>CM069152.1:5586363-5653863 GCA_035221665.1 Okamejei kenojei | reverse complement strand
TGATTCAATTGGGAAGCATGCAAAACAAAGTGTTTAGCTGTACCCTGATGGATGTGTCAACAATAAACCTCGACTAGAAAGGCACACCCTGGTAAACAACTGGTGGAGCTGGAGGGGTGGACACAAGTCTTTGAAACCCCAGTGAGCCAGAGTTTGTTGCAATATCCTCACAACCCTGGTAGTTTTAGTAAGTCACTGGAGACTCGTGACCAAGTCTACAGAGCTCGTCTTTTTGCACATTTTGTTTGAAACACCCGGAAGTCATTAGCAACACACCAGAGAAAAGATTATTCCAGAGTTGTGTGCATTGGCACAAAACCATCAGTGACAGCAAGGGAAGAGGAATAGGCTGGTTGAATAGGCTGAGTTAATGGGCTTGAGAATGAACTTTCCTCCTATTAGAGGGTGGATGTGAATTCTTATCTCCAGGCTCTGTGCATAGGGGGGATGTCGAACAGGATGTGAATGAGTAACACAACAACCTTGGCCGAGGAGGAAGATGTCATTTGTCCTTTGTCCCAAAATGGGAGAACGCTCATTCTTCAGTCATTGGTAGCAGATTAATGATATTGAACTAACACAAGGATTTTTGACATATTTATTTAGCAAGTCATAACACACAGTCAAAATGGAGTTTTACCAAAATGTCACCTGTCCATGTTCTGCAGGGACAGAAGATAGACACAAAATGCTGGAGTAACTCAGGCAGCATCTCTGGTGAGAAGGAATGGGTGCCGCTTCGGGTCGAGACCCTTCTTCAGGCTGAATCAGGGGGAAAGGTGATACAGAGATAAGGAAGGGCGAGGTGTGAAAGGGGATGGAGCTCAAGGACCATGTCGATAAGATCACTGTTAACTCGGACAAGGTGACAACAAAACAAACAGATAATATGTAAATGAGGACAGTCAGACTGGTCAGAGAACTGGGAAGGGGGGAGGGATGGAGAGAGAGAGAGGGAAGGCAAAGGTTACTGGAAGTTAGAGAAGTCAATATTCATACTGCTGGGGCGTGAGGTGTTGTTCGCCCAATTTGCGCTGGGCCTCACTCTGGCAGTGGAGGAGGCCCAGGACAGACATGTCGGTGTGGAAATAGGAGGGTGAGTTAAAGTGTTTAGCATCTTTCCCCTCACGCCTTAAACCCATGTCCTCTGGTTCATGATTCCCCTACTCTGCGGGTAAAAGACTCTCTGCATTCTCCCTGTGAATTCTCCTCGTGATTTCAGGACACAACAGGAATAGTTATTAGGAAAGCTGCCAGGATCTCTCAAACCATTCACAAATCACTGTCTCCAGAAACTCCGGAAGGGAGAGAGTACAAGAAAAGTAGCGAGATTCACATATGTAAAACATTTGCTTTTAGTTGTAAATTATTGCAGATGGAAACTAAAGGTAGTATGATTGTCTGGAGTTGGGGTCTGAGTGATAGTAGTAATAATAATAATAACTATTATTACGGACTCAAGGTCCAGACAAGAAGCAACATTACATTAAAAATGCATTGCATATCAAATATAATAAATATATATAAAATCATGGTAAATCACATAAAAACATCATAATTTATATATTTAAAAAAACCCACAATACTTAAGTTAAAAATCCAGAGTTAAAAGATGATCAATGTGGTACAAAGAGACAACGCTACCAGTGTCTCCACAACTGGGATTCGTAGCGTGTAGTGCTAACCCTTATGTTTGTCAAGGCCACAATAAGCACATTTTTAGAGTCATTTATCCTGCAAATGAATTTATACATGTGGTGTCTTAGGATAGCTTCTAGAGTACTGACTCCTGCAGCCACAAACATATTACTGGCACTACACCATCTTGGTTGCCTTAGCAGTGTTCTCATGGCATCGTTATATGCCACCTTTAGTCTCTTGCATTCTTGTCTTTAAATAGTTCGACCACAGGTGCGCAGTGTAGAGGGGTGTGCAGTATGCTCTAAATAGCGACATCTTCACCACATCTGCACACGCACCAAATTTACGCAAGAGGATATTCGCCTGTATATACAGCATGCGTCGTTGCCTATAAATATCCTCATCATCTGTCATTTGTTCTGTAATAATATGCCCTAGATATTTGATCTTATTACAGACACTAAGATTGTTGTCAGACAATTTAAAATCAGGATATTTTAGGCTTTTATCCTCTGGTTCTACAGACCATAACAGCACTCTTACTAGCATTATATTTAATGTCATGTTCCAAACCATACACGGAACATGCAGTAAGGAGCTGCTGGAGACCAGCGCTAGATGGACAAAAGACCACAAGATCATCTGCATATATAATATGGTTCACTAAAATATCACCAATCATGCACCCAGTGTTACAAGCTTTCAAATGTTTAGACAGATCATCAATATATAGATTAAAAAGGACTGGGGACAAAAGTCCCCCTTGTCTAACACCATTGCTAACCCTAAATGGGGCTGAGACCCTATTGCCCCATTTTATTTGCATAGTCTGGTGGGCATACCAGTAGGCCAGTATTCTCACAATGTATTTAGGCACCCCTCTTTGACGCATTTTACCAAACAGCTTTCTGTGATTAACACGGTCAAAGACTTTGGAAGCATCAATAAAGCACATAAGGATTGAAGAGTTTTTGCCTCTATATTTGTTTTACAATCTCCTTTAGGGCATATATGCATAAGTCAGTGCCATGTTTAGCTTTAAAGCCAAACTGGTTATCTGTGGAGTTAACAAACTTGTTATCCAGCAGAACTCTGTCTAATACTTTTGACAATATGCTGGCTAAAGCTGTGGGCCTGTAATTATTTAGACTGCCTACTTTACCAGCTTTGTCCTTAATAACCGGCACTAACAGGACAGACAACATTGAGTCTGGTAACATGCCATGAATCATAAAGCCAGTAAAACAAATAGCTAGGAGAGGAGCTATCCTCATACTCGCATACTTAAGATGTTCAGCAGAGATATGATCCAAGCCACTTGCTTTGTTGTTGGACAGCTTGTTCATGGCATGATACACCTCATGTGACATAATCACCATCGAGTCATTATTGACCACCCTATACAAGTCTCAATATTGTCCACCCTATACAAGGGACACAGTTGAATAAAGTGCTGTAATGTTGTCGCCATAACTCCGCGATATTAGCCGTTCCGGAGATTCCATCTACAGTTGATGTTTTGCAACTGCTAAGAGCTCTCACTTCCTTCCAAAAATCTGTAGCATTGTTACTTAGCAGCTTCTTAGCCAGGGAATCAGCCCTCATAGCTTGCTCATTTTTACAGATGAAGCGAACAGCATACTATACCTTGCATTAGTGAGCTTCTTGTGCTCAAACACAGGCCCCTGTCTGGGTGCTTATAAGGCGCTTACTATATCATTATACATGGAGCAGATATCTCTCCTAGGCTTCATATCTTTACAGTTAACATTACTACATATCATTGCATCTTTAGGTAGATGAATATTGCTTAAGGATTTATCTGTATGGGCATAATAGGCTAGGATGTCTTCCTTTGTAAGCGTTGACCAGTCCAGTTTTTCTGTTTTAAAGCTATTTCTATCTCTGGATACCACAGGTATGTGTTCAACATTTATTGTCATAGCAACAGGTATATGGTCAGTCATTGCTGCCCCGTACAGAATGCTCAAACACCCCAATGAGGCACGTGCATCAGCTGTACTAATACAGTGGTCCAGCCCTGATGTGCTGTGCCAGGCCTCACTAATATAAGTAGAGCTATCTGTAGGTAAAAGCACTTTGCTTGACAAAATTAAATTATTATCTTTATTAGTATTAGTAATTATTAGTAATATAACCTCCTGAAATACACGGGTTAACATATGATGAGCATGAGTTTAGAAGAATGAGGGGGAATCCCATTGAAATGTACAGTATAGTGAAAGGCTTGGATCGAGTCGATGTGGAGAGGATGTTTCCACTAGTGGGAGAGTCTAGGACTAGAGGTCCAGCCTCAGAATTAAAGGACGTTCCTTTAGGAAGAAGATGAGGAGGAATTTCCTTAGCCAGAGGGTTGTGAATCTGTGGAACTCATTGCCACAAAGGCCGTGGAGGCCATGTCAGGATATTTTTAAGGCAGAGATTGATAGATTCTTGATTAGTGCGGGTGTCGGGGGCTATGGGGAGAAGGCAGGAGAGTGGGGTTATGAGGGGGAGATAGATCAGCCATGATCTAATGGCAGAGCATACTATACTAGATGGGCCAAATGGCCTAATACTGCCCCGATCACTTAAGGCAGGGGTTCCCAACCTTTTTCGTCCCATTTACCCCTGGCAACTTTAATAGCACATAACAAAGTTATTTCACTTATTTATGAACAACTAATGATGAACAGATACCGGTATACCAGAACCAAACACAGTCAGTCAATGAGAGAAAATATGTACAAATCCAGAATCAATAATTTTAGCCCCGGGTCGGTGAAATTTACCCCCAGGTTGGGAACCCTTGACTTATAACCACATGAACTACAAGGACAGAGGTAGCTGCTGCCTCACATTTGGTGTTTTAACCTTTTTCCCAAGATGTTGCTTAAGTTCATTAATATTTGTTCGTGAAAATCATGGAATCAAACATAGAAACATAGACAATAGGTGCAGGAGTAGGCCATTCGGCCCTTCAAGACAGCACCGCCATTCAGTGTGATCATGGCTGATCATCCCCAATCAGTACCCCGCTCCTGCTTCCTCCCCATATCCCTTGATTCCGTTAGCCCTAAGAGCTAAATCTGACTCTCTCTTGAAAACATCCAGTGAATCATCTTCCAGTGCCTTCTGTGGCAGAGAATTCCACAGATTCACAACTCTCCTGGGTGGAAAAGATTCTCCTCATCTCAGTCCTAAATGGCCGACCCCTTATTCTTAAACTGTGTGTGGCCCCTGGTTCCGGACTCCCCCAACATCGGGAACATGTTTCCTGCCACTAGCGTGTCCAATCACTTAATAATCTTATATGTTTCAATAAGACGTCCTCTCATCCTTCTAAACTCCAGAGTGTACAAGCCCACCCGCTCCATTCTCTCAGCATATGACAGTCCCGCCATCCCGGGAATTAACCTGGTGAACCTACGCTGCACTCCCTTAATAACGATTTATCAAAACATCTACTTCTGGGAGAGATATCCTGGGATGTGAAGAGAAATTTCTCGATCTACCAAAACTATCCTAACTTGTTTCGGGGGATATGGGCCAAACGCGGGCAGGTGGGACTGGTGTGGCTGGGGCATCTTGGTCGGTGTGGGCAAGTTGGGATGAAGGGCCTGTTTCTGTACTGTATGACTCCTTGACTAACAAACAAAACTGGCTTTGAAATGTTTGTGCTCCTTCATTTCCAAATTCCCACCAATCCGCCAGTTCCCTATTCCCGGTATGTCTCCATTCCGTAATTCCCTCTTCCTTACCAATTCCCCATTCCTTACATTCTCACATTCCTCGGCATTATCAACATTTTCCTGACAATCTAACACTCCATGCCTCATCACTACTCATTCTTCACTCCCGCGGTGAGGATGGGTTTTATGCCTTACGGGCTAGGCCTATTCTGGTGGATCAGCCAACTTCTCACAGTATCCCATGATTAGTTGCCCAGAGTACAGCAGCACGGCGGCGCAGCGGGTAGTGTTGTTGCCTCACAGCGCCAGTAACCCGGGTATGATTCCGACCACGGGTGCTGTCTGTGCAGAGTTTGTACGTTCTCCCTGTGACCGCGTGGGTTCTTTCCAGGAGCTCCGGTTTCCTCTGAGATTCCAAAGACGCACAGTTCCGCAGGTTAATTGGCTTCGATAAAAATGATAAATTATCCCTAATGTGTAGCTTAGCACCGATGTACGGGGATCGCTGGGCGGTGTGGGCTGACAGGCCGGTTTCCACGACGTGTCTCTAAAACTAAGTAGATGTTTTGATGAAATTTTGGATCCCATGATTTGCATTCCCTCCCCATTTATCTTTTGTGTCATAAATATTCTCCTCTCACTTTAACCTCATGGGTTTTGAACACTGAATAAATATAAAAACAAGGGACATATGGTTCTTTAATTTGGTTTCTGCCTTAGTCTTGTGGTTTACGTGTTCTAATTGTCTCCTCAGAAATTGCACTGTGTCCCAACAGCCATGAGGTTCACATCTACAAGAAGGAGGGCTCCAAGTGGAGTAGGATTCACGAGCTGAAAGAGCACAGTGGACATGTGACAGGTGAGCGATCAGACATCTCTCTGGTGTCTACCCACACGGTTACACTGAAGTACCATCTCTGGGGCAGGAACGCATCACCACGGCTCATTACAAGTGGGCAGCAAAGTGGTACAGCGCCAGAGTTGCCACCGCACAACGCCAGAGACCCGTGTTCGATTTTTGACTGTGGGTGCTGTCTGTACGGAGTTTGCACGTTCTACCTGTGACTGCGTGGGTTTCCTCCAGGGGCTCAGGTGTAACACACATACATCAAAACACAAAGTGCTGGAGTGACTCAGCAGGTCACACAGCATCTATGGTGGGAATGGGACAGACATTTCAGTCTCCTTCAGATGTGGTTTATTTAACTTCTGTAAAAAAAACATACATATTAGATGCATAACATGTGAGTTTTGCAGAATTTACTTCAAGATGAAGTAGTCTACTGCTACAACAGACATTTCTTTATTGCAAGATGCAGACAAGTATATAATATGAAGAATATACTCCAGAATATAATGGATTTTAAACGGGTACATTCTAATGATATTTTTAAGAAAGAACTGCAGATGCTGGGAATATTGGCAGACAAAAATGCTGGTGAAACTCAGCGGGTGAGGCAGCATCTATGGAACGAAGGAATAAGTGATATTTCGGGTCGAGACCCTTCTTCAGACCTATTCAGACCAAAACATCACCTATTCCATCGCTCCATAGATGCTGCCTCACCCGCTGGGTTTCTCCAGCATTTTTGTCTACCTTCTAATGATATTTGTGTGGTTTAATTAGAATGCCTTTATTGTCATTCAAACAAACAAAGGTTTGAGCGAAATTTCGTTCCCTGCAGTCATAACAGCAAAAAAACAACACACAATTAACACAATTCCACACAAACATCCATCACAGTGAATCTCCAAACACCTCCTCACTGTGATGGAAGGCAAAAGTCTTATCTCTTCCCTGTTCTTTTCTTCTAATATTGTTTGATAGACAGCCAGGTCCATTTTCCCCAGGGTGGAGATGTCCAATATTAGAGGGCATAGCTTTAAGGTGAGAGGGGTAAAGTTTAAATGAGATGTGCGGGGCAAGTTGTTTTTTTACACAGTGTTTGGGGCCTGGAATGCGGTTCCACGGGCGGTGGTGAAGGCAGGTACAATAGTGGCATTGAAGAAGTACATTTGTAAGCGCAGGGAATAGAGAGAGAGAGAGAGAGATATGGATTATGTACGGGTAGATGAGATCAGTTTAATCTGGCATCATGTGTGTGGGAAAGAACTGCAGATGCTGGTTTAAATCGAAGGTAAACACAAAAGGTTGGAGAAACTCAGCGGGACAGGCAGCATCTCAGGAGAGAAGGAATGGGTGATGTTTCGGGTCGAGACCTTTCTTCCTAACATCTGCCGTCACATTCTGCACAAACATTGTGGGCCAAAGAGCCTGTTCCTGTGCTGTACTGTTCCATGTTCTAATGCAATAGCTTTTAAAAAAACTGTAAAGACACGGGACCCTATATTGGTAAATTAATCCAGTCGAGCTCCAAAAGTTAATCGAAGAAAAGTCACAAAGTGCTGTAATAACTCAGCGGATCAGGCAGAATATCTGGAGAATGTGGATTGGTGACGTTTCGGGTTGGGATCCTTCTTCAGACTGTTGGTGAATGTAGATTAGCAATGTGGTCTGTTTTTTTTCAGGTGCTCAGGATGATACAGAAATGTACTTTAAGCTTTAAAATCAGTTAGTTATCCAAACTCTGGTGGCTTTATCCTCCACACAAGATAATGATTGTACCCGAATGAATAATATCTGTACAACTCACCTTCAGCACTCCTAGCGATAACATGTTCTGCACTTCACTCCTTGATGAGTTTCCTCCCGAAGTTGTTACCGGATTTATTATGTGTGGAAGGAACTGCAGGTGCTGGTTTATGCCAAGGATAGACACAAAGTGCTGGAGTAACTCAGCGGGGCAGGCAGCATCTCTGGAGTGAAGGAATGGGTGATGTTTTGGGTTGAGAGCCTCGTCTGAAGAAGGGGCTCGTTCCGAAAACGCCACCCATTCCTCTCTCCAGAGAAGCTGCCAGTCCCGCGGAGTTACTCCAGCATTTTGTATCTTAAAGAGGAAGCTGTACTGGTTCTTCAGTCTGAAGAAGGGTCCTGACCTGAAACATCGCCCATCCATGTACTCCAGAGTTGCTAAGTTACTCCAGCACTTTGGGTCTACCGTTTTGCACTGGTTCTTGAGTGGGAAAGGGTCACATCTAACGGAAGTATGTGCTACATGGATCAGGCGGGTCGGGCAGCATTTCTGGAGAAAAGGAATACCTAGGTAAATTTTCGAGTTGAGATCCCCCTTCTAATTTATTAGTGGCTTTCTCTTTAGCATCAGCCATTATTGTTCTTGGCCAAGGTTGCCATCTATAAATTGGTTGCAAACATTAGGAGACACTGTGGGACACGTTCACGATTCTGTCTTCCTTTCTAAATGGTGACCAATTCAGTCCATTGCTGTTTGTCTTGAATTAGGGATTAGCTGGGCTCCAGAGAGCAACCGAATCGTCACCTGTGGCACCGACCGTAATGCCTACGTCTGGTCACTGAAGAGCAACGTTTGGAAGCCAACCCTGGTCATCCTGAGAATCAACCGAGCCGCCAGATGTGTCAAGTGGTCTCCAAAGGAGAACAAGTTTGCGGTGGGCAGTGGGTCCCGGCTGATTTCAATCTGCTACTTTGAGAAGGAGAATGACTGGTGAGTTTACAGTGACCGGCGTTCGATCTCCACCCACAATTGTGAAAGGGTCTGTCCATGGCTCATGGCATGAGACCACTCTCGTTGACTTGGGCGACATGGTGGCTTCTATTTCGCTTAAGGCCCTGTCCCGCCCGGCGTCGTTGACCGACGTGTCAAGGTCACCTGCGGCGTGACTCGCCGCGATGACGTGCGGCGCGCGGTGTTTTTTACAAGTGTCGCAACATTTTTTCTTGTGGCCGCTGGATTTTGAAATGTGGGAATTCCCCAAAAAAATCGCCAAGTGGGACAGGCTCTTTAGTCTCGTGAATCGGACAGAGCACGGATTCATGGGGGTAAAAATGGGAAATGCCACAGTGGTTTAATGGTAGCGATTAGGGCGGCCACTTGAAGAGACCAGAGAAGGGGCTTTGCCCAGCATTAAGTTGGAGTTTGCATTTATTGTCACGTGCACCCGTTAAGGTACAGTGATATTTAAGTTACCATCCTGCCACTAAGTGAAAAGCAACTATACACACTGCCGCATAAAATAAAATTTAACATAAACATCCAGCACAGTGGAATCAACATTCCTCACTGTGATGGAAGGTAATAAAGTTCAATCATCTTCCTCCTTTGTTCACCCGTGGTGGTCGGGCCATTCGCTCCGCATTCGCCGCTGCCGACGGTCCGATGTCCATCCCGATGACCTCGCGTCGGGATGAAAGAAACTCCGGCGTCGGGACCGATCGGAACACTCCGCGGCAGGGAGCTCCCGAGTCGGCCTCGTGTCGCGGCAGACCGTGGGCTTCACGGTGTTAAAGTCCACCGTCCCCGCGCTTTCACGGGCGATCCTCGGCAAAGGGCCGCAGGCTCCACCAGGCCTGGCAACCATGCTCCATTTTGCAACATGAACGTACATTGGTACTGACCGCGTGAGTCGGCATTAACGCAAAACCCATTGACCGGGGCAGATTTGGCAGTGAATGTGAGGAAGGGAAGTCACGAGTTGAATGTGAATAGGTGGGTTGCTTGTACAGCACAGCACCTTTAACCTTGCACGTGTACTCCTGCAGGTGGGTTTGCAAACATATTAAGAAACCGATTCGCTCCACTATACTGAATCTGGACTGGCATCCCAATAACATCCTGTTGGCTGCTGGATCTTCTGACTTCAAGTGCAGGTAATGTACGCAAGATTTCATTCATTTATCACTTAAGATGTGCAGAAATTATCACAGTCCTCAAAACATTAAAGGGCTGGTTCTTGTTCTGTACTGTTCTGTGCTCTACATCAGTAACACTGAACACAAATATCTGGTGACTCACTGTGTTTCTGTTTTATGAGTTTTACTGAACAGAATCCAGGTTACCACATCTGTCATGGCCCTTGACTTGTAATATAGTCCATGTGTACATGGGGATTATGCATCTGCCTCAGCGATACCCAAACATCACTACACAGATGACAATCCTCGGGTTAGGTCCATGCTAGCTGGCTCTTGGAAGTGCATTTCCATCGGTCATTTCTTCTCCGTTTTCTTGTATCCTTGCAACTTGCTCTCACTCACGCACCTGTGTGGCTCGGTGGCGCAGTGGTAGAGCTACTGTCCTACAGCGCCAGAGACCCCGGCTCGATCCCGTCCACGGGTGCTGTCTGTACGGAGTTTGCACGTTCTCCCCGTGACCTGCGTGGGTTTTCTCCAAGATCTTCGGTTTCCTCCCACACTCCAAAGACGTGCAGGTTTGTAGGTTAATTGGATTAGTGTAAATGTAAAGCTGTCCTGTGGGTGTGTAGGACAGTGTTAGTGTGCGGAGATCGCTGATTGGTGCCGACATAGTGGGCCGACGGACCGGTTTCAGCGTTGTATCTCTAAACTAAGGTCATCAGCTTCTCTGATTTTTTTTTTTGCCACTTAAAGCCCTGTCCCACTGTACGTGTTTATTCAAGTGCTCTCCCGAGTTTAAAAAAAAGATTTTTTTTACCGTAAATCTCCGAGTTCGAATCAGGGCAAACTCGGGAGAACTCTTGAATTACCTCGTACAGTGGGACAAGGCTTTTACCCAGACTACGCAGTAATTTGTTCCCTCGAGAGTTGTTTTGCATCAGGTTTGGTGATCAAGCTTTCAATGCAATAATGTTTGACGTGGATACGTTTTTCCCATTGAGGGTAGGGAAGATTCAAACAAGAGGGCATGACATGAGAATTAAGGGACAGAGGTTTTGGGGTAACGTGAGGGGGAACTTCTTTACTCAGAGGGTGGTGGCTGTGTGGAATCAGCTTCCAGCAGAAGTGGTGGAGGCAGGATCGATTTTAACATTTAAGAGTAAAGTGGATAGGTATATGGACGTGAAGGGAATGGAGGGGTATGGTCTGAGTGCAGGTAGATGGGACTAGGGGAAAACAAATGGTCGGCACGGACTGGAAGGGCCGAGAGGGCCTGTTTCCGTGCTGTAATTGTTATATGGTTATATGGTTTATACCAGGTTAATATTGTTTTATCCAAGCCATTATTAGTGTCACTAAAACTGGTTTGAGGCTTTAAGAGTACGATGATGGGCGATACAACCAGACAACGTTACCCATTTCTGATTTGGCCGACAATGATGTCTGCTGCCAGTAGCCCACCTCCATGTGTGTGAGAGGGACTGCAGACACCAGGTTCAATCCACAAAAAAGGACATAAAGTGCTGGAGTAACTCAGCAGGTCGGGCAGCATCTGTGGGAGAATATCGGTAGGTGATTTTTCGGGTTTGGATCATTCTTCTGTCTGAAGAATGGGGTTGAGAAGGAAAAATCGATCAGCCATGATCGAATGTCGGAGCAGGGACCGTGGGCCGCACGGCCTAATTCTGCTCCTTGGCCTTAATGACCTGAAACGTCACGTTTTCTAGAGATGCCGACAGATCCGCCGGTTACTCCAGCTCTTCTTGTCCTTTTTTTCTAAACCAGCATCTGCGTTTCCTTGTGTCTGTCAGAGTTTGAACGCAGGTCACTGTGAGACTGCCACACTGACTGCAGCGAGCACACCCCTCCCAACCACACACACACACACACACGGTGCATTTGTAGCACTGATGTAGCTGATTCCATTTGTTTAATGGTGGATCTTATCTCATCCGTGCATGGTGTACAGGATGTGGCTGGTAAACCTTGTGTAACCAAACGGTGTCAAATACTGAGGCGGAACATACCGAGACCGTGTGTTTTGATTTGAATGTTTTACTGCCAATTACTGAACAGTGATAATAATCATGACAGGCGTATAAACATCGATGAATGTTTGTACGTTGATCTACACAGCAACTACTCAAGGATATCTGCTCCTGATTAGACCTGCAATCATTTCTGTTGGCCATCAGCTCAATGTCAACGCCAGGCAGTTCCTGGGCTCTGCTTGGATAATATCCCAACAACGGATCAGGTGGCGTTTTGGGCTGTGACCCTTCGGAATGATGGGGTTCTTCATCTGACACCCTTGTTGTTTCCTCTCCACCTCTAGCCTTTGTCCCTTCACCCACTTGCCAACCAGCCCCGGCTCACGTATCACTGAAGGACACAAAGTGCTGGAGTAATGGGGCTGTCCCACTGTACGAGCTAATTCAAAACTTCTCCCGCGTTTCCCCTGATTCGAACTCGGAGATTTACGGTAATGGCCGCTCGTAGGTACTCGGGGCTCTCGTGGACATTTTTCAACATGTTGAAAAACCTTCACGAGTCTTCATGAGATTACCGTGTTTCCCGAGTACCTGCCGTTAGCGTTACGAGCCGCTAAGAGACGTCCCGAGCTCCAACGTACTCCGCTACGTACATTCTACGTGCTTACCACGAGTTTGATTTTTTTTTTTAAACTCGGGAGAGCTCTTGAATTACCTCGTACAGTGGGACAGGCCCTTAACTCAGTGGGTCAGGCAGCATCTCTGGAGAAAACAAGATGGGTGACATCTCAGGTTGGGCCCCTTCAGTCTGAAGGGCCTGTTCTTATGTGTAGGAACTGCAGCTGCTGGTGCAAACCAAAGACAGACACAAAATGCTGGAGTACCTCAGAAGGTCAGGCAGCATCTCTGGAGAGAAGGAATGGGTGATGTTTCGCGTCAAGACCTTTCTTCAGACTGAGAGCCAAAGAAGGGGGAGAGAAGGGTCTGTTCTTGTGCTATACTGTTCTCTTGTCTACATCAGTAAAATTGTCCTTCTGGCCCTAGACCCTTTGCTGGTTCTGGTGTTAAAACTAGAAGGTTGGAGTTTTGCAAATGCTAAGATTGAGTGAGCAGCCTGTCAGTGTAAGTGGTGTAAGATAGACACCGAATACTGGAGTAACTCAATGGGCCAGGCAGCATCTCCGGAGAAAAGGGTTAGGTGACGTTTTGGGGCGAGACCCTTCATCGTATTGTAAGTGGTCTAATTGCATCTTTGCACTCTCTCTCCCCCCCCCCCCAGGATATTCTCGGCCTACATCAAGGAGGTGGAGGAGAAGCCCTCGCCTACGCCCTGGGGCTCGAAGATGCCATTTGGAGAGCTGATGTACGAGTCCAGCGGGACAGGAGGCTGGGTTCACGGGGTCTGTTTCTCTGACAGTGGGGACCGCGTGGGCTGGGTCAGCCATGACTGCACCTTGTGCGTGACGGACTCCAACAAGAAGACGGTGTAAGTATCCGTGCTCCCTCGCCTGTCTGTCGGATCATCACGGGCAGCACCAGGGACCCGGGTTCGATCCCGACTACGGGCGCTGTCTGTACAGAGTTTGCACGTTCTCCCCGTGACCTGCGTGGGTTTTCTCCGAGATCTTCGGTTTCCTCCCACACTCCAAAGGCGTACAGGTTTGTAGGTTAATTGGCTTGGTATAAATGTAAATTGTCCCTAGTGTTTAGAAACATAGACATAGAACATAGATGCAGGAGTAGGCCATTCGGCCCTTCAAGCCAGCACTGACCTTCAATACGATCATGGATGATCATCCAAAATCAGTACCCCTTTCCTGCTTTCTCCCCATATCCCTTGATTCCGTTAATGTGTAGGATAATGTTAGTGTGCAGGGATCACTGCGGACTCGGTGCGCCGAAGGGGGTGTTTGCACACTTTATGATCTCTAAACTAAAACCTAGTTGGACAAGTTTTTTTTAAATAAAAAGTAAATTGCTTTTACATTGTACTTCCATAACCTTACAATATCCGGAAGCACCTTACTGCCCGAGTATTAACTGATTTAAAGGGTACAACATGGAAACAGGCTCTTTGGCCCACCAGATCCACACTGACCATGGATCACCCATTCACACTAGTTCTGTGTTATCCCACTTCGCATCCACTCCCTACACAGTAGGGACAATTTACACTTAACCTACAGGCTGTCACATCGTTCGGACGGGAGAGGAAAGAATAAGGAGTAAGCCATTTAGAACGGAGACGAGGAAACACTTTTTCTCACAGAGAGTGGTGAGTGTGGAATTCTCTGCCTCAGAGGGCGGTGGAGGCAGGTTCTCTGGATGCTTTCAAGAGAGAGCTAGATAAGGCTCTTAAAAATAGCGGATATGGGGAAAAGGCAGGAACGGGGTACTGATTGGGGATGATCAGCCATGATCACATTAAATGGCGGTGCTGGCTCGAAGGGCCAAATGGCCTCCTGCACCCATTGTCTATTGTCTATTGAAACTGGTACACCCGGAGGAAACCCCTGCAGCTGCAGGAAGATCATGAAAACTCCACACACGCACACAACGCCCAAGGTCAGGGCGGAACCTTGGTCTCTAGTGCTGTGATTCAGTCGTTCCACTGTGCTGCCCTCCACAGGTACTTGATGAAGGTCACCGTAGTAATGTCAGATGGTACGCAGCAAGGTTCACACAAGCTGGAATGTGAACGTAATGTTGCTCCTCCCACCACGTCTCCGAGATGTTTGTGCCAGGGTCTCTGGACCTAGGTCTTGAACTCCCACCTCTCGCCATTTTCAAAGAGTGGAAACACAAGAGTTTATTTTAAAGTGAACGAGGTTCTTTTGGAAGGAGAGTAAACTATTTTTGGAGAATGCAATTCTGTATCTCCTAGAATGCGTGAGCCTTTCCATTTATCTTCACTTGCTTTTCTCTCTACAGGACTGCTTCGCTCAATACAGAATCCCTACCTCTCTTGACCGTTACCTTTATCACAGAGAACAGTTTAGTGGCAGCGGTAAGTTACTTCCCCACAGCCATCAGGCTATTAAACCTGGCTCGGACAAAACTCTGAACTTTAATAGCCCATTATCTGTTATTTGTACTAGATCAGTTTATGTATTCATGTGTGTATATATTTATATAATGGTATATGGACACACTGATCTGTTTTGTAGTCAGTGCCTACTAGGTTCTGTTCTGAAGCAAAGCAAGAGTTTCATTGTCCTATCGGGGACACACGACAATGAACTCACTTGAACTTCACTTAACAGAAACACACTGGTTTCTCAAGAGAGTTTTAAATGTTTTATTATATACCAACAACAGAACAATGGAATTCTTACTTACAGCAGCATAACAGGCTTGTAAACACAATATGGATAGATAATATTGTAAATTCAATAAATGAATAACCACACTACTAGTGCAAATAAACCACACCTTAGTGCAACCGATGTTAGTCTATAGGTGCAGCACAGTTGCTGCCTGACCGTGCCAGGGACCCAGGTTCCATCTTGACAACGGTTCCTGTCTGTACAGAGTTTGTACGTTCTCTCTCTCTCTCTCTCTCTCTCTCTCTCTATCCTCCCACACTCCAAGGACGTACAGGTTTGTAGGTTAATTGGCTTTGTTTTTTTAATTTACATTGTCCCTGGGGTGTAGGACAGCGCTTGTGTACGAGGTATCGCTGGTCGGCACGGACTCGGTGGGCCGAAGGGCCTGTTTCCGTGCTGTAAGTCTAAAGACCATCACGGTTGGGGTTAGTAGACAAAAGTGCTGGAGAAACTCAGCGGGTGCGGCAGCATCTATGGAGCGAAGGAAATAGGCGACGTTCCTTCAGGGTTTCGGCCCGAAACGTTGCCTATTTCCATCAGGGTTTCGGCCCTTCTCTCCATGGATGCTGCTGCACCCATTTGAGTTTCTCCAGCACTTTCATCTACCTTCGATTTTCCAGCACCTGAAGTTCCTTCTTAAACACATGGTTGGGGTTAGTGTTGTGCCTGTGGATGGTTGTAGAGAAAAGACTATTCTTGAAACTGGAGGTCATGGGTGTTCAGACTCCTGTACCATCTTCCTGATGGTGGGAGTGAAATGGGAGCATAGCTGGGTTGGAGTGGGTCTTTGATGTTGGTTGCTATCCTTGAGGTAACGGCTCCTGTAGATCCCTTTGAACACGAGGAGGGCAGTCCCTGCAATCGCCATCGATCCTCGGTCTTCCAGTTGCTGATCGGGACCTGTTCTCACACAGCACCTGGAAGTATACCTCTATGTCCACTTGCCACAAGTTAAAGAAAATGCCTTTCTTACCAAAAGTGATTCTCTGTGCCAAAACCTTGGAGAGAGGGCGGCACGCCGTAGAGTTGCTGCCTTGCAGCACCAGAGACCCAGGTTCGATCCTGACTCACTCCAAAGAACATTCAGGTTTGTAGGTTAATTGTCCCTGTGTAGGGTAGTGCTAACCTGCGGGGATTGCAGGTTGGTGTGGGCCGAAGGGCCTGTTTCCGTGCTGTGTCTCTGAAGTTTATTTAGTATTGTACCAGAGATGAAGAGATTTGATGATATGGGGGGGGGATGAGAAGCTGGAATTCTTCTGCTTGGAGCAGAGAGGGTTGAGTTAGATTCGGCAGGGGAGGAGGGCAACATTACAGATTTAATAGGAACCTGAGGGGCGACCTTTTCCCACACGGGGATGGGTACATGCAACGGGTTGCCACAAGAAACTGGTTGAGGCAGGTGCTATAATCATAATCATACTTTATTAGCCAAGTATGTTTTGCAACATATGAGAAATTTCATTTGCCGTACAGTCATACCATTAAAAAGCAACAAAACACACAAAATACATTTTAACATAAACATCCACCACAGTGACTCCTCCACATTCTTCACAATGATGGAAGGCGAAATAAAGTTCAATCTCTCCCCTTCTTTGCTCTCCCGTGGTCGAGGGCCTCGAGCCTTCCGTTGACGGGACGATCCTGACTCCCGTAGCGGGTGGCGTTTGGGCCGTCCTCGTTCGGCGGGGGAATCTCAGCTCCCCTGCGCCGGGCGATCGACCCCGGGTCGGGGCTGGTCAAACCTTCCGCGTCGTTGGAGTTCCCCGACATCGGTCTCTACCCGAGACTGCGAGCTCTTCGGTGGTGAAATCCGCAGGCCGTGGTTGGAGCGTCGATCCCAGGCAAGGAATCGACTCTGATGGTAAGTCCACATCCCCGCGGTCTGGCTCAAAGTCAGTCCCGAGCAAGGCCTCCAGCTCCACGATGTTAGGCCGCAGAGCGACTGGAGATACGATCCGGAAAACAATCGCATCTCCAGCAAAGTAAGAAATTGGAAAAAAGTTTCCCCCGACCCCACCCCCCACATAAAATAAACCAGAGGACATTAACACAAACTTTTAAAACACAATAAAAATACGAAAAAGACAGACAGACTGTTGGTGAGGCTGCCATCGTGTGGCGCCCCCTGGTGGTATATGTATTTACATGACATTTAGACAGCTACATATGGAGAGTAAAGGTTTAGAGAGATATGGGTCAAATGTGGGCAAATGGGACTAGCATAGCTGGGCATCTTTGTCAGCACTGGCGGGTTGGGGCTGAAGGACATATTTCTGGGCTGTATAACTGTTCTCACTCCACATTCGTCTGCTGGTTCCAGTTACAGGGAGGACAACACTCCACTGGGAGGGACGGCCACCTGAGGTCTACAACCCTGGGATCCCCATGTAAAGGAGGATATTAGAGAGATAATTTATTTTTTCTATTTTTATATAGTTTTCAAAATACAGAACATGTGTTACTGTAAAGTATTGTGTAGGAAGGAACTGCAGACGCTAGCTTACACCGAAGATAGACAACATTTTGGAGTAACTCAGTGGGTCAGGCAGCATCACCGGAGAACCTGAAACATCACTTTTTTTTCCCTCCAGAGATGCTGAGTTACTCCAGCATTTTGCGTCTATCTTACTGCAAAGTATTTCTTTGCGACTTGGATGAAATGCCAATTTAACAATAACATTTTAATAGGACAGAGAATTCAGTTAGTGTCCATCTTGTTCGGACAGGGTCATGATTGCTACCCGGTGCTGTTTACCTATGACGGTGAGAAGGTGACGTTTGGCCGGAAGCTGGATATTCCGAAGCAGAACGTGCAACGTGGGCTGTCCGCACTGGCCAAGTTCAAAAATATGGACAAACACGCCACGTCCAATGACAACTCTTTCACGCTGGACACTGTCCACAAAAACAGCATCAGGTACAGAGAATGGCACCCGCCCTCCACATGCAGCAGCGTATAGAGTTTGGTGTCATACCGTGGGGGGGGGAGGGAGCTCTCCTGCATCAATTGAAGACCATCCAGGTGGCACTTGCCTTCTGCGAGACGCAACCATTTCCCACTCAAGAACCCGTGCAAAAAGATAGACTCAAAAGTGCTGGGGTAACGCAGCGGACCAGGCAGCAACTCCAGAGCGCATGCATAGGCAACATTTCAGGTCTGGACCTTTCTTCAGACTGAAACCCCACCTGTGCAGCTTCCCCTTGAATCAATTTGCACGAGGAGTTAAATTGTGCACTATTATAATTTGGTGCACTAGGTGGCAGCGTATGCCGGAGGCTCACCACTCCCTGGGCAGGAACGACACACAAAAATGCTTGTTGTTCCATCATTAGCAATGAATTAAAATTGTATCCTTGCATCAGACTGTTGCCCAAGACCGAGGAAGAGGTCCTCCTGACCCCTTGTGATAATGAATTGGGGTGAAAGCTGCGGCTGGAACTCAGAATCCTGTGGATCTTTTAAATATGTGTTGAATCCTATGGCCCTGTGAACTTTGCCCATAATCCTTTAAGTTCTTCATCTTCAATATCTGTCCCAAGTCCTGTTTTAATAATGTATATTTCCAGGGAACTCATTCCTGATCATGTTACAGTGAACATTTCTAGAGTCCCCGCTAGATGTTTTGCGTCAATGACCTTTCATTGTGGATTTACTCCCAGTGGGTGTTGATATTCCTTGATATTAATCCAAACAGTCCATTATGAAAATCAACGTTAGTTTCTCTTATCCACTCCACTACATTGAGAATGAACCAAACCTCTATGCAGAGGTTTCATAACAAGAGGATTTCAGTATAGGAGTAAAGAGGTTCTTCTGCAGTTGTATAGGGCTCTGGTGAGACCACATCTTGAGTATTGTGTCCAGTTTTGGTCTCCTAATTTGAGGAAGGACATCCTTGTGATTGAGGCAGTGCAGTGTAGATTCACAAGATTGATCCCTGGGATGGCGGGGCTGTCATATGAGGAAAGATTGAAAAGACTAGGCTTGTATTCACTGGAGTTTAGAAGGATGAGGGGGATCTTATATAACATTATAAAAGGACTGGACAAGCTGGATGCAGGAAAAATGTTCCCAATGTTGGGCGAGTCCAGAGCTAGGGGCCACAGTCTTAGAATAAAGGGGAGGTCATTTAAGACTAAGGTGAGAAAAACCTATTTCACTCAGAGATGGAATTATGGAATTCCCTGCCACAGAGGGCAGTGGAGGCCAAGTCCCTGGATGGATTTAAGAGAGAGTTAGATAGAGCTCTAGGGGCTAGTGGTGTCAAGGGATATGGGGCGAAGGCAGGCACGGGTTATTGATAGGGACGAGCAGCCATGATCACAATGAATGGCGGTGCTGGCTCGAAGGGCCAAATGGCCTCCTCCTGCACCTATTGTCTATGTTTCTCATGAGGTCATTTACCTCATCCTTAGTCAGATCCTGGTGTATGTTATTGACCTCTATCCTTCCCAAGCCACACAAGTCTGATCTATGAATTTCTCCCCCTGCCTATGCTGGTGTTATCGTCGTTTTGCAAGCCATAGCTGGACTTGCATCCTGTAAGTGCTTGAAGAATCAGACCCAAACCTCAGCCGAATCTCCACCCTTCCCGTAACCCCACTGTTATTACACACGCTCAGACCATCCTACAGGTACTTGTTAGTGGGGTAACCAGGTATCTACTAATGTGTAAGATCTAGAATCTCTTGGCTCTACTGGATCTCTGAAGCATCTATCAGGCCTTCTGAAGAAGGGTCCCAAGCAGAAACATCATCTATCCATGTTCCGCAGCAACTCAGCAGCAGATCTAAGGAGCAAGCGACGTTTCGGTTTTTCCTCATCTGTGTTCTAAATGTGTGTAGTTACTGCAGCACTTTGTTTTTTCTTTGTATCTGCAGTTCCTTGTATCTAACAATGTTTTTAGTTTAGAGATACAGCGTGGAAATACAGCGCAACTCTACCTGTGCTGTCCCTGTTTAGACAATAGGTGCAGGAGTAGGCCATTCAACCCTTCGAGCCAGCACCGCCATTCAATATGATCATGGCTGATCATCCACAATCAGTACCCCGTTCCTGCCTTCTCCCCATATCCTCTGACTCCACTATCTTTAAGAGCTCTAACTCTCTCTCGAAAGCATCCAGAGAATTGGCCTCCACTGCCTTCTGAGGCAGAGAATTTCACAAATTCATAACCCTCTGTGTGAAAAGGTTTTTCCTCATCTGTGTTCTAAATGGCCTACCCTTTATTCTTAAACTGTGCCCCCTGGTTCTGGACTCCCCCAACATCGGGAACATGTTTCCTGTCTCTAGCGTGTCCAAACCCTTAATAATCTTATATGTTTCAATAAGATCCCCTCTCATCCTAAAATCCAGAGTATACAAGCCCAGCCGCTCCATTCTCTCAGCATATGACAGTCCCGCCATCCTCGGAATTAAACTCGTGAGCCTAGACTGGACTCCCTCAATTATGTTGAACTGACACTGAACAAAACTATCTGATTCTGCTGTTTCGGAGACACTGAAGGAAGATGGAGACTTTTACTGTAACATTTTCATTGCAGCCAAATCTCCAACCTTGATGGCGGAAAGAAGAATTGTACCAGATTCTGTACCACGGGCATGGATGGTGGAATGGCAATCTGGGATTTAAAGGTACAACCATCTCCTTTTAACTGTTGCACTGGCCATGCCCCTCCAGACTCCACTAGCCCCCAACACATATCAATGAATTAAGTTCAGGAACAACTTCCTTGCTGGGAAACTACAGCATCAAGATGCAAGTGCACTCACTCCCCAGTAACAATGGGGCCATTCAGACCAGTCGGTTCTTAATGCAGAGCAAGGGCAGCTCGAGGTGGTGGGAAACTGTAGGTGCCCACTATTAATGGTTCAAGTCAAGCAAGATGGAAGAACATAAAGCAGGATTCCCATGCAGAATGAGTGTGGAGTGAGGTCCCAAGGTTACAGGTACTACATATCATATTGTTGTCAGTTATGCGGGCTATATCATTTATTTTCTGGTTCATTCACTTAGTTGAGGGCAAACCTTGTGATTCTTTTTTCCCCGAATACCAACCATCTGGTCCCCAGGAGGTAGCAGAGTCTCTTTCACATTCCCAATTGAAAGAGCAGATTCTGCATTCTGCACCCAGGGCCAGCTTTAGTGGCTCCACCAGGTCATTACATAGTTGGAATAAGTCCACAACCCAGACTTATGAATTAAGAGCAGGTTACACAGCCCTTTAAGTAAACGCAAGCATTTGCTACGGTTGTGGAAGATATGATGATAATCTCAACAAATACTGTAATTATAGGAATACTAGCACCTCCTGAAAAGTTAAAATCCTAAAAATGTGTAATGAATGAAGAAGTTTATTGGCCAAGTATTCACATACAAGGAATTTGCCTTGGTGCTCTGCCCGCATGTGACTGCATGACATACAGTGAGAGTTAGGAATGATACATAAAACATTAAAATCCAATCTTTAGTTATGAGTTTATTAAATTCGAAGTTGGTCACACAACCAAAACAGGTGGGGGCGTACTAAGGTTAAATAAAAGTCTAGAGAAAAAAAAAAGTACTGATCTCAAGTCTGCAACCCACCTAGCCCGAATAACAGCTACTTGCCAATAGCTTGTTGAAATCAAAAGGTCAAAAATCCTAGTGTGGGTAGAAAGTGGAGAAAATTATACACTTCTCCGGAGTTGAAGGAATTTCTCCAGTGGGGGCGGACTTCGTCAGATATCGTGTGATGATACTTTGCTCCTCGGGTTCTGGGTTGGTTCTTTGTTGAGAGAGACTGTATCTTGCCCCATCACCGTGACGGTTTTTGTTACAATTAAGGACCTGTCCCACTTGCGTGTTTATTTCCGGCAACTTGTTGAAAATCCAGCAGCGACCACTCACGGCCCTACAGCCGTCATGTTGCGGGGTGACGCCTGTATGGACGTGAGTAGTCACCTAAAAAGTCATACCTTTTTTTCTGGTCGCCGTTGGATTTTCAACATGTTGAAAATTTTTGGCCTTCCTGCTGCGACTATGACGGTTGCCGGCAAGTCGCCAAAAAAAATTGCGTAAATGGGACAGGCCCTTAAATCAACCTTTTGTTGAATGGGTGTATTTATCGCCTCTGTTTTGTTTTTCCCCAGACCCTGGATGCAGAGTTGAAAGGCCTGAAGATTGCCTGAATCACGGGACCAATCTCCTAGCAATCTGCAACGCCTTTAATTATCGCTTAAACCAATGCATTTGCAACTATTTCCAAGTTAAGGCCAATTATGTTGAAATGATGATCACTCTTCTAGGGATTGTGTACCTAATAATTTTACTAAGTGTTACCTGGTACTCTCTAAAAGGTACAGAAGTCTCACATTCCAGCAAATTGCTTTGCAGTGACTCCATGCTCTAGTAATTGAATGCTGCGTTAGGTGCCTTGGGCAAGTCCCAGTTACTGTCCTCAGGGGTTTGTCAGTTTAAACTCAATGTTATCCTTTTAACTAAAAAGCAAATGGAGCAAAAACTTGTGCTATTTAGTCATTTTCAAGCTATCTTTGCTGGTCATAAGATGAAACCTGTTTCAAAGCTCTTGGGATAATAAAAAGAATCATTAAACAAAATGTGTTTTTATTTTCCTTGTAAGTTAAGAGGGAACAGTTTTTAAGTGTCAGTTAGACACAAAAAGCTGGAGTAACTCAGGCAGCATCTCTAGAGAGGATGTTTAAGAAGGAACTGCAGATGCTGGAAAAATCGAAAGTAGACAAAAAATGCTGGAGAAACTTGATCCGAAACGTCACCTACTCCTTTTCTCCATAGATGCTGCCTCACCTGCTGAGTTTCTCCTGAATTTTTCGTCTACAAAAAATGATAAAAGGAAACAGGCCATTATTAGCTGTTTGTTGGGTGAAAATGAGAAGCTGGTGCGACTTGGATGGGGAGGGATAAAGAGAGAGGGAATGCTAGCGTTACTTAACACTGGGCTGTAAGCTGCCCAAGTGTCACAAGCACTGACAATGGAACAATGAAATTTTAACTTTCAGTAGCTTAATAGTCTAAATACAATTACACTTAAATGTAATTTAAAATATTTGTGCAATCAGTTCATTGAACAGATGAGGCATTTATCTTTTCTTTTTTAAGTTGACAAAAACAAAATATCTTGCCCTCTGCAGCGAGAACTGGGAGGAAGTTTCACATATGACAAAGTACCAAGAACATTCAGTCTATTTTCTGTGGTGTCAGCCCACCCCCATTAAATGTTAGCAGTCCTTCCTTGTCTGTGGAATTCTCTGCCTCAGAGGGCGGTGGAGGCCGGTTCTCTGGATATTTCCAAGAGAGAGCTAGATAGGGCTCTTAAAGATAGCGGAGTCAGGGGATATGGTGAGAAGGCAGGAACGGGGTACTGATTGGGGATGATCACACTGAATAGCGGTGCTGGCTCGAAGGGCCTACTCCTGCACCTATTGTCTGATGTCTATTCCGTTCCACATCTCTGTGAAGCCTTGTGGCCTGACTGAGGAAATCATCCATTTTCATTAAGAAAACACAGCATTTAATAGACAGAAAGGACTTCCTCCTTAATGCAAGTTCAAGTGAGTTTATTGTCATGTGTCTCTGTTAGGACAATGAAATTCTTGCTTTGCTTCTGCATAACAGAACATAGTAGACATTGACTACAAAATAGATCAGTGTGTCCAATGAGCTATGATGATCGGGAATGCATTGCCTAAGTGGTGGAAGCAGATTAAGGGGTGACATTATGTACCGTTTCCCCACAGACTAACTGCAGGTCTACAGGCGAAGAACAAGGTGTTGGATTAGTTATCTAGTTTACTTAAAATGAAACCAATATTCTCTCGAGCCAATCAGCCTTCCCTGGGCATCAAACTATTAACGGATTCTCACATTCTTGCTTTTTGCGTTGTATCTTTTAAAGATATTTGAAAGATGATTAGTATGGGTGTCAGGGGTTATGGGGAGAAGGCAGGAGAATGGGGGAGATAGATCAGCAATGATTGAATGGCGGTGTAGACTTGATGGGCTGAATGGCCTAATTCTGTTCCTATAGGGCCGGTCCCACATTCACGACCTCTGCCGAGTTTGCCCTTGACTCATACTCGCAGCATGGACGTCTCAAGGTCGTAGGTACTCGTGGCATCAAGTAGGTCGCGGCGTTTTTCTAGCCTGATGAAATATGTCCACGAGTAAAAAAGGTTGTGAAAGTGGGATAGGCCCTTAACACTTATTACTTTTATGACCTTATATTTATTTATTGATTCTACCGAGGGGTCTAAACCACAAACTGTTTTGCTAATATTTTTCAGATGTTGGGAGGCCATTGTGCAGTTTTCATTCATGATTGTAATCCTCCATAATCTGAGGTCATTGCACCACCTTGTGGCAATAGAACTGTAAAATCAAATGGAATGCAGATAGAAAGCCTTTGGCCCACTGGTAACAACTGTCAAACACTCACTCATTTGCACTAATCCTAGACTCATCCTATCAGATTCGACAATTTACCACCAACCATATGGAACACTAAAATCTAAAAGGAACAGGCCCTTCAGCCCATAATGTTTGTGCTGAACACAACGCCAACATAAACTAATCTCATCTGCCTGCCCGCGATTCAGATCCCATTTTCTTTCTGTCATTTCAATGAGACACAGAGGACCATTTGCAAACATATCTACTCAAGGATGGGAATGTGCCACACTGCATGGTTGCCCGCAGGGTGGAGCAACAGGGGAAGGAGGTTGCGGGTGTCAAAAGCGGCAAGCGATAAACAGTGGAGACACAAGTAACTGCAGATGCTGGAACCTTGCGCAAAACACAAGGTGCTGGAAGTATTCAGTAGGTCCAGCAGCATCTGTGGAAGGAATGGACAATGAACGTTTCCAGTCAGGAACATCTTCAGATTAAATATCCAGACATTGCCTGATCCACTGAGTTCCTCCAGCACTTTGGGCTCTATTTGAGGAATATACAGTGGCCATATGGTCCAGGCGTCCCTAGTATCTGTAGTTTAGAGGGGGATGTTGGGGGCTTCTTATAATGTTTGGGGGCAGTAAAAAAAGTGGGTCAGGCAGCATCTGTGGAGGGTGTGTACGAGTCTTTAAATTTAAGGAATATCAAGTTGGAAATATCACATTCTAGAGGGTAGAACTTAAGGGTGAGAGGGGCAAAATTTAAAGATGTGCAGGGCAAGTTTTCTTTTAAACAGTTGATGGCAAGTGGTGGTGGAGACAGATACCATTGAAGAGACTTGTATATGCAGAGAATGGAGGGGTATGGATTACTTGCAGGCAGGCAAGAGTTGGTCTTGGCATGTTCGGCACAGACACTGTGGGCCGAAGGGCCTGTTCCTGTGCTGTACGGTTCTATGCAATTTCTTCACCAGTGTTGAAGCCAAACAGCCACTGGCACTGATAGAGTGGCAGTCAGGACAATACAGTGAAGAAGCAAGGCCAGAGTCCACACGAGCCATAAACCACCAATTTACACTTGACCCATTCTATTTCCCCCACACCCTACTCTATCAGCAACACAACCGTGTATCTATCCAACTGTGCATTTATCTATCTGCTTTCTCCCCCCCCCCCCCCCAAAAAAAAAATCCCTGCTGGAAATATTCTCAAAGATCAACAGAATTGTGATGGCACCAGTTTCAATTCTCATTATTTCCCTTCTCCCCCCTTAACAGTTCAAATAAAAACCATTCACAATTTGTCTTTGTCATCATCTAATGAAAACTGGTGATATTTCTCATTTGAACAGAAATATCATATGAACCAGCTGGATAACTATTGATTTCAAATCATTTAGCATTTCACTCAATTTAATGGCAATAAACATGTTCATTTTTCGCTAATCCAACTTGATATCATAACCAGTGCAACTTTCTTATTAGTTTCAGCAGTGTTTTTGGCACAGCAATCACATCTACCATCAGGTGGCGAAATCAGATGACTTACCCGCGATGTGAGGTCCCACAGTCAGAGTATCCGAGATTTGCTTCGGATAATTTAATTACCTATTGGGTCTGATCCAGCTGTCAGCGGGCTGCACAATTAAGCTCTATTTCACTCCAGTTCACTGGTGACATAAACAGAACGCAGTTAGCGATGAATCATTCAAAACCCGCTTGGGTCATCGTGGCCGGGGATAAAAAACACCCCAGGCATGATAACACTCAGACCTTTCTATACTGTTGAATTATAGTCTGAAGAAGGGTCTCGACCCAAAACATCACCCATTCCTTCTCTCCAGAGATGCTGCCTGCCCCGCTGAGTTACTCCAGCATTTTGCATCTATTTGCTGAATTATAGTCTCAATTTAAAACAATTTTGTTTGATTTTATTTATTTTTTTAAACCAAGATGAATGATTCACAATTTGCTCGATAGGCCATTAACATTTCTATTTACTTAAAACATAAAGTGGGCAAACTCAGCGGGTCAGGCATCTCTGGAAGACCTAGCTAAGTGATGTTTCGGGTTGGGTCCCTTCTTCAGACTGATCTACCCATCTTTCTGAGATGCTGCCTGACCTACTGAGTTCCTCCAGCACTGTGTTTTCCTCCAGATTCCAGCATCTGCAGTTCCTTATGTCTACATCTTCTCACTTACTTAATCCATTTGTATCTCTCTACAGACTCGATGTCTTCCTCACAACTTACCTTCCCAATTTTGGCCCCAATACTCTTGGTTATTTCATCTTTGCGATGAAATAGAATGACCAAGGTAAAGAGCCTGCTGCCCATCTCTCAACCAGTTTGCCAATCATAAATATCTCCTTTACTATGAAATGACCCAATCATTTATTTTGGCTGCACAAACCTCTGCCCATGCTTGTGTATAACCTCCAATACGATGAGTTCCTGCTCACACACTGAGATGGATAATGATTCCACGCGTAAAATGCCCTTGCGTAATCATATGCAAGACTTATCACCAAAGCAGGACCATGCAAAGTAGCCAAAGAAAGGCAATATATTGTTGGATAAAAGGAGTTTGTCTAAAACCGTGGATTCAGACTGAGCTTGCACAAGGGTCTTAAAATTTCCCATTTGTCTAAATGAGTCCATTAGTCAGGGTGCATTAAACAGAGTCCATGGGAAATTTTTGAAGTTTCCATAACATGCGTTTTTTCCGACTGATCAATACCTAGAGCTTCTGCAACAAACACAAATGAAACTTATAATTTACACAAGACAGCATCAACATGTTATTCTCACCACATGCTGACAGCGCTGGATGAAGAGTCTTGGACTTCCATTCATAAGCCCTTTGGGTAACCCCAGCTGCCAGTTCCTGCTTGAGTTTTACTTTCCTTGCCTACAGAGGTAAGTAAGATGCCAGTCGTTACCATTCCTTACTTGTATCCCTGAATGTTTCGTTTAGATACGGCGCTGAAGCGGGCCCAACTCTGCGACGACCAGCGGTTCCCGTACACTAATACCATCCTACACACTGGGGACTGGGGATTTTCAATTTTTATCAAAGCCAAATTAACCGACAAACCTGTACGTCTTTGGGATGTGGGAGGAATCCGGAGAACCCGGGGGGGAACCCACGCAGTCACGGGGAGAACATACAAACTCTGTTGACAGCACCCGTAGTCAGGATCGAACCCGGCTCTCTGGCGTTGTAAGGCAACTCTACCGCTGCCGTCAATGTATAAACGCCATTTGGCTGATCGATACAGCAAAAGGCTACAACTGGCTAATCAATAAAGCAGCATTACATCCAGGCCTCGCTTGCCATTCACCCAACAATTGTAAAATCACGTTGCAACATCCCATGATCAGAAATGGAGAATTATTTTATTCTTTGACGTGTGAAACGTTGAACAGGAACTTTCGTGGTCTACAGTCTTCTGCAGCAAGCTAATACAATCAATTGTTCTGCATCCACTGAACTCAGCTGTAGCCAAACACATCAGTATCAAATGGGAGTAGTTTATTGGCAACGGAAACTGCTGCAAATACTCAGCAGGTCAGGCAACAGCTATGGGGAGACGAACAGGTTGATTTGATGACTTTACATCAGAACTGATGGAGAATTTCTTGGAAGTCTGTTGATCGATGCCTTCAGCTGTAAGGTAGATGGTGCATTTATTCATTGATCGGTGGCAACTCACACGACCAGGTTGAACGATGAACAGCTTCACGATCGTGGTCAGTGGTGTACTCACTACAACCTTGCATGTGTTTTTGGAAAAGTAGCTCAAAAAGGTAGGAAAGCAGAAGTGGATAAAATCTAGCACTTTTTGTTAATTGGTTTTAATAATTTTCTGTTGATACATTTCTTCATTACAGATCCTTCAGTGCTAAAATGTGCAAATTCATTGTCTTCACATTGCAAAAAGTAACATTTCAATTTATGACTTCATATGTTACTAAATTATTTTAAAAAATAATTAAAATCTGATGTCGTAACTTTAATGCGGGTCAGGTAACGAGGAAATCAGAAACAAGGAAGGCCTCTTTCACAGGAGACAGCTGTCTACAGCTTATATTCCTATTTTATTCAACATCCAATATACTAAAAGTTAAACACCTACTCTGCATCTCATAAGTAGTTTTGTCTTTTCCAATTAAAAAGCAAAAAATGCTTCAGCACAAACATTTTTGCTGTATGAAGTGTCGGTGCTAAAATATGTTTTGGGGGATAACAGTGGGCAAAGGCAGCCTGGAAGAATTAATGTCAAAAGAATATTATAACTCTGGATTCATGCTTACAAATAGCAAAATACTTGGATGTATAATAAACTATAGATGTCAGTGTCCAAAAAAATGATTAAAATATACAAAACATTACCTTTCCATACATAATTTACATACATATCACCTTTTTGTACATCATTTGCTTACAATATACAAACTCTAAACACCACAGCACAACCTGATTGCAAACAGAATTTGCAAGTTCTGTCATTCTGTCTTTTTTCCACCAACAAACTGCTTCTCCTCCACCATCTCACAGCCCTGGCCCCTCTACTCAACAGGACAACCAATTGGCCATCTTTAGCCATGGTGAACTGTTGGCTTTTAGAACCAACCATATTTGGTACCATCAAATATTCTCCTTGGGTTAACTCTAGGAATTGGATTTTTTAAAGTGTTTTTCTTTTAAATAATATCATAAACAACCAGACAATTGAGTTCTCATTTTCCTTGCCTTCCTTCGCCAGAGGCATTACATCCAACTGAATTACTGGAATACGACTACTAGATAATCTAGTTCCATCAAACAGGAGCCACTTCTAGTCTCAGCGCCTCAGCTTTATGCAGCTCATCCATCAACTCTGGGAAATTAAGTTCTGCAGTATGTCGTTCTTCCAAATAAAAATATCAGATCTTAATTTCATGGAGAAAAATAAACACCGCAGATAAGCACATAAAATGCAATAGATGCATCATGACAACTTGATTCGACTTGCCCTGAAAGTCGACTTGATTTGAATTGCCACACAGTTCCATTAAAGGGTTACAAGCATTTAACTACTTTCTTGAAAGCAACGTTTCTCAGCCTCCTCCAGAAGAAAGTTTCAATGCCCCATACTTCTTGCCAGAAGAGAAAAAAAAAACATTGTGGTGATTACATCTGCTGTGCTGCCAACCTTTCTAATCATTGCTCCAGTCTTTAAAACAAAAACATCAATAAAAGTGGAGCATTTCGGCAACCAACATCAAAAAACAGTGGAATATTTTATCACCAATCACATTTTTGTACCTAGTCCTTTTACAATATCGGTAAAACGCCATGCAAACCATCTTCTAGGATGTTTGTATTAGTGGCTACCAGGCAGAATAATTAAGAACACTGGGTTAATTCTGGACAGGTGCACACTTCTACTAAGCATGATCATAGAAGCAAATTTAAAGAAAAACATTGGCTGAAAAGACACAGTATATTAACTATTTTTTCCCTCAATGACTTTGTCATTTAAGTTTCTATTATCTCCGCTTCAGAAACACTATAACTTGCATTTCATGACCTACAGATCTTCAGTGTAACCAGAGGAGTAGTGGTGCGCCTTCTCTACGCTCTCCCTCGAGATGAACAAGGAAAACCTGGTGCAAATGCCACACTTTGAGCAGCTTTTGATGGTATCAATCCAGATTATGATAGACACTGAAGAATAACAGCAGATTCAATGTTGCTATAAACATGTTTTATCCCCATCTCAAATAGATGTATTGACCTGATCCAATTACATTCTACCGATGAAAAGGTCTCTCCCGTGTATCTTAATGGCCACATTTCAGTGATCAGTGGCTGTAAACTCTTGATCTTTGCAATTCTAGAATGTTTATATTGCAAGGTGTTGAATGATTATACTATAACATCAGTCAAATAAAGACACTCAAGTTTCAATTAGTTTTTTCACGTCATAGGACCAGAAATAGGCCATTTGGCCCATCAAGTCTACTCCACCATTCAATCATGGCTAAACTATCTTTCCCTCTCAACCCCATTCTCCTGCCTGCTCCCCATAACCTTCAGTTATTTTCAAGTCGTAAAATGAAGCAATCGAGGATCCCTTCTACTGATCACATGTTTATAACTAGTAATTGAAATGAACTCTGTAACAGCAATTGTCAAAATAAAAAGAATTCTTTGTTGCAAGAATTCCACTTACTAAAGGAATTTCTAAAACAATTTGCTGACGCACCTTCAGCATTAGCTAGGCGTCGGATAGCTGACGTTTGGCCATTGGGACAAGAAATAGGAACTGATAACAACAGACTACCAAATCTTTCTAGATTCAAGTAGACTCAAAGTAGCAACCCTGCCACAGCTAACCAAATTCACACTGTACATTTTAGAAATTCAAGGGAGTCAAGAGTCCAAGAGGAATAATGTCCGAGATAATCACTTCTCTGGTAAAGAATCTGTCATAATCACAAGATTCAAAAACACATGGGATACCATCTTTTATTTTCAGATTAACTTACAAATATCCACTCAATATTTAAACCCTTTGGATTAAAAATTAGATTCATTCTTAGTGTCACATTTAATGAACCGTCTCTTTTGGAGCAAGTGTTAAAAGTATAATATTCATAGTTGTTCCCTCAAAGGAATGAAATTCGAAGGACCACAATTTCACACCAGAGAGTCTGATTTAAGTGAATGGACAAAACCTCACAGGGGATTCCAGGTGCGGGAGGCTGAAAGTGGTTGGGGTGGGGTTGCTATCTTACAGCTTTGGAAACCTGTGTCCGTGAATGGAGGAATAAAAAGTGTCCTTAAACCTTTTAGTTTGGGTGAAGCTAGTGGGACGTCACTGAGAAAACGACCGGTCTGGCAAGATTAAAGTGGCTCTTAAATTCTCAAAACTTGGCACATGTAAACATGCAAAGCTAGAAGGCTCCAAGGCTGCACGAGGCGGCAATTTTTGGCCGAATGGGGAAAAAAAACATATGTACTCAAATTCTTTACAGGAATTAAAGCCACTGGGAGAGAAACAATATATTTTGAGTTCAATATTATAGAATTAAGCTACAGCTACAATTTTTCCTTTTTTTTTAATGTTCCATCCATATTTTTCTTCACTTTCTGTCCTGCAATCGTAAGTCTGCAGCAGCATCACAGTTCAGTCTATTGCAAGTGTTCTTTGCACACATGTGCCGGCTCACAAGTCAAAGGTCACTCGCTCTTAAGAATCAGGGGAGGCGTCTCATTGTCCTCGTCCATCCGCAGAGTGCCAATATTCAGATCATCATCTGGATCAATACCGCCCACTGCTCCTTGGTCCTCTGGGTAGGCTGCATCAAACAGATAACTTGAAAGTATAAGTTACAGTCGTTACAGCAACATGTCTGTTGGTATCAAATGTGAAGAAAGTCATTGCCAAAACGCCCAACTTTTACTTAACTGTAACGCCCAAGTTGTCACGCAACCAAAGTTTTACCTGATACACTATAATGCACATCATTGAATACTGGAAGAGTTACCGGATCAGATTTTAAAGTGGATGGGTGTGGGGGGGGGGGTTATAAAGTTCTATGTGATACACTGAAAGGTACATCATTCAATCTTGGAAGAGTTATTAGATTTTTAAAAGTTGGGATGGGTGGGAGGGGGATTTTATAAAGTTCTATTTGATTTGATACACTTAAATGCACACCATTCAATATTGGATGTGTCAGCAGATCAGAGTTTTTGAGTGCTGATGAATCTTGGTGGAAACTTAATGACGGAAAATGTGGCAGATCTGACTGGTTACATCTCCTGCAGCTGCTTACCGTGCCGTGTGGGTGATGACGGGCGTAACTAACGTTGGCAGCAGGTGGACTGTACGTCTGAGACACTAATGGACGATCGTGTGGTGAAGGCTCCAGAATCTCATTGGCCGACTCTACACTACCATCCAACCTGTGAAGAGAAACAGAGAAATCCATTTTATATTTATCTAGCTATTTATTTATTTATTTATTTTGGGGGTATTTATTTATTTATTTGTGGGGGGGGGGGGCAATGTGAAAATCATTCCCTTCAATTTCTTAAAAATCACCTCCCAACACTATAAGCAGTGCCATCTAAACTGCAGGGTGCATTGAACATTACTGCCTGGAGCATCTCTTCCACCTGCTTTACGGTATGGTACAGCAGTTGCACCGTAGCTGACAGGAAGGCACTACAACGGGTGGTGAAAACCGCCCAGCACATCATCGGTGCCCCGCTCCCTGCTTTGGATGCCCTCCACCGAAAACGGTGTCTGAGACGGGCTGGGAAGATCATCAAGGACCCCTCCCACCCTAACCATGGACTGTTTGCCCTCCTACCATCGGGGAGGCGGTACAGGAGCCTCAGGTCCCGCACCAGCAGGATGAGGAGTAGCTTCTACAATAACACCATCGCACTGCTGAACTCGGAGTCCCGCCGATAGATTCCCACATCTGTATTTATTTATCTGTATTTATCTAAACATTGCTATCACTACGTACTGACACTAAACTGCATTTCGTTGTACCCATACTTGTATCTGTGCAATGACATTAAATTTGAATTGAATTGAATTGAATTGAATTGAATTCAAGTTGCACTAGGCTGACCTACTTTTATACTCAGTTCCCATTTATATTCTTTCTCCTCTTCTTTTTCCAATCATGGATACGCCACCTCCTAAAATGCATTTCACTCATCTCACACCTATATATTCAGCTGTAGTTCCTTTTCTCTGAGTTACGCCAGCTTTTTGTGTCTTTATCTTCGGCCTAGAAATTGTTGGTGTGGTCCTTTTAGTACACAAGATCTACTCAAACCGATTAACCCGAACATTTCCAGCTGAAATTGCGTCCACTGTGAAACTGGCCCAGCCATATGCTGCACAGTTTATACAGGCACAACTGATGGGTTTCCTGCCATCAGTGGCGCACTAAACAACGTTACAGGTCATGCACTGTCAGATTACGACACATGGTGGCGCCAAAAGAATTGTTTACACAACTTAAGTGGAAGATTTAAGTTGAAGACCTGTAGTCTTCATAGAATAGTCACGGTACATCTAAAACATCAATGCACTTCTATCTGTCTAAAGGGACATTGCAGACAGTCGGGCACTTGGATGGTAAAACCAACATTCCCAGGTTCTTCAAGAGTAGGAAGGAACTGCAGATGCTGGTTTACACTGAAGATAGACACAAAATGCTGGAGTAACTCAGCTGGTCAGGAAGCATCTTCGGAGAAAAAGAACAAGAGACGTTGCAGTCAGAACAAAGAACGGCTGAAGAAGGGTTCTGACCCAAAATGTCACCTATTCTCCAGAGATGCTGCCTGACCTGCTGAGTTACTCCAGCACTGTGTCGATTCTCAGGCTCCTCATATTGATTCCAAATAGATGATGCGCCAGGGCTTATACCATGGCAACCCTTTTGTTAATGATTACCTACCTGAAATTGATCTACTCATGCTGATTCAGTTTTATGTTTGCCAATGCCCTATGCATGCCAATGAATTATCCTCAATCCCACGTGCTCTTAGGTTGTGCAATATTCCCATCGACTGCCTTCTAGAAATCCCAATCCTCTACATTTGCAGTTTCTTCTTTATCCATTCTGTACTCTTCATCCTCAAAGAACTCCAGTAAATTTGTCAAACACAATTTCCCTTTTGAAGTAACAACATCTTCAGATGTTCCACTGTCCTATTGCCTCCTTGACAAATAATTCCAGCTATTTTTCCCAATGACAGATATCAGGCTAACCATCCAGTTTCCCCGCTTTGTCTCTCGCCCACGAATAGCAGCATTATCCTTGCAGCTTTCCAATGCTCTGATAGCTCCTCTACAATCAAATGAATTTTGACAGATTACAACCAAAATGTCCACCATCTCTGCACCCATTTCCTTTACACTAGACCTGGATACATGTCCACCTTTATCCTATTAGTTTGGTCAGTAGCTTTCCAGTGATTAAAAAAGTTTGAAGCTCCTTCCTCCCTATAGTTTCTTGATTATTTATTGGGATGCTTTTATAGTTTTACCTCCCCGATTTTGTTTGCACGTGAATCTACAATGCAGAGACTCACGTGAAGCAAAGACCATAGACTACACAACATCTGCTCAGGGCTCATGATTCACTGACTGCTGAACTGTGAATAGTGCAGTGGGGGCCATTTCAAAATAAAACGTGCATTGGCCTAATGCATGTCACCAATAAACCTCAAGGCACTGGATTAATCTTACGGCTGAAACTTCCAAGAAACTGTTTCATGCTTCTACATGTGGAGTGCATTTCCAAGGTGCTTTGCTTACTTGTGCTGTTTCATTAGGGTGCACTCGCCTCCTTCTTGTGGGTCCAGGTTGTACATGTAGAGATAGCCATCTGCCGCTGCGACCAGTAGCCGAGGGATCTTCTGAATTCTGCAGCGTCAGAACCAAATGTGCAATTATCAGAAGTTATTGTTTATTGTTGTACTTTCAAAGAGCATAACATCTTTGGAGAAACAAGGAACTGCAGATGCTGGTTTACAAAAATAAAGACAAAGTGTTGGCCTTTTTCTCTCTCAACGGGTCAGGCAGAGTCTCCGGTAACATTTCAGGTTGGGAGAAGAGTCCTGACTCTATCCATGTTCTCCAGAGATGCTGCCTGGTCCGCTGAGTTACTCCCAACACTTGGTGACTTTAAACAAAAATCATAACATCTTTTACTGTTCAACATTTATTCAATTAAAACATCACAATTTTTCATCATAAAAAGCTACAATTTCTTTCTCACATTTTCTTTCCTGGTTTCTCCTATCGCTCCTCATGACTGATTTCTTCTGTTCAGGTCGCTTTTTTTACCCTGGTATTTGCTTTCCTTTGCTCAGTTCTTTACAGCTTCTTCGTGACAATAAGCTAAACTGAACAGCAGGGTAGTCCCAACTCTCCAAATTGCCTAAGAATAGTTTCACCACCTATAGTTTCACCACCTATTGCTGACTGTGCACTCTTTTTGTTCAAAAACAATGTTTGAATAGATTCTTCCACCTCAGGTTTAGTTTTTTAGTTCAGAGATACAGTGTGGAAATAGACTCTTTGGCCCACTGAGTCCACGCTGACCAGTGATCCCCGCACACTTGCTCTATCCCACACATTAGGAACAATTTACAATCTTTACCAAAGCCAATTAACCTACAATTGACCCTGGGATGGCGGGACTGTCATATGAGGAAAGATTGAAAAGACTAGGCTTGTATTCACTGGAGTTTAGAAGGATGAGGGGGGGATCTTATAGAAACATATAAAATTATAAAAGGACTGGACAAGCTAGATGCAGGAAAAATGTTCCCAATGTTGGGTGAATCCAGAACCAGGGGCCACAGTCTTAGAATAAAGGGGAGGTCATTAAAGACTGCGGTGAGAAAATACTTTTTCACCCAGAGAGTTGTGAATTTGTGGAATTCCCTGCCACAGAGGACAGTGGAGGCCAAATCACTGGCTGGATTTAAAAGAGAGTTAGATAGAGCTCTAGGAGCTAGTGGAATCAAGGGATATGGGGAGAAAGCAGGCATGGGTCATTGATTGGGGACGATCAGCCATGATCGCAATGAATGGCGGTGCTGGCTCGAAGGGCCGAATGGCCTCCTCCTGCACCTATTTTTTTTTTCTATGTTTCTAAATCTGTACATCCTTGGAGTGTGGGAGAAAACCAGAGCAACTAAGGAAATCCCATGCGGTCACGGGGAGAACGTACAAAGTCCATACAGACAGCACCCCTAGTCAGGATCGACCAGGGTCTCTGACGCTGTAAGGCAGCAACGCTACTGCTGTTCCATCCTAAGTATATTTCATAACAAGATACTCACGTTGCCAAAGCACAGATGTTTCTGTGTCCAGAGAAGGGCAATCTGACTGTTGCAAATGCCCTACCCTGGTTAAACATCTCCGTGACCTGCGATGGCAGGTAGCTGGTGGAAGCCATGAGCACTTTCCCGAAGTATCCGGTCCATGTGGTTGGTTCTTCCTGTGGCCTGAAGGAGAAATGAAGACGTGTAAAAACCATAACAACCTCAACCGTTCTCTTCCACGTCTCACTTTGAAAGACCAGGATTGGCTGGCGACACAAATCTCACAGCAACAAGATTTGCTTTTAAATAAACACATTTTCTCTTCCGGCAATATTCACCCTTTTCTAACCGAGCACTAGGCAAATTGATACTAAAGCCTTTTGAGGGGCAACAGATGCAAGGTGCGCCAGAGTAATGGAATATAACACAGGGCGGGATGTTCTGCATTTTTGTTTTACAATCAATGACACGCTTACTGATTTCTAACTAGGAAATCCTTGGGCAAAGGAATCCTTACCTGTACATCCTTACTGTACAAAGGAATACCCCGTGTAACATATCAAACACACACAGATATTACATTTATTGCCGAAAGCACAAGGTGTAAATTACTGTTGGAAAAGGTTTGAAAGTACTATGAAGAACAGTATAGACAATAGACAATAGGTGCAGGAGTAGGCTATTTGGTCCTTCGAGCCAGCACTGCCATTCAATGTGGTCATGGCAGATCATCCCCAATCAGTACCCCGTTCCTGCCTTCTCCCCATATCCCCTGCCTCCGCTATCTTTAAGAGCCTTATCTTGCTCTCTCTTGAAAGTATCCAGAGAACCAGCCTCCACCGCCCTCTGAGGCAGAGAATTCCACACTCACAACTCTCTGCGTGGAAAAAGTGTCTCCTCGTCTCCGTTCTAAACAGCTTACTACTTATTCTTAAACTGTGGCCCCTGGTTCTGGATTCCCCCAACATCAGGAACATGTTTCCTGCCGCTAGCGTGTCCAAGCCCCTAACAATCTTATGTGCTTCAATGAGATGCCCTCTCATCCTTCTAAACTCCAGAGTGTACAAGCCCAGCTGCTCCATTCTCTCAGCATCTGACAGTCCCGCCATCCCCGCAAAGAGCACTGCTATTGCGATGGTACTTCATGGAGGATCAGCAAATAGGATGCTTATCAATTTTATCGTTTGACAATTATTTCAGCGTTTACCTACTTTTCTTTTTGTGTCTCCAGTTTGAAGATATGTACCGTCTCTGTGTTGCTGGAGGCAGACAGAAACATGCCGTCCATGCTGAATGCCAGTGAACAGATACTCACACACCTAAATGACAAGAAATAAGACCCACTAAGGAACTCGGCAAAGAAAATGCTTATTCAACTCTAGTGAGGCACACAATTTAAGAAACAAAGACAATACATTAAATAAAATTAATTAATTGCGAAATTACATTTATTACAATAACAGAGCTTAGACCTTTATTCCATTAGTTAATTCAAAACTTTCTCCGTTTAGTTTAAAGATAGAGCATGGAAACACAGGCTCTTCGGCCCACCGAGTCAATGCCGACCACCAATCACCCATTCACATGAATGCTATATTCTCCCATTCCCTACAATAAAAGGCCAACTTATAAAGACCAAGTATCTTAGAAACACGCATGTCTTCGTTTTGGGAGAAACCAAAACATCCGGAGGAAATCCATGCGGTCACATAGAGAATGTGCAAACTCCAGACTGGTCCAAATATTGGTTTGGCAAAGACGTGTTTTTCAAGCCATTGTGACAGTTTGCCGTCGTATTTCTAAAAGCAAATATATATATCAAGATTAACTCTTCCCGTTTGCTTACCTCTTAACACCCCTCCGGAATTCAAAGAGTTTCTGCCCTTCGGGAATGGAGAATACTCGGATTACTGTTCCCTGTGGAATTAAAAGGTGAAAATTTGAAGCATACAAGTTATACTAAGTAATGCTGATAGAGATAAGGAAATTATTACTGTTGTGAGTTGTGTCTGTGGAATTCTCTGCCTCAGAAGGCGGTGGAGGCCGGTTCTCTGGATTCTTTCAAGAGAGAGCTTGATAGGGCTCTTAAAGATAGCGGAGTCAGGGGATATGGGGAGAAGGCAGGAACGGGGTACTGATTGGGGATGATCAGCCATGATCACATTGAATGGCGGTGCTGGCTCGAAGGGCCGAATGGTCTCCTCCTGCACCTATTGTCTATTGTTGTGAGGTATATAAAAGTACAAAATATCAAATGAGGCAAAAATTCTCTGACAAAGCAGATTTTGTTAATGCTATGAATGCAAAGTGCACGCACCACTGCTTGATGCAGCAATTCACTGCACCCAACCTGCATGCAACCACTTTGGCTGCAACTTGTATGCCTTGAAGAAGCTCGTCAAGGACGAGGTACTTTAAGGAGGAGTCACTTTGAGAAGGAGACTAACAGGCTGGCCACCACGGACAATACCTATAAATGACACAACTCCTCATTATCTGAACTTTAGGCCAAAGAATCAAGAGACATTTCCAAGTGCTAGCACCACCATGAAGCGATAATAGCTCACATCACACCCCTAATGTTGTGCATTTTCAATTTCAGTGTTCCACGTTATGAAACAGGATTATATGATGTAGGAACGTACTGCAGATGCTGGTTTAAACTAAAGATAGACACAAAATGCTGGTGTAACTCAGCGGGACAGGCAGCATCTCTGGATAGAAAGAATGGGTGACGTTTCGGGTCGCGGCCCTTTTGCAGACTGAAGAACATGGCTTACCTTTTCAGAGGCTGTTGCCAGTTTTGAACCACTTGAATCAAAAGCCAAAGAAGCAAGGGGACTGTCGTGTGCTGGGATCATATTGGCAGCTCTCTGTAAAATAAAGAAAATGGAAAGATATGCTCTACAACATTCCATTTATTAATTACTAAAAGAAACCGTGTTTTTGGGCAAATTAAGCAAAATACGACATGTTGAAATGAAACAAAATTCATAAGGAAGGAAGTTAATTATTCAAAGACTCAAATTGCTAAAAATCAACCACATGATGCAGATAAAATCAATATCATGCATTTGCTTGGATCACAAAGGCCTTCAGCTCATTGCCATTATATTAGATGATCTGGGAACGTGATCTTTATATTTTACATTAGATATATAACAATTTAGACAAGGAGCAAGGAGGTCCTACTGCAGTTGTACAGGGCCCTGGTGTGACCGCACCTGGAGTATTGTGTGCACCTTTGGTCTCCTAATTTGAGGAAGAACATTATTGCTGTCGAGGGAGTGCAGCGTAGGTTCACCAGGTTAATTCAATATTCTGTTACATACTTTTGACAAAAATATATGGTTTGTGCAAGCCAATACTACGTGAAGAGGATGTTTATCCCAAACCCTACCTGATCTTCCAAAGTCGATGATTGTGTAATTCTAATTGTGTAACTGCACTGAAATTCAACCCTCGTTCATCTCAAATTGCATGTGCACTATAACAGCATGTACAAGATCCTTTATAAATAGCATTTGTTGCTGTTTTTGTTTTACATTGCAGAATAGACAAGTCGAAGAAAGTTTGATATATATGTGACAAAACAATGCCCCTATTGCTCTTTATGTACTCCCAATGATCTAGTCTCCACAACACTCCAGGATAAAGAATTCAAAAGATTCACCACCATCTGCAAGACGTAATTCCAATGCATGTGGGAATACTTTGCAAGATGGACAAGGTATAATTAGACGAGATACAGCGTGGAAATAGGCCCTTCGTCCCATCGTGACCACCAATCACCCCGTACATTATCAATATCCTACATACCAGGGACAAATTACAATTGACAGAAGCCAATTCACGTACAAACCAGACTGTATTTGGAATTGCTTAAAGCATTAAGCAGGTGGAGTTGGCAAAAAATTTAATTTCAGGTCGCTTTGGAGGCAATACTGGCATCAAGATTTACTGTTATCCTATTCTTGTTCCTTGTAACTGTAAATATTTATCTAGAGCAATAGCAAAAGGTCAGTGACAGCTTGACACAATACTTTCGCCAACTGAATGAGAGTTTCCCTTAGCAACACTCCTGCAAACCGACAACTGCAGATTTACAGTCCAATAAACTAAGAACTCCAGTAGCAGCCACATAGGGCAACCAAACGGGTCAGCACCTGCTGTGACAATGCAACAATATCACAGCTGACGACCCCATCAAAATGCCCACTTAATAGATTAGAAGGTAGTTAATAATCAACATCCACAACTCTCCACAGCACAGAATTTCATGTTTTCTCAAACCTAAAGAGTCTCCATCTCAAACTCGGGTAACCAACCGGTGAGCCCATGCCCATCCTTAAGGGGCCCGTCCCACTTACGCGATGGTTTAGGCGACTTGCCGGCACCCGTCAAAGTCGCAGCAGGTCGCCGAAAATCTTCAAAATGTTGAAAAACCAGCGGCGACCAGACACAGGTACGACTCTTTGGGCGACTACTCACGACCACACAGGCGTCACTCCTGCGACATGTCGACACATGGCGCCTATATGGCCGTGAGCAGTCGCCCAAAGAGTCGTACCTGTTTCTGGTCGCCGCTGGATTTTCAACATTTTGAACATTTTTGGCGACCTGCTGCGACTATGACAGGTGCCGGCAAGTGGCTGAAACCATCGTGTAAGTGGGACAGGCCCTTAAGGATGGGCATGGGCTCACGGGTTGGTTACCCAAGTTGTATTCTCCTAAACTCTGGAGAATACAAGCCCCATAAACCCATCTTTTTCTCATAAAATTAATCCCATTCATCCCAGGAATTAAATGAACCTTTGCTGCACTCTCTCAGGCAAGTGCAATATTGTTTTTAAATAAGACCAAGTCTGCATGCAATATGCCAGGGAGCTTTCGCTAATCCCCAATTGTAACATAACTTCCAAAGAGATGTTGCACCCCCTTTGCAACAATCCCAAGATTTTATTGGCAATGTTTTAATTACTTCTCGTACTTTCGAGCCAACTTTGTATTCCTTCCCCAGAGACACCCGGATCTCTCTGAATAAAACATAAGACACTAAGCAGGTCAGGTAGCATAGAGTGGGGGAGGGATGAAGGAGGCCAAGATACTATCCTTGATACTGTAAGGTCCGGTTTGCAGTGGGGTCAAACGAATGATGAGTTTGTCTGTCTTATTGGCGAGGGGGAAGTCAGAAAGAACACGAACAAAGCAATGCAAATGCTACAAACTGCAGAGGTATTAAATATCCCCAGCAGATCTGTTTTACTCTCTTCCTTTGCTGAGGAAGAGAGTAAAACAGGGCCAATGGATGAAATGTGTAAGAAAGAACTGCAGATGCTGGTTTAAATCGAAGGTAGACACAAAATGCTGGAATAACTCAGCGGGTGAGGCAGCATCTCTGGAGAGAAGGAAAGGGCAATGTTTCGGGTCGAGCCCCTTCATCAGACCTACAGCAGGTGCAAACAGAGAAAACATGCTACTGCAAGTTGTAGAATTTAAGGTTGAATCCAAAAGGCTGCAAAATTCTCTAACTGAGCCTTATTGTCCTTAATTTATCAAAGCAAAGCAACTCACGCCTCACCTCAACAAGGATATTCACTTTGTCCTAACCAGCTCACCTCCATCCTCTATTCAACATAAAATTAAGACCCCCCCCCCCCCCCCCCTCATCCCCATTCTTTCTGAGCTCTGATAAAGGATCTTCAACTCAAAATATTATAAATTCTGCCTGACCTGCCAATTGATTCCAGCATTTTTATGTTATGATTTTCTAAGTACACCTTGTGACTTAATAATTGACATTTGCCAAAGAAAAGTACCCCATTTCCTATCAAATCGACTCAATTATTATTATTTTTTAAAAATTATGAAATATTTCATTGTCTGCCTCTGCTATCCTATCTTTTAGGTTTGTTTCCGAATTTAATTTTTTTTAAAAACCTCTCACAACAAGTGATTAACTTAGTGAAGATTCTAGCGGAGTTTGCACGTTCTCCGTGACCACGTGGGTTTCGCGAGATGCTTAGATTTCCTCCCAAATCCCAAAGACCTGCGGGTTTGTAGGTTAATTGACCCCTGTAAATAGCCTCTAATGCATAGGCAGTTGGAAAGTGGGATAACATTGAACTAGTCTGATCGGGTGATGTATAGTCAGCAGTGGGCCGATGGGCCTGTTTCCATGCTGTATCTCCAAGTTCAATTTTGGACTATTTTAAAAGTTAATATTTTGTTGGCTGAGAATAAGTGGCACAATATTTATCTTAAAGGTGTTTTCAACAATACAAAAAAGTTGGAAGTAAAACACAAACTGTTTATAATTTATTTGTGTATCCATTCAACATGCAACTTACCAGATTGATGGTATCGAATACCTGTACTTCCCCAATTGCTGCACTACCAGGGTACGCAAGGTAGCAATTGTCATTATTAATGGAAAGTGCACACAAACCTGAAGATAAGATAACTTGTATCAGTCAAGTTTCATAAACACTTCAGAACCACACGTGCAAAGCAAGCAGCATTGCATGCGAGTTTGGAATTATGCACACCATTTGGTATTTTCTTTTAGCTGGTTTCTGCATTGGGTGGAGCTGATGATTTGTAGCTTTCTAGTTGTCTGTAATATGAACCAATTAGTGGTGCTTCAACAGTAATCTGAAGTATCGTTTTGAATAAATCAGTCGGTCAAGATGGATCTACAAGGAGCTGCTGATGCTGGAATCATGAGTTTAAAAAAAAAATAGAAGTGCTGGAGTAAATCTGAGGAAGAATCTCGACCCGAAACGTTGCCTATCAATTTCTTCCACAGATGCTGCCTGTCTCACTGCGTTACTACAGTACTTTGTGTTTTACTCTGTCAAGACGGATGATCTCCCCACACTTTGAAGATGGCATGGTGGACGCTGATTTTAATTAAATAAAAATAAATGGCTTTATAAATAATCTGATACAAAAGTCACTTTCCTATCACTTCATGCCATTGCCAGTATTTACTTCTAGCTTGTATTTCCTTAAGAATTACCTGTGGGATTTGGTGGTGTTTCCCGAATGGTGTGCAGTACTTTCATATCTCGGATATTGTGAATGTACAAACTCTCCTCCAGGCATACTATCAATCTCTAGATGTGGGGAAGAGAGGCAATTATAACATTGGGATGACCAGAACAACATGTCGTAGTAAAAAAAAGCTACTTGTTCAAAATAATTAAAACATTTATGCCACAAATTATTTTGGACACAGCATGAAAGAAGAAAAATAATGATGCCACCGATTCTTACCTGTCTATTTAGTTTGACAGCCAGAATAGTATTGGAATAACTGTAGTTGCATATCTCTGTTCCTTTTTTAAAGTGACAAACCTTCAATTTTCTGGGTGCTTTAAGGCTCACGATAGCTACTAGACTGCTCGAAAACAGTCGTTCCACAATACATACATCTTCTGTGTCAGCTGTTCAAAAATATTATAGAAAAGCAACGTTATCAATTCTCAATCAATTAAATAGTCAATTTAGCAATAGCTCAACCAGATTGCATAAAAATAACTTCCTTTTCCGGGACTCATTATTCCGAGAATTGTATTTGCCTGGGGAAATGCCACGAATGTTTGATGTGTGTAGAGTACCAAATGTGTTATGTACCATGCAATACCATTGCCCCAATTTGCTACAGCTCTCGTTCTGGATGTAGAGATTCAAAAGAACTGATCTTCCACATCCAAGGGGCATCTGGTGAAGCTGCAAACATGTTGTCAACCGCAAGTGTCTTATCCTAAAGGCCCCATCTCTGTAATACCCAGTCAGCCTTTGTTGCTCACCCAGTCAAAGACCTCTTAAAGTTTCAGTGCAAGATAGTCACACGCTGCTCCAAAAGATTAAAGTCATTTTAAAAGAAACATTGAAGTAAAACAATAAATGTAATTGAAATCGCACAAAAATAACAGCAAATAATTAATACATTGAAGGAATCAAGTACCTGCCTTTTCTCATTATTGATTGCATTCAAATAAGCAAGGCTATTATTTGCACAACAGCGGTCGGTTTTGTTAAGTTGAGGGTTGACTAACAAGGATGCATGCTGTGTTGGATCTGGCTGATAGATCACCTTATACCTTGATTTTCTCCCCTTCTCATTTCCCCTCCCGGGACGACTCTCATGCCCGACACCATTTTGACAACTTTCAATTCCCCAGTCATGTATCCTGAATGCAATAAAATGTGTTTAAATCCAATATTTCTCACAAGGATGAGAACAAGGATCAGAAGCTGTTGAACACATCAGCAAGGGTTATGGAAAATGAAATAATAGTTATCAGGAAAGTTTTGTAGAATGGAGAAGGATAAAATGTGGAACAAAGAAGAAAGTAGATTGAATGTTCCCTCCCACAACCATAACCTCTACAATCAGTATGAAGAAGGGACCCAACCCAAAAGGTCATCTATCCACATTCCCCAGGGATGCTGCCTGACCTACTGAGTTACTCCAGCACTTTCACTCTTTTTTTTTGTAAAATATAAAGGCTACAGTTAACATAAAAGTACTCTTTTGTGGAGGTGTAGTTCTATTTGGGACACTTACTGCATTCATAGATCTGTTCCAATTTATCCACTGAGGAAAGTGAGAAAAACTTGTAGCCAGATTTGGTTCCAACTGCAAGGGACCTGTATTAAAAAAAAAATAGAAAGTCTTACTTTCAAAATGGGGAACAAAGATCAGGTAAATTTCAATGAATGTGTTTCAAATAAATAAAAAACAACTTTAATTTATCCAAAGAGATGTGGACTTCAGTTACATAAAGTCTTGTTACAATTTGTGCACAACCTCAACATCTTAGTTCTCTTTCTTAGTAGCCTTTGAACTTACATTGGGCTTCACATCTATAGTAGCTTTCTGCAACTTGTCAGGTATAATAAAACAACATTTTCATTGATTACTTCAGTTCCTATCAGTATCCTCTGCCTTCATAACTTTATCTTTCAACCTTGTTAAACCCCTGTCTCACGGTGCGAGTTGACCCGCGGAGGTACCCCGAGTTTAAACAAATTTAACTCGTGGTAATCACATACAATTAACGTAGCAGGGACGTCGGAAATCGTGGACACAACTTAGCGACTCGTGGCGCTAACGGCAGATACCCGTGAAGCTTGATAGCTCTTGCAAAAATTCAAACATGTTTAAAGTTTTCCACGAGTAAAATGTACTGTTGAAGTTAAAAATTGAAACATTTAAACTCGTTGTAAGAACTTGGTGGCCCGTGAGTTAAACTTAGAGACTCTTAAGTCTGCCGTGGGCACTCTGAACTCGGCAGCTGGACAGAGAAAAAAAAGTTTAATTCAGATTAAATCACCATTCTGTAACTTGCAGTTGATGCAGACAGTAGTGTGGGGATGAATTTGCAGTGAGCGTGTTGTGCTGGAATTAGTTGGTCCAGGCCCTTGTCTCACCTCCCTCTCACCCCCCCCCCCCCCCCCCCCCCCCACACCTACCCATGATCGTAATAAGCTCTCGCTATTTGGAACTTCCTGAGGTCCTTGCTGAAGACGGAGGGGATTGTCAGCAGAAACTGGGACAAAGGCAGCACAAAGCAAGACCTGGTAACGGTTGTGACTGAAAGCCTACAGAAGCCCATCTGGAATCACACAGAAATAGCCCTGGGACGATGCCTGAACACTGCTGGAATTGTACTGGAACACAGCTGGAAGCTCTCTGGACGTCTTCTTGGACCATACTCAGACACATCAGGAATCATGTGCAGGAAGGAACTGCGGACGCTGGTTCAAACCGAAGAGAGACACAAAAAGCTGGAGTAACTCAGCGGGTCAGACAGCATCCCTGGAGAATAGGAACAGGTGACGTTTTGGTTCGAGACACTTCTTCAGACTGTGAGCCAGGGGAAAGGGAGACGAGGGATCATTTGCCCCTGACCCTCAGACATCAGGAATCACATTGGATTAGATCTGGACCATCTCCACTGCATGGTGGTACAGCAGTTAATGCTGCTGCCTCGTGGTCTCAGGTTCGATCCTGAGCTCAGCTGCTGTCCATGTGGAGTTAGTGGCCAAGAGGCTTTGCATCAACTGCGGTTAGAAGCGTCTGCTTTTTGAATTCCCACAAATAGCACAAGGTTTAAGTCAACATTTTAAAACCATTTTAAACAACATAGGTTACAATACAGTAAAGGATTATGTTCAACCCAATCACTGGGTGCTAGTGTTGTTGCATTACGAAAAAAATTGTTAAAACGAGCTGCGCCTCTGGTCAGTACAAATATCTCAGAAGTAAAGCAGCATTTATTTTAAAATGAGATATTTATACAGATTATTCCTGAAATATTTGAGGTTTATTTATTTGTAGACTATTTCTGCTCAGGAAAATACGCCAGTAAAATGGCTCTGGCTAAAATCAACACGTCACACATTAATAATAAGTCAAAGGCAAGTTACAGCAGATACTGAAAATGAGAAAAAGATAGAGAAAAGAGTAGAAAATGCTTCACAACTGAGGCTGCACAGAGAGTGAGCACACACAGACACGGGTCAACGTTAATTAAATCTCAAAAGAACTGCAGCTGCTGGAAATTTGAAGTGAAAACAGAAAGGGCTGGAATCACTGAACAGGTCAGTGGAGAGAGAGTACTCTTTCCCTTCTGTCTTCGTTGCACAAACGTCCTTGCATGACATAAAGGGCTGCTGCATACAGCACTCGAATAAAAAACATCACCATCCTGGACTCCAATTGCCTGCTTGCAGCCATGTTTCCAAATGAGCCGATTTGAACAAGGGGGGCTTTTTATAGCGCAAAAAAAAACCAGCATGACACAAGAGTAACTCGGGAGAGGAACTTGGAACATCGCAGAAATGACAAGTGAACGGCAAACTTAGTCATACCCGTGGGAACTCGGTTAAACTCTTGATCGTACATTTGGAATCTCGTACACAACCACGAGTCTTTCACTCGCGGTACCTCGTGGGTCAACTCGCACTGTGAGACAGGGCTTTTAAATGGTGCTGCAGCACACATTAGATCTTACCCAATAAAATAGCAATTACTGAATATGGAATTAAACTGAGGTGCTTTAGTAAATAATATGCCTGAAAAAGTACTGGTAGATTCTGCGGGCTGTATAACATCCGTCCTTTTGTGTGAGAATATGTGGAAGGGTCCTTAATTTCTGTCCTACTTTTTCAGTAGTTTCTGATAATCTTTGATTAGTTACAAAACTTACCTTCAGCGGCGCTACAGTTCTGTCACTGGCCGTGTGCGCGACTTTGGCGCCTTTGAGGGGGAGCGCGGGTTTAAAATGCGGTTTTCCCCTGCCTTCCGGAGTTATATTTTCTCGGGGTGCGAGCTTTTGCTGAAGATTCGTTCCGACTGCCGGTATGTGAATTATTATTATTATTATTTTTTTTTTTAATCGTCCGACAATTTCAGCGCTGGAGTAAACTAAAAATTAGCTTCTAATGCCGTGAACGCAAACAACGGGAACGGATTTTACGTTGGGGACAGGTAAAGGAAAGCCATTTATTTTTCCATATAAACTTGCTTGTTTAGATGACCTTAATCAAAATTTCATGTTCGGAAACGGTGAATTATTCCCCATACGAGCTGGCATTGTTTTTCCTGCTGATATAGGGTTTAAATTCAGGACAACCGCAACGTTCCAATCCATCGCGTTCCATAAAATCCCACTCGCAAGCTGATGGCCATTAATTTACGGGCATTAAACACTAAATTCCTTCAATTTGGCCTATAAATTCATGACAATGAGATTTAAAAATCATGTTATATTGTGACTTCTTGTGTGAATGTCATTTGGACACTTAGGCTTTTTAAAAAATGTTAATATTTTCTTAAGAAATGGATAGATGTTTAGATCTAGTAATTTAATTTTGTAATTAGCTACAATTGCGTAACTAACTAATTATATGCTTTAATTTCAGGTCATCCAAGTAAGATTGTTTCATATTTGTTTCAGAATGCTTCAATCTATAATAACTGAAAATTTATTTCAGTTCTCTTCAAGAAAGTTATGGGCTTTTGACTGTCCTCGATCACAGATTTGTGTTAAGTCAATGGAAAAGCAACAGGGAACAAGATGCTAATTTCCGAGTATGAAAATAGCCATAACTTTAATACTGAAGATATGAAAGTGAATTAGGTGTCAAATTAAACTTCTTTTTATGCTTTATCTGATGGGATAAATTGCAGACTTGATTTTTTTAAATCTCAAAATTTTGTAACATTGCTACTTTGATAATTTTGCTGATGATATTTCCGATGAAATTTTGGCCGTGCCTCTGCTTGCTGGAACTCGCCGACAAGCCGCGCTCGGTGACGGTAGGCCGACCGGTGCCTTCTTGGGCAGCTGCACTGGCTGGGCTGCGACTGAGCTGCTGCTGCCGCCTCTTCTTGCAATGAGCGCCAGCAGCCGTTTTCATGGGGAGGAGGCGGACGAGGAAGAGCACGGATAAAAGGCCCTTCGGCCCAACTCATCCATGCGGACTAAGATGCCCCATGTACCCTCGTCCCACTTGCCCACGTTTGGCCCGTGTCCCTCTGTACCTTCATGTTGGGTTCTTTAGCAGCCTGACTTGTTGCCTTATTGCCATCAAACTCTCCATAATTAAATCGATCCCAATGCACTGTCGCAACCTAGGCATTGCAGGCTCTGAAGTTCGCCTCTGGGTCAACAAAGCCGCATTCACTGCACATCATGTTATGGAGCAACAGCCCCACCTTCTCCCCACACACCACAACATTCGTGTCACTTTGACAGTGCTAGTCCAGCAACCGCTGGAAAAAAATGATTAAATGTTCAAAATCTCCAATTAATCTTTTTGCATTGTCATAATTTCAAAATAGTCGAGTGAAGCCCAGTGGTAGGTTAACCACCACAGTCCACAGGGTATTAGCACCCCAGGCGAAGCTCAACCAAGTACTGTCCCACCAACGGACACGAGTCCAGGGCCCAACCAGCCACAGTCAGCGGTAGAGAAGAAGATGGAAGGGAAAAAAGCCAAATGGAGCAGTCACTGGCTGTGGCTGAAGAGAAAAGATGGCAGCCGTCTGGGCTGCCACGTGACCATCCAGAGGCTAACCATAAGACACACACTCAGGTCTGATCACCCTGCGGTGGGCCTGCCTCGACTGAGTGTGTATTGTGATAAAAGGCCGAAACGCCCAGTGACGTTGACGTACACAACTGCAGATGTGTCTGATTAGTAGCAAAATCACCTAGTGTTCATCCCCAAGAATACCAAATGTCAACTGTAGTGAAAAAATCTTAGGGATTGTAACATCCAGTCCTACTAATTAATATGCTACTCAATAAAGAGGGGAAGGTACGGATAGTGGTGAATTTAAATTCAATTCGAGCCAATGTAGTTTAAATAAAAATGATTGTTCTTTGAGATTAACTTATCCCATAAGAATATGAATGCTTCTGTAAAAATGAGAAGTAAACTTCTCTCGTTGCTGCCAGAGTAGCGCTCTCAAAGTGACAAGAATGCTGTGCTCACTTGATCCCTACGATGCTCTGATGAAAAAGAATACTGTACGCATAGAAATGCACCTCAAAAACATATTGCTAAAGGAAATGTTAGTAGAAGTGTCCAACATCAAAATCGTGCTGCTTCCCAAGAAAAAAAGACACGGCACAGCAGAAGAGAGAGAATGTTTGGTGGGTTAGGTGTGTTAAATGCATTTTCGACTTACGATATTTTCGATTTACTGTGTTTATCGGAACGTAACCCCATCGTAAGTTGAGGAGCGCCTGTACCATGCATGTTTTCCAATGCAATTCGTGAAAATCCTGTTGGATTCAGGCTCTGGTGCACAAGACGGGACATGTTTTATTTGTTAACAGCTGAACCCTGGTTGTTTGCTTCAGAATTGACGGCCATTGCTAATTAGGTTTGGTCAGCTGTGTTTAACAATGCAAATGGACCATGTGAGGGCGAGAACCAAATCCATCAAATAAATGAAAAATAGTTGAGTAAGAGGGCTGAACATGAGTGAAACATAGACCCTATCCAGAAAAGAGACATATATAGCCATAACGCAAAAATTTGTGGCCTGTGTCTGCTCTTGCACTTGGAGAAAGGTTGAAGGAAACATTTTTTCTGAAATGCTGACATTCTCCATTCTCAATAAACACAAAATCAAATGTCCATTACCTTTTTAAAAAAAAGACAAATTGCAAAACCATAATAGATGCTGTCCTGCTAGATTGTCTATCCTCTATCCTGCAGACAGGTGTAAATTCAATCTTATTTCATCTTTGTCAGCTAAAGGAAAATGCAGAGCATATAGCCAGAATTAAGTGAGAGCGAGGAAAATTCTCCACAGGGTGCAAGAGGAAAAGTGGGCATTAAGTTCTCATCCATTAGTTGTCTCAGTCAAAAATGCCCAAGATATCTACTGGTTCCAATCAAACATTGGCCTAATTCCAAAGTCTGCAAGTAAGCACCAGGTCAAATCAACTCAGCAAATAAATATCATAAAGAGTTATAGATTACATTTACAACGGAAGCAAAATAAGGCTGAAAAATTAAGCAGAAAATATGATTTTTTTCACATTTACATTTGATTAAACATAGGGGTGCATGTGAATTTTGTTGTATCCATCAGGAATGAAATCTATTATGATCGGGAAATCTAGCAAGTGATCAGTAGCTACAATAGATTAGTTATTTAACACAAATTGCTCACAAACTATTTATTAATGGGAACCTGTTACTGTGTTTATTTAGAAATGCACTACAGACACAGTGCTAAGAATATCTCTGACTGCACACGGACAAATCATGTGCTTTCAGAATTAAAGTTCCATGGAGAAACAACAAACTGCAGATCGGTTTACAAATAGTTCTCTGGGTTCCTTTGGGAAATCCCCCAAAATCGCGTGGGTTCAGACATGACATGATTATACACAGCATTATGGGATTGCGTGCGTAATCACACTCGGAAGTTCAATTAACAGGAATGAAACTTGGCCGTAAAACTTACTGCTCAAATACATTGGGCACTTTAAAAAAAAAAAAAAAATGGGCAAGGACACATGATATTCAATGTCTAAACACGTTGTACCCATGAACACTTTTCAAAACTTATTGCTCCATTCTGCTTTCCTCACAACAACAGGATTTCAAGTTCATATTCAGTCCACCACCAAATACAGTTGATGCTGCATAATATCACAATCAAATCAATTTCTTATAATTTATTTAAAAAATGAAAAATATATTAATGTTTAAAATTTGATGATAAAAAAAGGTGGACAGGATGGGGAATAAATAACGTTTTTAATAGAATTTGAAAGATAATTCTTCAATACAAATTAAAATGCTACTTAACCTAATGCTAGGTCGGCACGTGGCGCAGCGGTAGAGTTGCTACCTTACAGCGCTTGTAGCGCTGTAGCCCCGGGTTCGATCCCGACCACGGGTACTGTCTGTACGGAGTTTGCACGTACTCCCCGTGACTGCGTGGGTTTTCTCTGAGATCTTCGGATTCCTCCCACACTCCAAAGACGTACAGGTTTGTAGGTTAATTGGCTAGATGTATGTGTAAAATAGTCCCTAGTGTTTGTAAAATAGTGTTAATGTGTGGGGATCGCGGGTCGGCACGAACTCAATGGGCTGAAGTGTGTTTCTGTGCTGTATCTCTAAACTAAAAAACTAAACTAGTATAAGCATATGAACCAAGCAAGGGACCACATTGGGAAAACTTTGACTTTGTGGATAGATGAGTTATGTTCCATAAAGCCACACAGAAAAATAAATCGCAATACATGACGCGAGATCTAGGAGAATATAAACCAGATGACTGAGACGAGCTTCGGAATTAATTTGAAAACCAGTGAGTGGCCCATTACAACACTGATGCCTCGGCACATCATAGGAATTATTTTCACATTTGAAGTGAGAGAAATTCAGATCATTTGATATATTGCTGATGCAACACGGTCAAGTCAGTGCAGAGTTCTCACGTTGCCAATAGCAACAGCTGTGCAGTAACTGGCAGTCGGACATACCAGCAGCAAAAAGACCAACTAAAGAATAAACAAAATGCTGGAATAATTCAGGGGGTCAGGCAGGCAGCATCTCTGGAGAAAATGGATTAGTGATGTTTTGGGTTGGGACTGAGGGTTCCGAACAGAAATGTCACCTATCCATTTTCTCCAGGTGTGCTGAGTGACTCCAGCATTGTGTGTCTATCTATGGTATAAACCTTCATTTGCAAATCCTTTTTATTACATTCTAACTAAAAAAAAACCCTGTTCTGCTCAACAATCTCAGGAGAACCTGGCAATTTTACTTCAGGTGATGACACTAATATGGCAAAACCCCCATTTGAGGAACCAATAGTCATAGAATAATACAAAAAGGTGAGAGCTGAAAATAAAGAGGTGGGAATCGAAAAATGAAAATACATATTATGGACATCGATGATATCTTCATGCGAGACCAAGCAAGTCATAATGAATGTCCTCACACTGATTCTTATTTAGTTAGCACTCTTGAACAGTATGTTAGGACTGTAACTTGCAAAATAATCCCCAGAATTATATAAACATATACATACATTTTGAAATTCTGATTGGAAGAACACAAGTATTCACTGGAGTTTAGAAAGATGAGGGGGGGGCTCTTATAGAAACATATAAAATTATAAAAGGACTGGACAAGCTAGATGCAGGAAAAATGTTCCCAATGTTGGGCGAGTCCAGAACCAGGGCCGCTGTCTTAGAATAAAGAGGAGGTTATTTAAGACTTAGGCGAGAAAAAACTTTTTCACCCAGAGAGTTGTGAATTTGTGGAATTCCCTGCCACAGAGGGCAGTGGAGGCCAAGTCATTGGATGGATTTAAGAGAGAGTTAGATAGAGCTCTAGGGGCTAATGGAATCAAGGGATATGGGGAGAAGGCAGGCACGGGTTATTGATTGGGGACGATCAGCCATGATCACAATGAATGGCGGCGCTGGATCGAAGGGCCGAATAGCCTCCTCCTGCACCTATTTTCTATGTTTCTAAGGAGAGATTAACTGGCAGTGAAGGTTAACAAAAAAAATTGCAATAGACCGTCCAGCAATAAACAAAAGTCAATGCTTGCATTTCACGTCCTAGATAAAACCACAACATTAATTCAAGGCCTCGCATGCAATTTGGCCTGTCTACCTAACAGGAACATAAATACAAGATCCTTGACTTGATGATTCTGAACAACTATGTTATCGACCCAAGTAACTGAAGTCCCTGAAGATCCTCCAGCAGATTGTTTTTAACTCAAGTACCACATTCACATGACATGGAACAATGCAACACTTCACTGTACCATTGCTGGAACATCAAAGTAAATTAATATTAACAATTAAAACTGTAAATCTGTAATTCTGACATACAAACATAAATCACAGGAAATAGCAAGCAGGTCAGGCAGTTTTTGAGCAGAGAGAAACAGAGATGATTCAGCTCGAAAAACTTCAGATGAAAGATCATCAACCTGAAACTTCTATTGCTCTTAAACAATAGATGCAAGAGTAGGCCATTCAGCCCCTCAAGCCAGCACCGCCATTCACTGTGATCATGGCAGATCATCCGCAATCAGTACCCCGTTCCCGCCTTCTCCCCATGTCCCTTGACGCCGCGATCTTTAACTCTATCTAACTCTCCCTTGAAAGCAACCAGAGAATTGGCTTCCACTGCCTTCAGAGGCAGAAAATTCCACAGATTCACAACTCTCTGGGTGAAAACGTTTTTCCTCATCTCCATTCTAAATGGCCTACCCCTGCAGTTGCTGCCTGACCTGCTGAGTAGTCCCAGCATTTCTTGTTCTTAAGGGCCTGTCCCACTGTATGAGGTAATTCAAGAGTACTCCCGAGTTCTCCCCTGAATCGAGCTTGTGTAATGTACGTAGCGTGTACGGAGGGGCTCGTACGAGTAAAAAGTAACAATTTTTTCATCACGAGTATTTTTTTTACTCGTGGACATTTTTCAGTGTTGAAAAAAACGCCACGAGTTTACCGGATTTCCCGAGTACCTACCGTTACTCGTACGAGCCGCTACGTAACATCCACGGGCTCTTACGTACCCGCAACGTACATTACACGAGCTCGAATCAGGGGAGAACTCGGGAGAACTCTTGAATTACCTCGTACAGTGGGACAGGCCCTTTATTTCAAATTAACTTCTGTTTGCTGCCCTCAACCAGGTGAAAATCATTTTTAACCCTCATTCTAACCATTGTTAATCAAATAAAGCTTTTTGGTGTCAGTAACAGGAAATTGTTACCTCACTGAACCTTATACAACAAAGCGTGCAGTATTAATATGTTTTGAGTAACAACGGTACAGAACAATAAGAATGACAACATAAATTACTCATCAGGACTGGATAGCCTCAATGTGAACAGGGTCGTGTATTTTGCTGGGAATGTGATAGTCTTTACCGTACAGAAGAAAATATTTTGGCCCAAGTGATCCAACCACATTTATGCTTGTCATAATGTTCCTGGCAATCTACCTCATTTAACACTCAGTAAATCTCCTCTTGCTTTCCGATTTCACTTCTGTGGTGTTGGTGCAACTACCCCAAACGGTCGCACGCTCCACTTTAAACTAGTTTAGTTTAGAGATAGTGTGGAAACAGGCCTCTGGCCCACCAAGTCCATGCTGACCAACTATCACCCCATACACTAGCTCTATCCTACACACTGGGGACAATTTACAGCAGCCAATTAACCACCCAAACTGCATGCCTTTGGAATGTGGAGAAAACCCACGCAGTCACAGGGAAAATGTACATACACCGTACAGACCGCACCAATAGTCAGGTTTGAACATGGCTCTGGCGGTGTAAGGCAGCAACTCTCTGACCGTGCCATGATATAATCCAATTCAACAACTCTCCATGCATTCAGAGCCCTTTCAAGAAAATCCAATCCTGATGAAAAGTCGGTGGCACCCATCTTCTATTGACTCATAGTGTAGCTTCATATTTATACTACCTTTATACTACATATAGTAGAAAAATTAGTGGGTTCAACCCTGTTCATGTTACAAATTATTTTGCAACGTGCTTTCAAACGATTTTACACACATGGGCAACTGATCACAATATAATTTTTTATCCCAAGTTTTTAGTAAAGTTGACTTGTTGCATCAAACGGCATTTACATCTCTACACAGCCAACCAGTGCAATTTGACATGCTATTTGAGATCTTCCTTATTTTGTGATATTACTCACTGTAACTAGCTTTGCTGATAATTTTTCAACCTGTGACTTCAACTGCTTCTCTTTTTGCAGATGATGTCCGACCAGCTGAGTGCTTTCAGCATTTGCTGTCATTTCAGCAGGTTCTAAATTGGTGGAGTTCTTAAACTGGTATGAGTGATATAATAATTTATTTGCGTGACAACAATTTAGTCTGGACCAAACCTCACCCCTATGACCATTAACCGCCCCAGCAAAAATGTTGATAAGAAAAACATCCATCTTCCTGAACAGAAGTCCAAGCTGACAGTGCCCATATAATTTTAGAAACACTGCATCTTGTGTCATTGAAAATTCTGAACCCATCATTCACAATTGATTTTTGTCCTCCACAGTGAGTATGTGACTACATCAGAACATCCAAATGTGTATTATGGCTCCCGCTGTCTGGAAATAACAATAGCTGCTGCAAACGATGATAGACTCAAATAGCTCTGCAATTAGATTCAAGAAGGTAGAATATGAAATATTGCTGACAAGAATTATTGGCCCTGACATTATTAAAAGAGAGCTTTTGCAAACAAGATTTTTTTGCACAAATGCGAAATACTGTAGAGCAGATATTCTGGAACCAAAAACAAATGTAGGACTAGCAACATCTGTGCAGTCAGAATCATCATCATAATTGAAAACATCAACGGGCACGGTGCCCTACAATGCTATGTATGACAGTGATTGCAATTTCTACTGAATTGTGGACGGCCGTTGGCTTGCTAGGAGCTCATCCGCCCTTTGACAGGTCTTGTTTTTGGTCCTGCTGGGGGTCCACAGCCCCCTCTTCACTTGGCAAACCAGGTGGGGGAGACGGTTTAGTCACCGACTATCCGACCATGGAGCAGGTAGCACGGGATTACATGGTACCCGTGGCCCGGGGGGGGGGGGGGGGGGGGGGTGTTGGGGGAAACTCCCCCTGACCTGACCTTCTGGAGTCAGAAAAAAAGGGATAATAAACTTTCATCAGAATTGGAAAATCTATGCATGTCAAAGAAAGGGCTCTGATACTGATGCACACAAGACTAAACAATACATGACAATGTGCAGCAGATTCCTCAACCTTTTCATTCTAAGGAAACCAACTACAAATTCTCCAGTTTAACCTGATAGATGATAAAACTTTTTCACAAAGGCTGGTGGGTGTATGGAAAGATCTGCCGGAGGAAATAGCTGAGGCAGGTACTATTGCAACGTTTAAGAAACATTTAGACAGGTACATAGATAGGGCAGGTTAAGACGCAGGCAGGTAGATGGGACATGTTGGTCGGTGTGGGCAAGTTGGGTCGAAGGGCTTATTTCCACGCTGTATGATTATTAAGATCCTCATTCTTAGATACACTTTCTGCGCTTTCTCTAGGCTCTTACTAAACTGCAATGACTAGAATTCTATGCAACAATTCAATTGTGAACTAACCAGTGCTTTGTGCAAGTTCTTCATAAGTTTATATTCCATGCCTCTGTCTAGAACACCATGCATTTTTCTAATAATTTGCTTAACTTGCCAAACTAATTTCAAGGATATGTGCACATATATCCAGGTCCTCTGCTCCTACAGAACGGTGCCATTTAATCTATACTGTCTCGTCTTAATCTTTTTACCAAAATGCATCACTTAATTTCAGAAAGCGAAAACCGTTTGACCCAATTTTGCTCTCAGTTTGCGCCACGCTAAAAAGATGCAAATAATTAGACAAAAAGACACCACGCACGTAGCTGGCATATAAAGGACTTTTGGGGAACAGAAATTCACCCTCACTGAATTTACAAATCATGGCCCAAACATCTGTGATGCAGAATAACATTGGCCCTAACAGAATATACAGTGCCCTCCATAATGTTTGGGACAAAGACCCATCATTTATTTATTTGCCTCTGTACTCCACAATTTGAGATTTGTAATAGAAAAAAAATCATATGCGGTTAAAGTGTACATTGTCAGATTTTAATAAAGGCCATTTTTATATAATTTAGTTTCACCGTGTAGAAATTACAGCAGTGTTTATACATAGTCCACCCATTTCAGGGCACCATAATGTTTGGGACGCAGCAATGTCATGTAAGTATGTCAACGTCAATGAAAGTAGTAATGTTTAGTATTTTGTTGCATACCCTTTGCATGTGATATTCATTGGCCGGCGGTTCATTCTACAGCAAGACAATGATCCCAAACATACTGTTAAAGCAACAAAGGAGTTTTTCAAAGCAAGCAAAATGGTTGATTCTTGAGTGGCCAAGTCAATCACCCGATCGGAACCCAATTGAGCATGCCTTTTATATGCTGAAGAGAAAACGGAAGGGAACTAGCCCCCAAAACAAGCATAACCTAAATACAGGCCTGGCAGAGCATCACCAGATAAGACACCCAGCAACTGGTGATGTCCATCAATCGCAGACTTCAAGCAGTCATTGCATGCGAAGGATAACAAATATGGGAAAAAGAAAAATGCTCGGGTAATATAACCTCCCCTCCCCCCCCCCCCCCCAAGCCCCACACTGTAACACAAGGATTGTCTGTACTTGGTACAAAATAACAAGTCCACCAAACACAAACCAGTCAAAACTCTAGGATATATTAGAAATACGTCAAGCACATAATTTTTTGAAATAAGTAATCAGATTTTAAAAAGTATGCAAACGTTTTATAGAATTTTGTCAGAGTGTAACAAGAAAAAAAAGACAATTTGGCCAACAGTGTAGACAAAACCTAATAACCATGTTGATTAGTTGTACTCGTCTATGTGCCAGAGACAATTCCCATTTCGTTATCTCATTATTTTGTTATATATTATTGAGTGGTCACCAGTTTATCTATTCTACCCAGTGTTCTATTGACCCCAAACATATGACAGTGATAACATTTCAACAAACGATTTAGATTACGTGAACTTTATTATCTCCTTTTCTAAAGTATTAAAAAAATTTAGTTCAATTTTACCGTAACATACATCATTTAAATACTTGTTTAAGAAGGAACTGCAGATGCTGGAAAATCAAAGGTAGACAAAAATGCTGGAGAAACTCAGCGGGTGAGGCAGCATTTATGGACCGAACGAAATAGGCAACGTTTCAGGTCGAAACTATTCTGCAGACTGATGTGAAAGTGGACGGTAATTAACACTTAATTACTTAGTGTTAATCCTGGACCACGTGGTGTGAAACAATTTTGAGAAAAAAGTCATTTATAGACCTTCAATCCCACAGAATTGTTTCTTTTCAATCCTCTACACCTCATGTCATAAGCTGAATATGACTCCTCTCTTTTTCACCCTTAATTCACATGGTTCATCTTTGAACCTCCCTTCCTTAGATTCTCCATCTTAGTATCATCTTCTTTAGACTGGAATGGATAGACAATGTTTTCCAGCCCACCTCCTCTTTGACCATGACCATGACCATCCCTATAGGGACCACAGGAACCCAGAGCACTTTGCTTGCCATTGTTTGGGTTTAAATAGATGCCAGATAGATCTTATACATTGAGCATCAGTGTGCTTTTCAACCACCCTTGTGTAAAAAAAAAAATCAGGGTTTATTCCATGAACCTTTCATTGTCCCAAGTTTCACACATGCAACAGAGCTCTTTGTCATGGGGAGTTTTCTTCATGAGTGCAGAGCTATGTTCTGGCACAGCGGTGGGGAACCTTTTCATGTTGGAAGGCCGCATTAATTTAGCTAGAATAAATTTAGCTAATAAATCGAAAAAGGCAGCATCCAAGAAACCTCAATTAGTTATAGGATTATTTCATTGAATCTTAAATAAAAATAACAAAAGACAAACAAAAACATATTAATAAAAATAAACGGATTTGTTCTACAAAATTTGGGTTCATTCAAAAGGCTGCACTTAATGGCCTAGAAGGCCGCAGGTTCCCCACCCCCGTTCTGGCAGATCTATACTCAGCATGCCTGGAAGCTGAATTTCCACTGAAGTTCTTTGGGATCCAAGGAGAGATAGCTGAATGGATAGCAAATTGGCTCCATGGAAGGAAGCAGAGTGATTGTGGATGGTTACTTCTCAGACTGGATGCCTGTGACTAGTGGTGGGCCTCAGGGTTCGGTGTTGGGCCCGTTACAGTTTGTCATCTACATCAATGATTTGGATGAGAACATTTAGGGCAAGATTAACAAGTTTGCTGATGATACAAAAGTTAGTGGTTTTGCAGATAGTGAAGATGGGTGTGAAAGATTGCAGCAGGATCTTGATCGATTGGCCAGGTGGGTGGAGGAATTGTTGATGGAATTTAATACAGAAAAGTGCGAGGTGTTGCATTTTGGGATGTTGAACCGGGGCAGGACCCACAGTAAATGGTAGGCCTCTGGGGAGTGTTGTAGAGCAGAGGGATCTAGGAGTACATGGTCCCTTGAAGGTCGACTCGCAGGTAGACAAGGTGGTCAAAAACGCTTTTGGCACTTGAGCCTTCATCAGTCAGAGTATTGAGTATAGAAGTTGGGAGGTCATGTTGCAGTTGTACAAGACGTTGGTGAGACAGCATTTAGAGTTTTGTGTTTGGTTCTTGGCACCCTGTTATAGGAAATATATTGTCCAGCTTGAAAGGTTTCAGAAAAGATTTATGAGGATATTGCCAGGACTAGAGGGTGTGAGCTATAGGGAGAGGTTGAGTAGGCTGGGTCTCTATTCCATGGAGCGCAGGAGGATGAGGGGAGATCTTATAGATGTATACAAAATCATGATAGATCGGGTAGATGCACAGAGTCTTTTGCCCAGAGTTGGGCAATCGAGGACCAGAGGACATAGGTTCAAGGTGAAGGGGAATTGATAGAAATCCAAGGGGTAACTTTTTCACACAAAGGGTGGATGGTGTATGGAACAGGCTGCCAGAGGAGGTAGTTGAGGTTGGGACTATCCCATCATTTAAGAAACAGTTAGACAGTTACATGGATAGGACAGGCTTGGAGGGATATGGACCAGGCGCAGGCGAGCAGGACTAGTGTAGATAGGACATTGTTGGCCGGTGTGGGCGAGTTGCGCTGAAGGGCCTGTTTCCACACGGTATCACTCTATGGCAGTCTATCAAGTTACATAACACACGGTGACACAAGGATCTGCAGATTAGGTCACAGGTGATCCTTGTCCTTGCTACTGAGCTTCCTGATGCCTCCTGTTACCTCCTGAGCTACTCAAAAACACCACCCTGTTGATAATAATCCATAATCGCTGGGTTTGAACATATTCAGTATAAAGCCCTCGCTGGTTAACACAATTCTAAACATATTTAAAGCAAACTTCTTCCCCTTTGAGATAAATTCACCACCACCATACATACCCTGGGCGGCACAGTGGTAGAGCTGCGGCCTCACAGCACCACTAACTTGGATACAAGTGCGTTCGAGTTTAGGTTCCACACAATAAGCCTGAATCCAAAACAAGGTACCGCATCCAAAACAATATACATACAATCAAACCCTAAACGTTTGATAAACCAAGAACACAACGAGCCCCACTAGATGTAGGTTTTCAATGGAAGAAAAACACAATTCAAACAGGCAACACAGACAGGTGCTAACAGATTTTGGAGGAAATATCTTAGTGAAAATATACCATGCTGTGTTCTAACATCCCAAATCAGACAAACCTATCTTGACACGATGAATTACATATAACTACAAAATCAACTCACTACTATACTATACAATAGTGGAATGCCAAATGATTTTAAAATCATAATGGCAAGATAAATAATGACTGCAGAAATTTTCAAAACAAAAACAAGAAGAACAATTTAAAAATGGATATTGCAACATCAGTAGCAGATTTAGTGGTATTTTTCACGCGCCGATGCAACAGTTGGAACATTTAACCAAAACCCTAACATAATGAGCAAGCTACCTTACGCAAATAGATTTGCAAAACAAAATAAAACAGAGTTGTATGTGTCCCATTTTAAATGGATATTGTTGAACAAAGAGATGATAAAGACAACACTTAACCTAATGCGACTGGTTGGAAAGTAAACATTGCTAGCACCATCATAAATTTGGCGAGATAAATGCAAAAGTGATTTCAGAAACGATAAAATTACAGGTGCCCATGTAAAATAGAGATTAGTGAGCAAGGCAAGTAAATCACAATGTTACCCTGATGCGACTGTCTTTTAAAAAAATAAAATGCAACGCCCGAAGGGATAGGCAGGTTAAAACAGTATATTTGGTGTTTTCCAGCAGACGATGATAAATTAACAGAAGGGGGAGATTTTTTTGGGCAGCAGGGCTGCGGCCGCCCCCCCCATTCCCCGGCCTGCCCCCCCCCGCATCCCGTCCCTGTCCCCCCCCCCCAACCCCGGCCTGTTCCCCCCCACCCATCCCCGCCTTCCCCCCCCCCATCCCCGGCCTGTCCCCCCCCCCATCCCCCGGCCCTGTCCCCCCCGCCCCCCCCCCATCCCGCCTGTCCCCCCCCCCCATCCCCGGCCTGTCCCCCCCCCATCCCCCCCAGCCCCGGCCTGTCCCCCCCCCACCCCCCCATACCCGCCTGTCCCCCCCCCAACGCCCCCCATCCCCGGCCTGTCCCCCCCCCCATCCCCGGCCTGTCCCCCCCCCCATCCCCCCACTCCTCCGGCCTGTCCCCCCCCTCATCCACCCCTCCCCGGCCTGCCCCCCCCCCCATCCCCCCGGCCTTCCCACCCCCATCCCCCCCATCCCGCCTTGTCCCCCCCATCCCCCCCATCCCGCGGCCTGTCCCCCCCCAATCCCCGCCTGTCCCCCCCCCATCCCCCCCATCCCCGCCTGTCCCCCGCCCCCCCCGCCCCATCCCCCGGCCTGGTCCCCCCCCATCCCCCCCCATCCCCGGCCTGTCCCCCCCCCGTCCCCTGGCCTGTCCCCCCCCCCCCATCCCCGCCTGTCGTCCCCCCCCCTTCCCCGGCCTGTCCCCCCCCCATATCCCCGCCTGTCCCCCCCCCATCCCCCGGCCTGTCCCCCCCCCCCCATCCCCCCCATCCCCCGGCCTGTCCCCCCCCCCCCATCCCGGCCTGCCCCCCCCATCCCCCCCATCCCCGGCTGACCCCCCCCCATCCCCCCCATCCCCGGCCTGTCCGTCCCCACATCCCCGGCCTGTCCCCCCCCCCCATCCCCCCCATCCCCGGCCTTCCCCCCCCCATGCCCCGGCCTGCCCCCCCCCCCATCCCCGGCCTTGCCCCCCCCCCCATCCCCGGCCTGTCCCCCCCCCTCCCATCCCCGCCATCCCCGCCTGTTCCCCCCCCCCCATCCCGGCCTGCCCCCCCCCCCCCATCCCCGGCCGTCTACCCCCCCCCCCACATCCCCGGCCTGTCCCCCCCCCCCATCCCGCCGGTCCCCCCCCCCCCCCATCCCCGGCCTTCCCCCGCCCCTTCCCGGCCTGTCCCCCCCCCCCATCCACCCCCCATCCCCGGCCTGTCCCCCCCCTCATTCCCGGCCTGTCCCCCCCCCCCATCCCCGCCTGTCCCCCCTCATCCCCGCCTGGCCCCCCCCCCCCATCCCCCCATCCCCGGCCTGTCCCCCCCCCAGCCCCGGCCTGTCCCCCCCCTCATCCCCGGCCTGTCCCCCCCCCTCATCCCCGCCCTGTCCCCCCCCCACATCCCCCCGGCCTGTCCCCCCCCCCCCCCATCCCCCCCATCCCCCGGCCTGTCCCCCCCATCATTCCCCCGGCCTGTCCCACCCCCTACATCCCCGGCCTAGTCCCCGCCCCCCCATCCCCGGCCTGTCCCCCCCTCATCCCCCCCCCGGCTTCCCCCCCCCCCCATCCCCCCCATCCCCTCGGCCTGTCCCCCCCCCCCATACTCCCCGGCCTGTCCCCCCCCTCATCCCCCGCCTGTCCCCCCCCCTCCATCCCCCCGGCCCCTGTCCCCCCCCATCCCTCCCCCCCAATCCCCGGCCTGTCCCCCCCCCCATCCCCGGCCGTCCCCCCCCCCATCCCCGGCCTGTCCCCCCCCCCCATCCCCCCCATCCCGCGCCTGTCCCCCCCCCCATCCCCGCACTTCCACCCTCCCCCCATCCCCGGCCTTCCCCCCCCCATTGCCCCGCCTGTCCCCCCCCCATCCCCCCCATCCCCCGGCCTGTCCCCACCGCCCCATCCCCCTCGGCCTATCCCCCTCCCCCCATCCCCGGCCTGTCCCCCTCACCCCCCACCCCCCTGTTCCCCCCCCCCATCCCCGGCCTGTCCCCGCTCCCCCATCCCGCGGCCTTCCCCCCCCCCCAGCCCCCCTGTCCCCTCCCCCCAACCCCTCCCCCCCAACACAACAACCCAAAAAAACCCACACAGCCACATACTTATATATTTGAAATAACACACCCCAACCCGCCCATTTCCTCGCCTGTTCCCCCCCCCCATAGGGGGGGGGGGGGGGGTCATCCCCGGCCTGTCCCCCCCCCTCCCCATCCCACTGCCTTCCCCCCCATCCCCGCCCGTCCCCCCCCCCCATCCCCGCCAGTCCCCCCCCCCCCATCCCCCCCATCCCCGGCCCGTCCCCCCCCCCATCCCCCGCTGTCCACCCCCCCCCATCCACGGGCCTGTCCCCCCCCCGATCTCCCGGGCCCGTCCCCCCCCCCATCCCCGGCCTTCCCCCCCACCCATCCCCCCCACCCCGGCCTGACCCCCCCCCCATCCCCGCCTGGTCCCCCCCCATCCCGGCCTGTCCCCCCCCCCCATCCCCCCATCCCGGCCCTTCCCCCCCCCATACCCCGGCCAGTCCCCCCCCCCCATCCCCGGCCTGTCCCCCCCCACCCATCCCGCCTGTCACCCCCCCCCATCCACGTCCTGTCCCCCCCCCATCCCCGGCCTGTCCCCCCCCCCCCATCCCCCCATCCCCGCCTGTCCCCCCCAAACATCCCCGGCCTGTCCCCCCCCCCCATCCCCGGCTGTCCCCCCCCCCCCACCCCGCCGTCCCCCCCCCCCCCCCCCATCCACGGCCTGTCCCCCCCATCCCCGCCCTCCCCCCCCCCATCCCCGGCCTGTCCCCCCCCCCATCCCCCCCATCCCCGCCCTGGCCCCCCCCCCCAAGCCCCCCCATCCCCGGCCTGTCCCCCCCCGCCCCCATCCTCCGGCCTGTCCCCCCCCCCCATCCCCGGCCTGTCCCCCCCCCATCCCCGGCCTGTCCCCCCCCCCCCATCCCCCCCATCCCCGCCCGTCCCCCCCCCCATCCCCGGCTGTCCCCCTCCCCACCATCCCCCACCCTCCCCGCCTGTCCCCCCCCCCCATCCCGGCCTGTCCCCCCCCCTCCCCGGCCTTCCCCCCCCATTCCCCCGGCCCTTCCCCCCCCCCCATCCCCCCCGATCCCGCGGCCCGCCCCCCCCCCATCCCGCCCCCTGTCCCCCCCCCCATCCCCCTCCCATCCCGGCCGGTCCCCGCCCATCCCCCGGGCCCGGCTTATCGTCGTGTTCCCCCCCTGGTCGAAGTAGGCGAAGAGAGCTTGCTGCTGCTGCAGCCTCCCTCCCCGTTCAGATGGCCAGGTTCATCGGCCGAGCTGCTGCTCGCTCCGCCCCACAGGGGGGAGGGAGACCCGATCTGGCCTTGTCCCGGCCCGCCCTGTCCGCGCCGCTTCTCCTCCTCCTCCCTCCTTCCTTCCTTCCTCTCCCTTCACTCGCCCTTCCCGCTCACTGGAGCCGCACGGCCATGCTGCTGTGCCCGGCACCCCTGCGCTGCGCCCACTCCTCCCCTCCTCCTCTCTCCCCCGAACCCTCTCTAACTCTCCCCTCTAAGCCGCTCTACTCTCCTCTAACCTCATCATCACTCCCTATAACCCTCTCTCCCTCTCACCCTCTCTCTCACCCTCTAACCCTCTCTCCCTCTCTACTCTCCCTCTAACCACTCTCTTACCGCTCTCCCTCTAACCCTCTCTACCTCGCCCTCTAACCCTCTCTCCCTCTCCCCTCTAACCCTCTCTCCCTCTTCCCACTAACCCTCTCAACCCCTCTACTCTCCCTCTAACCACTCATCTAACCCTCCTCCCTCTAACCCTCTCTCCCTCTCCTATAACCCTCTCACCCTCTCTACTCTCCCTCTAACCCTTCTCTAACTCTCCCTCTAACCCCTCTCTACCTCTCCCCCTCTAACCCTCTCTCTCCCTCTAACCCTCTCTCCCTCTCACCCTCTCTACTCTCCCTCTAACCCTCTCTACCTCTCCCTCTAACCCTCTCTACCTCTTCCCTCTAAACCTCTCTCCCTCTCCCTCCAACCCTCCTCATCCCTCTCACCCCTCTACTCTCCTCCCTCTAACCCTCTCTAACCTCTCCACTAACCCTCTCTACTCCCCTCTAACACCCTCTCCTCCCTCCCCTCTAACTCCTCTCTTCCTCTCCCTCTCCCCTCTCCCTCTAACCCTCTCCTCACTCCCTCTAACCCTCTCTACCTGTCTCTAAACCCACTCTACATCTCCCTCTAACCCTTCTCTCCCCTCTAACCCTCTCTACCTCTCCCTCTCAACCCTCTCTACCTCTCGCCCTCTAATCCTCTTTACATCTCACCTCTAACCCTCTCTAACTCCTCCCTCTAAAAAAAAAAACCCAACAAACAGGTTTTTGGGTAGTGGGTAACGTAAAAAAAATAAAAAACATCCTTACAAAAAACCCAAACCCGTATGGCTCGCTCTAACCTCGCCCTCTAACCCTCTCTGCACTCCAGCTAACCCTCTCTATACTCTCCCTCTAACTCCTCTCTAATCTCCTCTAACCTCTCCATCTGTCCCTCTAAACCTCTCCATCTGACCCTCTAACCTCTCCATCTCTCCCTCTAAAACCCTCTCAACCCCACACCCCTCTCTACATCACCCTCTAACCCTCTCTACCTCCACGCTAACCCACTCTCCGCGCCCTCTAACCCTCTCTCCCTCCCCTCTAACCCTCTCTCCTCTCTCCCTCCCTCTAACCCTCTCTACTCCCTCTAACCCTCTCTACATCACCCTCTAACCCTCCACCTCCCCTCTAACCCTCTCTACACCCTCTCACCCTCTCTAACTCCCTCTACCCTCTCTCCCTCTCCTCAAACCCTCACTACTCCCTCTAACCCTCTCGTACCTCTCCCTCTAACCGCTCTACTCTCCCTCTAACCCGCTCGACTCTCCTCTAAAACCCCTCCCCTCTCCATCTCTCCCCCTAAGCCCTCTCTACCTCTCCCTCAAAAAACCCTCTCTCCCTCTCCCTCTAACCCTATCTACTCTCACTCCCTTAACCCCCTCTACGTCTCCTCTAACCCTCACTACCTCCCTCTAAACCCTCTCCTCCCTCTCCCTCCCTCTAACCCTCTCTTACTCCCCTCTAACCCTCTCTAATCATCTCCCTCTAAACCTCTCTACATCTCCCTCCAACCCTCTACATCTCCCTCTAACCCCTCTACCACCTCTCCCTCAACCTCACCATTCTCTCCCTCTAACCCTCTCTATTCTCTCAACCTCTCCTAACCTCTCCATCTCTCCTCTAACCCCTCTCTACAACTCCCCTAACCCTCCTACCTCTCACCCCACTCACATCCGCTCCTCTAACCCTCTCTCCCTCTCCTCTAACCCTCTCTACCTCTCCCCTCAAACCCTCTCTAACTCTCCCTCTAAAATAGGGGAAAAGCTATGGGGGGGGGGGGGGGGGGGGGGGGGGGGGGGGGGGGGGG
>CM069152.1:5227041-5585863 GCA_035221665.1 Okamejei kenojei | reverse complement strand
AAGTAACCCTCCTCGTACTCGTCCCTCTAACCCCTCTCACTCTCCTCGCCTCGTCGATCCCCCTCTAAACCCGTCTCTACCTCTAACTCCCTCCTCTCCCTCTAAACCCTCTCCTACTACTCCCCTCTAAAACCTTCTAACTATCCTACTCCCTCTACAGCTAACCGCGACCCCCCCTACATCTCCCTCTAACCCTCTCTGAAGAACCCACACTAACCTCTCCCTCTAACTTCTCACATCTCTCCCTCTAACCCTCTCTAACATCTCCCTCTAAAACCCTCTCATCCCGTACCTCTCAATCATTTCCCTCTCCCTCTAAAACCCTCTTCTATCTCCCTCCTACTAACCCCGTCTCGGTTCCCTTCCCCTCTAACCCACTCTAACTCTCACCTCTAAGCCCTCTAACCCCTCTCTACCTCTGTCCCTCTAAACCCTCTCTATCTCTCCGCGTCTAATACCCTCTCTATCTATTCACTAATCCCCTCTACTAACCTCTCGCCCTCTAACCCCCCTCTCTACCCTCTCCCTTCTAACTCCTCTCTAGACCTCTCCCTCGAACCCCCTCCTCTACCTCTCCGCTAACTCTCTCTATCTCTCGCTCTACCCTCTCCACCTCTCCCTCTAAAACCCTCTCTAAACCTCTCTTACCTCTCCCTCTAACCCTCGTCTATCCCTCTAACACCCTCTCTATCTCTCCCCGCCTCTAACCCTCCTCTATCTCTTCCCTCTACCCTCTAATATCTCTCACCTCTAACCGTCCTACATCTCCCCTCTATGACTAACCCTCTCTAACATCTCCCTCTAACCCTCTCTATCTCATCTCCTCCGCTCCTAGACTACCTCTCTAAAAACCCGTCCCCTCTAACCCTAACCACAGTCCCTCTAACTCAGCCTCTCTACTCTCCCTCTACACCCTCTCTACCTCTCCCTCCTAACCCTCTCTCTTCCCTCTCCCTCTAACCCTCTTCTACTCCCTCTAACCCAACCCCTACTCTAAGATCATTACATCTCCCTCTAACCTCTCTTCTCCCCCCCTTCCCCTCTAAACCACCTCTAACCTTACACTCAACCAAATCCTCTAGTCTCCTCTATTCTCTACCTCTGTCCCTTACAAACCCACTCGTACACACCCTCAACTAACCTCTCATCCCTCTCCCTCTAACCCTCTCTACCTCTATTACCTCTCCCTAAACAAACGCCTCTCAATCGTCACCCCGTCTCCCCTCTAAAAACCCTCTCTAGACAATCGCTCACACCTCAAACCCCTTCGTCCCCCTCTCCTCCTCTAACCCTCAACCGGTCTAACCCTCCCTCCCTCCATCTCCCTCTCCTCTAAAACCCTCTCTATTCATCTCCCCTCTAAACCCTCTCTACCCAATACCTGCCGTCCCTCTAACCCTCATCTATATCACTCGCTCTAAACTAACCCTCTCCCACCTCTCCCTCTAACCCACTCTACCCCCTCTCCCTCTAACCCACATCTACCTATCCCTCTAATCCAGAATACCAACTCTTCCCTCTAACCCCTCTCTACATCTCCCCTCAACACCCTCTCTAACCTCTCCTCTTAAACCACTCTCCCGTCTCCCTCTAACCCCTCTATACATCTCACCTCTATAACCCTCGAATCTATCACTCGCACTAAAAAAAACCCTCTCTGCTCTAAAAACCTCTAAAAGGCCCACTCTACCTCTACCTATAACCCTCAACCCTCCCTCAACAAACCATCACTACATCTCACCTCTAACCCTCTCTACAACTCCCTCTAAACATCTCCGCTCTAACACTCTCTACTCTACAATCTCCCCTATCTAATCCTCTCTCCTCCCTTCTCTCCTCACTCCCTTCGGCCTTCCCTAGTTCCTACCTACCTCTTTCTATCCTTCTCTCTCGTCCTCCCTTCCCTCACCGCTCTCCCTTCCTAATCCCTACCCCTTCCCTCTTCTCAATTTATTTCCTTTCCACCTCTCTTCATTTCCCTTCTTTCTCCTCCTTCTTTCTCTTCCCTTTCTCATCTCTCTCCTCCCCCCCCTCATCATCACTCCCCTAAAGCCCTCAACCTAAGAACCCCCCCCTCACTCCCCCCCCCCCCCTTCACCCTGTCTCCCCTTACCACCCTGTAACTTCTTCCCCCTCCTCACTCCCACTCACTCCCCACCCAAATTTATATTTTTTACTCTGGGACACTGAAGGCTCAGAAGACCTGATAGGTTATATTAAAATGAGAGGTATTAGACAGGAGACAGTCTAGAGCCTTACTCCCAGACTGAAAATGTCAACACCCAAAGCATATGGCTTTAAAGGTGAAGAGGGGCATAGGTTATAAGGAGATTGTGGGGGACATGTTTTTTACACACGAGATGGTAGTGTCTGGAAGCAATGGCCAGGAGAATTTATGGAGGAAGATACGAATATATACCTATAGGTATTTAAAAGATTATTAATAGGCAACATTAAATTCTGGGAATGGGGGTATAGATGGATAGAAACATAGAAAAAAAGTTCAAGAGGTCGCCTTAGGCCCTTTCGAGCCAGCACCGCCATTCCATTATATAATGGCTGCTTCATAAAATCAGTCCCCCCCCGTTACGCATTTTCCTCATATCCCTTGATTCCTTTATCCCTGATTGGCAGTGCCTTCAGACCTGCATGGGAAGGTAGACGCCTCCCGCCCCCACGGGTCTCCGGCCAGATGGGCCCTTAGTCAGCCTGGGAAGGCATCCATCCTGCGAGAAGGAAAACTCTGAGGTAAAACCTCCACCTGCCCTTGTGGCCATATCCCAGCCATGTAAAAGGCTCCGGGAGTAACCTCAAGAAAATCCGGAGTCGGAGCCCCCCAAGGCAGAGCTCATTGTCTTACAACCACGCTCTGCAAGCTCCTGCACGGCGCTGGTGCCAAACTGTAATGACCTCCCTTTCCTTTGGATCATCAGCGACATGTAGATGGGGGGAACGTGCTGCGTGGGCAACAGCCTGTCCTCCTATGACACGCCGGCTTGTATCCGACCAGGGATGACATCACCCATGGTCATCATGACTGAGAGGGGTTCACACTCTCTTAAGAGCTAAATCTAACTCCTCTCTTGAAAAGGCAGGATCATAGACAAAGCAGATGGCATCATGTTTTGCATAGACTTTTGTGGCTGTTCCTATGCTTTTTGGCACGTGGTGCGCAGTAGAGCTAACTGCCTTACTGCGCCAAGACCCGTGTTTATTGATCCTGACTACGTGGTGCTTTGTCTGTACGGAGTTTTAGTAGTTGTTCCCCGTGACCCACATGGGTTTTTCCTCCAAGAATCTTTTAGAGAAGGCTTGGGAGGCCAATCATCGTATATTTTTTAAGGCGGAGATAGATTAATTCTTGATAGTATGGTGTCAGAGGTTTATGGGGGAGAAGGCATGAGAAGGGGTTAGAGGGAGAGGATAGATCAGCCACGATTGAATGGCTAATGGGCCGAATGGTCTAATTCTGCTCCTATTACTTATGACCGTCTGTTTCCTCCCAAAATGCAAAGACGGCAGGTTTGTAGGTCAATTGGCCTGGTGTAAATGTGAAAAATTGTCACTGGTGTTGTAGGGTGGTGTTAATGTGCGGGGATCGCAGGTCGGTGCGGACTCAGTGGGTCGATGGGCCTGTTTCCGCTCTAGTATCTCTAAACCAAACTAAACTATGTTTGTATGTCAAATGGAACTAACTGACACCATCAAGTGGCAGAAGAGAGAACTACGATACTGAAAAATCTAATTAAACTGCTCCAGCTATTAAATATTACTGGCCTTAGCTACAAGAGAAAAAGGGACATAACTGAAGAAAAGACAAAAATAGAAGTGCAAAGCATAGGTAAAGATAGTAAAATGTGTAAATAGTATACTATGTTCCAAACTAATTGAACATTTGGACAAGATTCAATCTCCTATCATAATATAGGACGCAATGCATACAAGATGCACCTTCTTTAGTCAGGGTGGTGAATCTGTGTGATGTGGGTGGTGGAAATGCTGGAGTCATTTATATAAGATGAAATAGCGGCACATTTGGATAGCAGTAACAGGATCGGTCCGAGTCAGCATGAATTTACGAAGGGGAAATCATTATTGACTAATCTTCTGGTAATTTTTTGTGATGTAACTAGGAAAATGGACAAGGGAGAGCCAGGAATGTGAGTGGACCTTGACTTTCAGAAGCATTTTATAAGGTCCCGCATAGGAAGATTAGTGGGCAACATAGGGCACATGGTATGGGGGTAGAGTTGTCTGAGATGGATAGAAAATTGGTTGGCAAAACAGGAAACAAAGAGTTGGGGGATTTAGTGTCCCTTTCAGAAATGGCAGGCAGTGATTTGTAGGGGTTCCGCAAGGATCGGTGCTGGGACTAAAGTCAATGATTTGGATGGAGAAGGGTTTTCAAAAGTAACATTAGCAAATTTTGCAGGATGACACAAAGCTGGGTGCCAGTGTGAACTGTGAGGAGGTGCTATGAGAATGCAGGGTGACTTGGACAGGTGGTGGGTGAAGGGTGGGGAATGCATGGCAGATTGGAGTTTAATTTGGTATAAATGTGAGGTTATCCACTTTGGTAGCAAAAACAGGAAGGCAGTTATTATTTCTAAATGTGTCAAGTTTGGAAAAAGGAGAGTTACAAGGGATCTGGGGTTTTGTTCATCAGTCAATGAAAGTAAGCATGCAGGTACAGAAGCAGCGAAGAAGCAAATGGCATTTTTGGCCTTATAAAACAAGAGGAGTTGAATATAGGGAGCAAAGAGGTCTGCAATTGTACAGGGCCCTTCCTAGTGGAACCACACCTGGAGTATTGTTGGTGCAGCTTTGTCGCATATTTGAGGAAGGACATACTTGACTATTGAGGTGAGTGCAAGGGTAGGGTTTTACAAGGTTAATTCCTGGGATGCTGGGACTGACATATGTTGAAGAATGGAGCGCTTGGTGTTGTATTATACTCTGAAATTTAGAAGGATGAGAGGAATCTTATTGAAACATATAAGATTATTAAAGGTTGGACACGCTTTAAACCAATGTTCCGATGTTGGGGGAGTAAGAAACCCAGGGGCAAGTTTAGAGATAAGGGAGTTAAGACCATTTCGAACAGAGATGAGGATAACACTTTTACACAAACAGAGTTGTGAGTCCGTGGATTCTCTGCCTCAGAGGGCGGTGGAGGCCGGTTCTCTGGATACTTTCAAGAGAAAGCTAGAAAGGGCTCTTAAAGATAGTGGAGTCAGGGGATATGGGGAGAAGGCAGGAACGGGGAACTGATTGGGGATGATCAGCCATGATTACATTGAATGGCGGTGCTGGTTCGAAGAGCCGAATGGCCTACTCCTGCACCTATTGTCTATTCATCGCCACAGAAGGCTGTGGACACCAATTCAATGGATATTTTTAAATAGAGATAGATAGATTATTGATTAGTGCGGGTGTCGGGGGTTATGGAGAGAAGGCAGGACAATGGGGTTAGGAGGGAGAGATAGATCAGCCACAATTTAATGGCAGAGTAGACTTGATGAGCCGAATGGCCTAATTCTGCTCCTATCACATGATCTTATGAAAATACTCCAAATTTCTTTGAAGTTAATCCACCCCCAAGTTTTTAATGTATACTTAATGGTCATCCACTCACAGAGATCAAAATAGTATTCACCTGAAAAAACAGCTATCAAACATGCTGAGAGCAAGCTCCTGTGTAAGGTTTGTAATTGGTGGAGTTAGGCTAAGCCTTTGATCAGATCTACACAAAAAACACGGTGCTGGAGGAACCCATGGGTCTGTCCCACTTCGGCGATGTTTTAGGCAACTGCAGGCGACTAGTCTGCCGTCACATGTTCGCTGGTGGTCGCCGGGAGCAGTCTCCTCCGTCGCGCAAAAAGTCGTAGCGTCTTTCAGGTCGCCGCTAAATTTTCAACATGTTGAAAATAATTTTGGCGACAGTGGTTTGATGCCAATGAGCGTAGCTTGGCTTCTCCTGACGTAGGTGCTGTCGTAGGTTGTCACCAGGATGATGTAGGCTGGCGCCGGTTTTTCGGTGACCTGCTACGACTATGACAGTCGCCGGCGGTTGCCTACAAAATCGGCAAGTGGGACAGGCCCATCAGTGGGTCAGGCAGCATCTGTGGAGGGAATGGACTATCAATGTTTCGGATCAAGACTCTTCTTCAGACTGATTGCACTCAAGAGAGAAAGCTAGTAAAGAGAGGTGAGCTGCGGGACAAAGTCCGACAAGTGATAGGTGGATACGGATTTGATACTCAAGGCAGCGGCAATTGGAACGCTAAGTTTAAGGTGTCATTTTGTGCAGTACTAAGGGATTTTAGTTGTATCGTCTATCAAGCATACAGAACTCTCAAGTGCATCCTCGGCCGAATGTCAAAGATCATGTGACATTATTTCAACGAAGTGCAGGGCAGTTCTCCCTGGTACGCTGGTCATCATTTGTTCCCCAATGGCCAACAATTAATGGGTCTCAACCCGAAACGTCACCTATTCCTTTTCTCCAGAGAAGCTGCCTGACCCGCTGAGTCTCTCCAGTATATTGTGTCCATCTTTGGCAGGCAGTGCAGGAGTCCCCTGCGGTCATCTCCCCTCCTAAACTGGTATACCATTTTGGATACTGTTGAGGGGAGATGGCTCATCAGGGGAATGCAGCAGCAGCCAGGTTCATGGCACCATGGGTGGCTCAGCAGCACATGAGGGGGGAAAAAAAAGAGGGGAAGGGCAATAGTAATAGGGGATTCAATTGTCAGGGGAATAGATAGGCGTTTCTGCGGCCGCAAACGAGACTCCAGGATGTATGTTGCCTCCCTGGTGCAAAGTGTCAGGGATGTCACTGAACGGCTGCAGAACATTCTGGAGGGGGAGGGTGAAACAGCCAGTTGTCGTGGTGCATGTTGGCACCAACGATATAGGTAAAAAAAGGGATGAGGTCCTACAAGGTGAATTTTAGGGAGCTAGGAGATAAAACTTAAAAGTAGGACCTCAAAGGTAGTAATCTCCGGATTACTACCAGTACCAGGGCCAGTCAGAGTAGAAATAGGAGGATAATGCAAATGAATACGTGGCTTGAAAAGTGGTGCAAGGGGAGGGATTTCAAATTTTTAGGGCACTGGGACCAGTTCTGGGGAGGTGGGACCGGGTACAAACAGGACGGTTTGCACCTGGAATGGAATGGAACCAATGTTCTTGGGGGAGTGTTTGCTAGTGCAGTCGGGGGAGGATTTAAACTAATGTGGCAGGGGGATGGGTACAAGAGCAGTGGAGGCAGGAGGGTGTAAAATGAGGGTAGAAGCATTAGGTAGCAAGGTGAAAGGTAAAAGTGGCAGGCAGACAAAACCCAGGGCAAAAATCAAAAAGGGCCACTTTTCAGCAAAATTGTATAAGGGTAAATGCGTTGTAAAAGACAAGCCTGAAGGCTTTGTGTCTCAATGCAAGGAGTATTCGTAATAAGGTGGACGAGTTGAACGTGCAGATAGATATTAATGATTATGATATAGTTGGGTCACGGAGACATGGCTCCAGGGTGACGTAGGCTGTGGAGCTGAACATCCAGGGATAATTCAATATCAGGAGGGATAGAGAGAAAGGAAAAGGAGGTGGGGTAGAGTTGCTGGTTAGAGAGGAGATTAAAGCAATGGAAAGGAAGGACATTAGCTTGGAGGATGTGGAATCGGCGTATGGGTAGAGCTACAAAACACTAAGGGGCAGAAAACGCTGGTGGGTGTTGTGTACAGGCACCTAACAGTAGCAGGAAGTTGGGGATGGTATCAAACAGGAAATTAGAAATGCGTGCGACAAAGCAAAACAGTTATAATGGGTGACTTCAATCTACATATAGATTGGGTTAATCAAATTGGCAGGGGTGCTGAGGAAGAGGATTTTTTGGAAATGTATGCGGGATATGTTTATCTAAATCAACATGTACAGGAACCAACGAGGAGAGCAGGCATATTTTAGACTGGGTTTTGAGTAATGAGGAAGGGGTAATTAGCCGTCTTTGTTGTACGTGCCCCCTTGGGCAAGAGTGACCATAATATGGGTTGAGGTTTCTTCATTAGGATGGAGAGTGACATTGTTAATTCAGAACAATGGTTCTGAACTTAAAGAAAGGTAACTTTGAGGGTATGAGACGTGAATTGGCCAAGATTGACTGGCAATTAATTCTAAAAGGGTTGACGGTGGATATACAATGGAAGACATTTAAAGACTGCATGGATGAACTACAAAAAATTGTTTCATCCAGTTTGGCAAAAGAATAAATCGGGGAAGGTAGTGCATCCGTGGATAACAAGGGAAATCAGGTGCTAGTATCAAAGCAAAGGATGATGCGTACAAAGTAGCCAGAAAAAGCAGCATACCAGAGGACTGGGAGAAATTCAGAGACCAGCAGAGGAGGACAAAGGGCTTAATTAGGAAGGAAAAATAGATTATGAAAGAAAAACTGGCATGGGAACATAAAAAACTGACTGCAAATGTTTTTATAGATATGTGAAGAGAAAGAGGTTAGTTAAACAAATGTAGGTCCCTTGCAGTCAGAAACAGGTGAGTTGATCATGGGAACAAGGATATTGGCGGACCAATTGAATAACTACTTTGGTTCCGTCTTCACTAAGGAAGACATAAATAATCTGCCTGAAATAGCAGGGGACTGTGGGTCAAAGGAGAATTGAGTGAATCCAGGTCAGTCGGGAAGTGGTGTTGGGTAAATTGAATAGATTAAAGGCCGATAAATCCCCAGGGCCAGAATAGGCTGCATCCCAGAGTACTTTAAGGAAGTAGCTCAGGAAATAGTGGATGCATTAGTGATAAATCTTTTCAAAACTCTTTAGATTCTGGAGTAGTTCTGAGGATTGGCGGGTAGCAAATGTAACCCCTCTTTTTAAGAAGGGAGGGAGAGAGAAAAGGGGAATTACAGACCAGTTAGTCTAACATCGGTAGTGGAAACTGCTAGAGTCAGTTATTAAAGAGGATAGCAGCACATTTGGAAAGTGGTGAAATCATTGGACAAAGTCAGCATGGATTCACAAAAGGTAAATCATGTCTGACGAATCTTGTGGAATTTTTTCGAGGATGTAACTAGTACGTGGATAAGGGAGAACAGTGGATGTGGTATATCTGGACTTCCAGAAGGCTTTCGACAAGGTCCCCAAAAAGAGATTAGTATACAAAACTTAAAGCATACGGTATTAGGGGTTCAGTATTGATGTGGATAGAGAACTGGCTGGCAAACAGGAAGCAAAGAGTAGGAGTAAACCGGGTCCTTTTCACAATGGCAGGCAGTAACTAGTGGGGTACCGCAGGGCTCAGTGCTGGGACCCCAGTTATTTACAATATGTATTAATGATCTGGATGATAGGGAATTGAAGGCAATATCTCCAAGTTTGCGGATGACACTAAGCTGGGGGGCAGTGTTCGCTGTGAGGAGGATGCAGGAGACTGCAAGGTGACTTGGATAGGCTGGGTGAGTGGGCAAATGTTTGGCAGATGCAGTATAATGTGGATAAATGTGAGGTTATCCACTTTGGTGGCTAAAAAACAGGAAAGCGACTATATTTAAATGGTGGGCCCGATTAGGAAAAGGGGAGATGCAGCGAGACCTGGGGTGTCATGGTACACCAGTCATTGAAAGTAGGCATGCAGGTGCAAACAGGCAGTGAAAAAAGCGAATGGTATGTTAGCTTTCATAGCAAAAGGATTTGAGTACAGGAGCAGGGAGGTTCTACTTCAAAGTTGTACAGGGTCTTGGTGAGACCACACCTGGAGTATTGCGTGCAGTTTTGGTCTCCAAATCTGAGGAAGGACATTATTGCCATAGAGGGAGTGCAGAGAAGTTCACCAGACTGATTCCTGGGATGTCAGGACTGTCTTATGAAGAAAGACTGGATAGACTCGGTTTATACTCTCTGAATTTAGGAGATTAAGAGGGGATCTTATAGAAACTTACAAAATTCTTAAGGGTTGGACAGGCTAAATGCAGGAAGATTGTTCCCGATGTTGGGGAACTCCAGGCAAGGGGTCACAGCTTAAGATAAGGGGGAAATCCTTTAAGACGAGATGAGAAAGACTTTCTTCACACAGAGAGTGGTGAGTCTCTGGAACTCTCTGCCACAGAGGGTAGTTGAGGCCAGTTCATTGGCTATATTTAAGAGTGAGTTGGATGTGGCCCTTGTGGCTAAGGGGATCAGAGGGTATGGAGAGAAGGCAGGTACGGGATACTGAGTTGGATGATCAGCCATGATCATAATTGAATGGCGGTGCAGGCCTCGAAGGGGCTGAATGGCCTACTCCTGCACCTAATTTCTATGTTTCTATGTTTCTATGTTTCTAAACCAGAATCTGCAGTTTCCTGCCTACACATTTCATTGCATAATCTGGTTATCATTTAGGGTCATAGAGTCTTACAGCATGGAAAAAAGCCCTTTGGCCCAACTTCCCCGCACCGACCAACAGTGCTCTACCGATCTACAGACCAACACCGATCTACACTAGTCCCACCTGCCCGCATTTGGCTTATATCCTGTTAAACATTTTCTATTCATGTACCTGTCTAAATAACTTCTAAATGTTGTGATAGTACCTGCATCAACTACCTCCTCCAGAAGCTCGTTCCATATACCTACCACCCTTTGTGATAAAGTTGACGCTCAGGTTCCTATTAATTAGGTCATAAGTGATAGAAGCAGAATTAGGCGAATCATCCCATCGTCTACTCTGCCATTCAATCATGGCTGATCTATCTCTCCCTCCTAACTCCATTCTCCTGCCTTCTTTCCTGACACCTGTATTAATCACAAATCTATCTATCTCTGACAAAAATCTTTCCCCTCTTAGAACATTCTGAAATGTTGTGGAGAGAGAATCTTTTCATAGCTTTGGATGAGTTTAACATTCACATTTAATGGAATAGACAGAAAGCTCGACAAGAAAACTGAAAGTGATTTGCAGTCATACATACTTTCCTCAACCTCGAGACTTAATAAAGGCAAGCATTCTTTGGCCAATGGAGTATGGTAATTGATATTAAAAACAGCAGCCAATTTGTAAATCTCTAGATGACACAATCAACAAGCACCTGATAGAAGTGTGTAAAATGTTGAGAGGCATAGATAGAGTGGACAGTCAGTTTCCCCAAGGTAGAAATGTCAAAGACAAAAGCTTACAACATATACATCATTGTTCGTTAAATGCTAGACACTCTTTAATACAATTTAAAGTATTACATAGATTACATTATTCAAAAACAAAATTAAATAGAATCTTCCCAAATATATCTCCTATCTGTGAAAAATGTCAGCACTTAGAGGCTAACTTAATACATTTGTAAATTGTATAAAAATTAATAATTTGTGGACGGAAATTTTTAAGATAATTTCGGATGTTGACAACACCCAATTGGACCCCGACTCAAAACTAATAATATTATGAATATTAGAACAAAGTCAAATATTTACTACAAGCCAAAGAAACTTTATCAACTACAGTATAATAATTGAGAACAAATTAATATTAAAATTTTGAAAAGGCCCTATAATCCCCACAATCAAAATGTGGATTATGGAAATGTCGGAGACTCTACATTTGGAAAGAATAAGACTTATCTTAATGGACAAACAAGAACCTTTTATCAGAATATGGTCTCCATTTATTGATTATCTGAAGGGGCAAACTGGTTCGGCATGAGAACCTGACTGACACCCGAATTAAGGATTAGATGTTTACATTTTATAATTTACGAACATATCTCCAATTATATATTATTAGTTAATTATTCCATTCTTTTTTATTATACCTTCTTGCTTTTTTTGTTTTTTCTCTCTATTGTCTTCTATCTATATAAATTATATATATATATATATATATAAATATATATATATATATATATATATATATATATATAGTAGAACTATTAAATAGTTGATAACATTGACAATATTAATAATGTATGACTGCCACAAATAAAATGTTTTTATTATGTAATATCTACTAGATCTACTATTAGATAATAATTATCTAATAAAAACAATTAAAAAAAAAAAAAAAAAAGAAATGTCAAAGGCTAGAGGTGTAGCTTTAAGGTTAGAGGGGCAAAGTTTAAAGGAGATGTGCGGGGCGAGTTTTTTTTTTGCACAGAGAGTTGTGAGTGCCTGGAACACGCTGCCAGGAGTGGTGGTGGAGGCAGATACGATAGTGGCATTTAAGAGTGTCAAGGGCAAGAGGACATCGGTTTAAGGTGAAGGGGGAAAGATTCAATTGGAAACTGAGGGACAACTTTTTCATGCAGAGTGCTGGGCGTATGGAACGAGCTGCCAGAAGAGGTAGTTGAGGCAGAAACTATAGCATTTAAAAGACATTTGGACAGGTAGATGAATAGAATGGTTTAGTGGGATATGGGTCAAACATGGGCAAATGGGACTAGTGTAGATGGGACATCTTGGTCGGCATAGATCCGTTGGGCTGAAGGATGTGCAAGGGAATAGCGGGAATAGCTCACATGCGGGCAGAGGAAATTTGTTTAATTTGGCATCTTGTTTGGCACGGACACTCCAGCGAGTAGCCAATCATTCTTCTCAGAGTCATGGTTACTCCCTCTTTTGCGGGTGCTGTTTTCCACTATGCAGAAACAAAAAACCGTAGGTGCTGGTCTACAAAAAAGGACACAAAGTGCTGGAGTAATGCAGCGGGTCAGGCAGCATCTCTGGAGAACATGGATAAGGTGCCGTTTCAGGCTAGGCTCCATCTTCAGACCAACTCCAGGCCACAGTCCAACGAGTTCTGGTCCCCCATGGCGCAGTGCTCTTCTTCTGTCACCTCTGCCTCCGGGTCTTTTTCCGTGGAAAGGAGTCCTCTCTTCCCAGTGATGACCCCTTCTCCCATCTCCAACAATCCTGGTGTCTGAATGAATGAATGAATAAGTTTATTGGCCAAGTATGTACACATACAAGGAATTTGCCTTGGTGCTCTGCTCGCAAGTAACAACACAACATACAGTAAACCATTAAGAATAAAACATTAAACATTAAGAATAAAACATTATAGTTTAAACATGTGAAATAAAATACCAGAACAAATGGAGGCTACAGGCTACAGAAGGGTCCCGACCTGAAACGTCACTTATCCCTACTCTTTGATTTCCTGTCTGCCAACCAATTTTCATGGATAGAACATTGATTGGCAGACAGGAAACAAAGGGTAGGGATTAACGGGTCCCTTTCAGAATGGCAGGCAGTGAGTAGTGGGGTACTGCAAGGCTTGGTGCTGGGACCGCAGCTATTTACAATATACATCAATGATTTAGATTAAGGGATTCAAAGTAACATCAGCAAATTTGCAGATGACACAAAGCTGGGTGGCAGTGTGAACTGTGAGGAGGATGCTATGAGGATGCAGGATGAATTGGACAGGTTGGATGAGTGGTAGGATGAATGGCAGATTCAGTTTAACGTAGATAAATGTGAGGTTATGCACTTTGGTGGCAAAAACAGGAAGGCAGATTATTATCTGAATGGTGTCATTGGGAAAAGGGGAAGTACAAAGAGATCTGAGGGTCCTTGTTCATCACTCACTGAAAGTAAGCATGCAGGTACAGCAGGCAGTGAAGAAAGCTAATGGCATGTTGGCCTTCATAATAAGAGGTGTTGAGTTTAGGAGCAAAGAGGTCCTTCTACAGTTGTACGGGGCCCTAGTGAGACCACACCTGGAGTATTGTGTGCAGTTTTGGTCTCCAAATTTGAGGAAGGACATTCTTGCTATAGAGGGAGTGCAGCGTAGGTTTACGAGGTTAATTCCAGGGATGGCGGGACTGTCGTATGTTGATAGAATGGAGTGCCTGGGCTTGTATGCTCTGGAATTTAGAAGGTTGAGAGGGGATCTTATTGAAACATGCAAGATTATTAAGGGATTGGACACGCTAGAGACAGGAAACATGTTCCCGATGCTGGGGGAGTCCAGAACCAGGGGCAACAGTTTAAGAATGAGGGGTAGGCCATTTTGAACGGAGATGAGGGAAAACCTTTTTTACCCAGAGAGTTGTGAATCTGTGGAATACTCTGCCTCAGAAGGCAGTGGGGACCAATTCTCTGGATGCTTTCAAGAGAGAGTTAGATAGGGTTCTTAAAGATAGAGGAGTCAGGGGATATGGGGAGAAGGCAGCAACGGGGTACTGATGGGGGATGATCAGGCATGATCACAGTGGATGGTGGTGCTGGCTCAAAGGACCAAATGGTCTACTCTTGCACCTATTGTCTATTGTTCTCCAGACATGCTGCATGAGCCACTTAGTTACTCCAGCACTTTGTGTCCTTTGCTCTTTGCCGCCGTTGGCCAACTCTCTGCAATGTATCCTCCTGCAGTTTTGTGATGAGCCACCAGGAGGCAGTTGGGAACAGCTTGGAGCAGGTCCCTAAAGCATCCAGAGTAAACCACAACTAATTTTAGAGGCAAACCTCCGCCGTGTGTGGCATGGAGTTTGGAGGTGGGGAAAATCGAGGATTTGTTTTCTTAATCAACTTAATGAAATATAGATAAAATATATGAATTAAAGTTTTCCAAGACTGTACCCGACACAAACTCGTTTCCTATAGTACAACCCTCACACATATTTGGGTAATAAAGTGCTTTGAAAAGCCAAGACTTTGAAAAGCCCACGATTAATGCAAAATCGTTACATCTTTAAATCAGTTCAGCTCAAATCTTGTACAAGAGTGCGCCATTGATACATATATCATATATGTATATCAGGCATATGATACAGTGCCAATAGGCAACACAACTGCCTGTCATTTAATGGATGTATGCGATTCTTGGTTTGTGTGAAATCCAACCAAACAATTTGCAATTATTACCGAAACTGAAAAGGTGGGAACAATCCATGTGTTTTAATTTAAAGGACTAGGCTCCTCAGCAGTGCTGCATTTGAATGGAAATGCCACAGGACGAGGTGTAGTTTCGTGTTTTTAAACATATTTTATGTCACCTGCCATTGTTATTCATGTAAGAGGAAGGAAACGAAAAGTGTCCCAACAAAAGCAAGGCGGACAGTCTGATGCGATTATTCCTGACCTATTCTGTGCCGCCGCCGCTGTGTTTCTGTTTGAGGAGCTGTTATTTAAATAGACCCATTTATTGTAAATTCGCAGGAAGAAATGATGTCCCCGCAGGCACGAGATACACACAAGACTTCCGGATTAACATGGACATGTGCTGATTTCTCCCTTGAAACAAACAGCAAGTACGTTCCATTGGAAGATGTAACCAAACACAAAAAACGCCACTGAATCCCATTGTGTCTGGAACCAGATTTCCTCGCAACATTTTACAGGAAACTGTTGCATATTTGTTACCGGTTTTTTTACTCTCAGATGTAAATGGTAAGTGCACAAACAATTCTGGGAGTCTCGCAATAGATTTGCATTTTAAAGTAACGCAGCATTTTTCTGGACAGCTTTGCTAATGTTGTTACCGCTGGTCATTTGGTTACTTTTTGTGTTCACATCTTCATCCCCAGCCGTTGACACAAAGGCGATGCTTCGAAGCGCCGGCAATCTGGGCCAGTTGTCCGAATCAAAGATAAGGAGATGGCTGTTCCCGTCGCTCCGACAGAATTTCTTAAACTGTTAACATTTTGCCGAGGCGAGGTTTGCGGGTGAGATGCCGGAGAGCGGGTGAGCTGGAGGTGGGGGGTAGCGGCGGTGTCTGAAGGCAGGAGCCGGTATCGAACTCTGTAACCTGGGTGCGGTGGGATCAGACAGCGCCTGCCTCGGGCTCTCGCCTCTCTGACCAGGTATGTTGGACAAGGGATAGCTCGCCCAGACCACCGATGCTGCTCGCGTGGAACAAAAACTCCCCACCTCCCGAAAAAATGGTGAAAAAAATTCACAAGACCAATTTTGCAAGGTAAGGTTTAATTTGTGAATTTACAGAAATGGGCGCGTGTTTTGTGTAGATCCGATTTAAAATGTGACTTTTTTTGACAATTTGCACGTTGGCAACTTTAAAGGTGATTTGCACCATTCCCATTCCCCTAACCCATATTTAATATAGGATTTTTTTTCCGCGCTATTTTAACAACAAAAAAAACTCGAATTTATATAGTTATTGTGTTGCACAGCAGAGAAACAGGCCATTCGGCCCACTGCGTCCATGCCGACCATCTTGCCCATCTATACCAATTCATATCCCTCGATTCCTTTCCACATTCAAATACTTATCCAGATGGGTTTTTTTTAATGTTACTGTTTCTGCCACCACCCCCACATCCTCTGGCAGATCACTCCAGATATCCATGTATAGTCGAGAGTCAAGAGTGTTTGGTTGTCATATGTCCCAGATAGAACAATTAAATTCTTACTTGCAGCAGCACAACAGAATGTGTAAACATACTACACTGTAAACAATATAATAAACTAGAGAGAACAAAACAGTTCAGTATGTGTGTGTAAATATACACATACTCACAAATACACAGGTAGGCACAAAATGTCAGAGTAACTCAGCGGGTGAGGCAGCACCTCTGGAGAAAAGGAATGGGTGTCGTTTTGGGTCGAGACCCTTGAAGGTTTTTTTGTGTCTACCTTCGATTTAAACCAGCATCTTCAGTTCTTTCTTACTCAGAAATATGCATATATATATATGCCCAATAAAATACATTTGTGGTTGTAAAGTGACAAAATGTGGAAAAGTTCAAGGGGTATGAAAACTTTTGCAAGCCACTGTATAATCTATATATATATATATATAGATTATACAGTGGCTTGCAAAAGTTTTCATACCCCTTGAACTTTTCCACATTTTGTCACTTTACAACCACAAATGTATTTTATTGGGATTTTATGTGATAGACCAACACAAAGTGGTGCATAATTGTGAAGTGAAAGGAAAATGATACATGGTTTCCAAATTATGTTACAAATAAAAAACTGAAAAGTGTGGCGTGCAAAAGTATTCAGCCCCCGAGTCAATACTTTGTAGAACCACCTTTTGCTGCAATTATAGCTGCCAGTCTTTTGGGGTATGTCTCTACCAGCTTTGCACATCTAGAGACTGAAATTTTTGCCCATTCTTCTTTGCAAAATAGCTCAAGCTCAGTCTGATTGGATGGAGAGCATCTGTGAACAGCAATTTTCAAGGCTTGCCAGAGATTCTCAATTGGATTTAGGTCTGGACTTTGATTGGACCATTCTAACACATGAATATGCTTTGATCTAAACCATTCCATTGTAGCTCTGGCTGTATGTTTAGGGTCGTTGTCCTTCTGGAAGGTAAAACTCCGCCCCAGTCTCAAGGTAACAGGTTTTCTTCCAAGATTGTCCTGTATTTGACTCCATCCATCTTCCCATCAACTCTGACCAGCTTCCCCGTCCCTGCTGAAGAAAAGCATCCCCACAGCATGATGCTGCCACCACCATGTTTCACAGTGGGGATGGTGTGTTCAGGGTGATGTACAGTGTTAGTTTTCCGCCATACATAGCGTTTTGCATTTAGGCCAAAAACTTCAATTTTGATCTCATCAGACCCGAGCATCTTCCTCCACATGTTTGCTGTGTCCCCTACATGGCTTGTGGCAAACTGCAAACGGGACTTCTTATGGCTTTGTTTCAACAATGGCTTTCTTCTTGCCACTCTTCCATAAATGCCCGATTTGTGGAGTGCACAACTAATAGTTGTCCTGTGGACAGATTCTCCCACCTGAGCTGTGGATCTCTGCAGCTCCTCCAGAGTTACCATGGGCCTCTTGGCTGCGTCTCTGATCAATGCTCTCCTTGCCCGGCCTGTCAGTTTAGGTGGACGGCCATGTCTTGGTAGGTTTGGTTACAGTTGTGCCATACTCTTTCCATTTTCGGATGATGGATTGAACAGTGCTCCGTGAGATGTTCAAAGTTTGGGATATTTTTTTATAACCTAACCCTGCTTTAGACTTCTCCACAACTTTATCCCTGACATGTCTGGTGTGTTCCTTGGACTTCATGATGCTGTTTGTTCACTAATGTTCTCTAACACAGCTCTGAGGCCTTCGCAGAACAGCTGTATTTATACTGAGATTAGATTACACAGAAGTGGACTCTATTTACTAATTAGGTGGCTTCTGAAGGCAATTGGTTGCACTGGATTTTATTTAGGGGTATTAGAGTAAAGGGGGCTGAATACTTTTGCACGCCACACTTTTCAGTTTTTTTATTTGGAAAAAAATTTGAAAACCATGTATCATTTTCCTTCCTTCCTTTAACGTGACAAAATGTGGAAAAGTTCAAGGGGTATGAAAACTTTTGCAAGCCACTGTATGTACACACACACACACACACACACACACACACACACACACACACACACACACACACACACACACACACACACACACACACACACACACACACACACACACACACACACACACACACACACACACACACACACACACACACACACAACATTTAGCCGTCAGATCCCCTTTAATCCTTCTCCTTATCACCTCAAATTTGTATTTCACCAACGACACACAAATTTCCACAAATACATCTCAGAAACCACACTGTCGGGTTGCATCACAGCTTGGTTTGGGAACAGCTCTGCCCAAGACTGCAAGTATATCGCAGATAGTTGGTTGTAGATGTAGCCTAGCCTATCACACAGACCAGACACCCCACCATTGACTCCAAATTTTTCTATACACTGGAAATGGCTCGATTGTCTTTCCGCTGACTGGTAAGCACGCAACAAAAGCTTTTCGCTGTACCTCGGTGCACATGACAATAAACTAAACTGAACTGAGTTCACGGTCGCACAGTACATTGTGAGTTTCCAGCACAAATCGGGAGAAAGACATGTACAGTAAACCCTTGTTTTTATGGGGGGCCGTTTATTACAGATTTTGGTTACAGTGAACAGACCTACCGAATGTCACCGCCAGGCCGGGCTGCCAATGCCTTCCTTGCCCGTGCCAGCCGACACCAGCCTTGCTTTAATGTTTTCGCTGAAATAAGGCACCTCTGTCAGTGTAGTACTTGCTCAGTGTGTAGGAAGGAACTGCAGATGCTGGTTTAAATCGAAGGTGGACGCAAAATGCTGGAGTAACTCAGCGGGCCGGGCAGCATCTCTGGGTCGATGACCCTTCTTCAGACTTGTACTGGCTTCTCCTGGTACTTGCTCAGCCTACATGTTATTGTTGGGTCTCCGCACATGAAATGCCAAATGTTGCACTCGGTTATAGCAGACCATCAGCAATAACGGGCACCATTCGCCCCACTGATCTGTTATAATGAGGGTTTACTGCACGTGAGTGTTCTGGATGATGTGAAACAGCTTGCCGTGATTTGCATCATCTATTCTTTTTTCGCAACCTAGAAGCTAGAATATATTTATACAATAAAGCAGGAATAATTTTTTTTTCTGTCATCTAAATTAGGGCAGCACCGTGATGCAGCTGGTCGAGCCGCTGCCTCCCCCACCCGCACCAGAGACCCAGGTTCGATCCTGACCTCTGAGTGGAGTGTGCACCTTCTCCCTGTGACCGCGTGGGTTTCCTCCGGGGTGCTCGGGATTCCTCCCACATCCCAAAGACGTGCAGGCTTTTTTTGGTTAATTTGCCACTGCAAATTGTCCCGAGTGGATGAGAAAGTGGAATAACATGGAACTAGTGTGAACGGGTGGCCGATGATCTGCGTGGGTTCGGTGAGCTGAAGAGACTATTTCCACGCAGTATCTCCAAACTAAACTAAACTAAACTGCATGTCGCCCATAATTAGTCAGGTTATACAAGAACATTACTGTCTGTTCTATTTATAATTATTATAGAGAGTAATGGCCAGAAACAGACCAGATGCTCACATAATCTACGCAATGCAAGAGGTGGATGTTCATTCTGTTATTGACTTGCATTGAACTGGGCAGATTGGGCCAAAATACAGGGTTGGCGCATAAGATGCTTAGATCTACTTTTAAGATGCAGGTGGGGAAATAGCTCGTACTTAACCTCTGAGTTACATGTAGTTACAACTTTTTTTCTCTTTTTGTTTTCTCTTCCCCAGTTATGTACTATGTTTACATATTCACATATTCTGTTGTGCTGCAGCAAGTAAGAATTGCATCCGGGACGTATGACAATAAAACACTCTTGACTCTTGAGACGTGGCATTTCAACGGTCACATATGCAACTGCACAGTCACGTTCTTTTTGCATATTTACACATGCGGGCGCCGCCATGTTTTTGCCGCCAAGCCCAACGTCTGGCCCGCCGGTACACTCGATGTACTGGAGCCGTTCTCCAATCCCCACCTCCATCACCTTCGACCAGCTCAGGCCACGAACCGATGTCCCTCTCCTCACCGGCCATCTTTGTGTCCCAGGGGAGGCCTCCTGCCCCCCTTTATACACAGGGACAGTTGCTCACCACATACAGGTGGGCATCTGGCCTTTGATGCATTTCATCACTGATCTCTCTACCTAATAGCTCTTTGTTCTGCTCAGCTGCTGTACACGTTTAGTTGCCCAAGTCAGTGTCTTCCTCATTATTTTCTTCCCTGCTAAAGTTCAAACAGCATTTGTGACATTTCTGCACTTAATTAACTATTCTGATCTATGTACTAAATGCTGGAGGAACTCAGTGGGTCAGAGGGGATCTCATTGAAACATATAAGATTGTTAAAGGTTTGGACACGCTAGAGGCAGGAAACATGTTCCCGATGTTGGGGGAGTCCAGAACCAGGGGCCATAGTTTAAGAATAAGGGGTAAGCCATTTAGAACGGAGACGAGGAAACACTTTTTCGCACAGAGAGTGGGGAGTCTGTGGAATTCTCTGCATCGGAGGGCGGTGGAGGCCGGTTCTCTGGATACTTCCAAGAGAGAGCTAGATAGGACTCTTGAAGATAGCGGAGTCAGGGGATATGGGGATATGGCCTACTCCTGCACCTATTGTCTATTGATTGTAGTGTGGGGGGGGGGGGGGGGAGGCTGGAAATTAGGGATAGGGAAGGGGGGGGAGTCAAAGCCTGGCAAAGTGTTAGGTGAATACAGATGGGGGGGGGGGTTGATTGGTAGATGGGTGAGGTAAGTGACAAAGGCTGGAGGCGAGAAAGAGACAAAGGGATATAAGATCAGGAGAGAAGAGGGGGAGTGAAATGTAAAGCCGGGGGGGGGGGGGGGGGGAGAATGTGGGTGGAGGGAAAAGGGAAGAGGGAAAAGGGAGAATGAAAGGAATTGAGGAGCCCAGGATGGGAGATGAGCATATGGGGAGCGGGGAAGGAGCAGGATCGGTGGATGGTGTTGGCGGGAGTAAAGTGGTGCACAGGAACAGAGAGGGAGAGCAGGGTGGGGGCGTCACACATATTCTGACCCAGACTCACAACTCCAGCCGTGTGCCTTCCTCATTATTCCTGCTGCTCCGTCAGTACCTCGAGTCTGCTTAGATGAGCCGCTTGTCACGTCCTTCAATAACCACTTTCTAAGGAGCTATCTGAGGATTTATTCACAGACAATGAAAGGCATCAAACACCCCACAGGTGTCAGAGGTAAAGGGGTGAAGGCAGGAGAATGGGGTTAGGGGAGAGATAGATCAGCCATGATTGAATGGTGGAGTAGACCTGATGGGCCGAACGGCCTAATTCTCCTCCTATTCCTCGTGACCTTATGACACACATGTTAAACCAAATGCTAAATCCATCTATTGCCTGACGTCTGAAAAGGGTTCCGACCTGAAAAGTCGCCTTTCATTTCTCCAGAGATCCTGCCTGACCCGCTGAGTTACTCCAGCATTTTGTGTCTAAATTCCATCAAGAACACACTGACCGACAGCTCGGGTGTTTAGACTATGACTCGAAACAAAAAAGCGGACACATCCTAATTAATGCCCCAGGTGCTATATTTCAATGATGTGTATTACATGGGGTGGAATTATCATGAAACGTATTCCAGGTAAAACCTTATTCCTTTTATCCTGTATCTGCACACGGAGGACGGCTCAATTGTAATCATTTATAGTCTTTCCGCTGACTAGATGCCATGTAACAAAACGCTTTTTACTATACTTTGGTACATGTGACAATAAACTAAACTTTAACTAACTAACTATCCAAGTTCGCAATAACCAACCTGATCTCCTGGTGGCTCAGCCCTTCAACTCCCCCTCCCATTCCGAATCCGACCTTTCTGTCCTGGGACTCCTCCAGGGTCGGAGTGAGGCCCACTGCAAATTGGAGGGGCAGCACCCCATATTTCGCTTGGGCAGTTTACACCCCAGTGGTATGAACATTGACTTCTCCAATTTCAGGTCGTCCTTGCTTTCTCCCTCTTTCCCCTCCCCTTCCCAGCTCTCTCACAGCCCACTGTCTCCGTCTCTTCCTTTCTTTTTTCCCCCCCCCCACCCCCACATCAGTCTGAAGAAGGGTCTCAACCCGAAACGTCACCTATTCCTTCGCTCCATAGATGCTGCCTCACCTGCTGAGTTTCTCCAGCATTTTTGTCTAACTCAGATTTTTCCAGCATCGGCAGTTCTTTCTTAAACAATCCAACAATTCTTGATTAGTACGGGCACCAGAGGTTACGGGGAGAAAGCGGGAGAATGGAGTTGGGGGGGAGAGACGGATCAGCCATGATTGAATGGAGGAATGGACTTGATGGGCCGAATGGCCTAATTCTGCTCCTATTACTTATGACTTATGATAATGCAACTGCAGGTCAGATAATTCAGGAAGTACAGCATTGTTTGTGCAGTCTAGATGATATTCCTAAATGTAGCAACAGGGAGAGGAAATCCTTTGGACAGTTGAAGGTGTTCAAAGACAGTCAACATAAATGCAAAGCTTAAAAAAAAACACACACAAAGTTGCCTTCATGAAGAAGGAAGTGATTTATTTTGGTTTGTAAGTGGATGTCAATGGACTTGCAGCTAATTATGGAGAAAGCCAGTAATATCATTAAGGGCAGGCAGACTGTTCACAAACTTTACAGGTTCAGTCATAAGATCGTCATTTGATTTGCAGCCAACCTTGTTTCAATGTGGCTACATTTCATCAGCAGTTAAAGGAAAGTCCAGTCATTGGAATGGAGAAGAGAAAGCTTCAATGTGAACTCTTTCTGACGTACAATGACGCCAAACTTGCGCTAAAAAAACTTGCTTGAAATAGAGAGAAAAGAGACTGCAATGCTAGAATGTTGAGCAGGGAAACTGCTAGACAAACTCGGCAGGTCAGGCAGCATTAGTGGAGGGAAATGGGCAGATGACGTTTTGGGTCAGGACCCTTCTTCGGACCGAAGGAGAAGTGTGCAGATCGCTAAGGAGGAGATCTACAAAATGAGTACATTTTGAAGAGATTTTGCAGTGGAGATTCGGGAATCTTCAGCAAAATAAACACATTAGGAAGGATGCTAAGGCTTTGGAGAGGTTTACCAGACTGACGGACACAAAATGCTGGAGTAACTCAGCCATTTAGGTAGCATCTCTGGAGGAAAGGTATAGGTGGCATTTCAGGTCGGAGTCTTAATTTCAGAATGATGCCTGGATTAATGGGTCATTGTTACAGGGAGTGGTTGGACAGATTTAGATTGTTTTCCTTGCAACACCAGAGGTTGAGGAGAGACCTGATATTATCATATAAAACTATGAGAGGCATTGATAGGGTAGACATTCAGAACATTTAACCCCAGGATGGAAATATCAAATACTAGAAGTCCTGGCTTTAAGGCGAAAAAGGCAAATTTTAAAGGAGATATGCAGGGCAGGTTTTTTTTGCACAGAAGGTGGTGAGTGCTTGTAATGCGTTGCCGGGAGTGGTGATGGAGCCACATACGATAGTGGTGTTTATGAGTCTTTTAGACAAACACATGGATATGCAGGAATGGAGGGATATGGATTATGTGCGGGCAGATATGGGCTCTTAACGAGACATGCTCTTGAGAACATTGAAATTAAAGTTTCTAGTCTGTAGGCATAGATACATAGAAAATAGGTGCAGGAGTAGGCCATTCGGCCCTTCAAGCCAGCACCCGCCATTCAATGTGATCATGGCTGATCGTCCACAATCAGTACCCCTTTCCTACCTTCTCCCCCATATCCCTTGATTCTGCCAGCCCGAAGACCTGAAGAAGGGTCTCGACCCGAAACGTCGTCAATTCCTTCTCTCCATAGATGCTGCCTCACCCGCTGAGTTTCCCCAGCATTTTGTGTTCACGTTTGATCTTACCAACATCTGCAGTTCTTCCTCAGTGTTCTATCTAACTCTCTTTTGAATGCATCGAGTGAATCGGCCTCCACTGCCTTCTGAGGCAGAGAATTTCACAAATTCACAACTCTCTGGGTGAAAAGGTTTTTCCTCATCTCAGTTCTAAATGGCATAGCCCTTATTCTTAAACTGTGGCCCCTGGTTCTGGACTCCCGCAACATCAGGAACATGTTTCCTGCAGCTGGCATGTTCAATCCATTAATCATTTTACATGTTTCTATAAGATCCCCTCTCTTCCTTCCAAATTCCAGTGAATACAAGCCCAGCCGCTCCATTCTTTCATCATATGTCAGTCCCGCCATCCCGGGAATTAACCTCGTGACCATACGTTGCACTCCCTCAATAGCAAGAATGTCCTTCATCAAATTAGGAGAACAAAACTGCACACAATACTCCAGGTGTGGTCTCACCAGTGCCCTGTACAACTGTACAATTTGCTCCTACTCAAATCCTCTGATTATGCAGGCCAACATGCCATTCGCTTTCTTCACTGCCTGCTGTACCTGCATGCTTACTTTCAGTGACGGATGTACAAGGACACCCAGGTCTTGTTCCGGAGCAGCAGCTCCTTGAGGCCTGTGTATTTCCCCACGACCAGCGGGTTATCCAGGTAAGGAATGACCCGACCGGCCGTCTGCTGGTCAAGGGCGCTTACCACATAGTGATAGCAAGTCTCGTCGGCTGTTACGCCGCGGATGTGAAATTGGGATTCGGCCTGTCGAAAGCAAACCCCCGGCTGCGAGGTCCAAAATGTCGGCAGCGTCAGGGAGACCGTGTTGAGTTAGGCCTTGTAGGCGGCAGCGGCAGAATGCATTTAAAAAAAAAAATTCCCTTCCAGGATTACACTCCTGGGCATCTGGGGTCACCAATTGTGGTGGGGACTGGCAGGAGTTCAGGCAAAAGCTAGTCAGACACGAGTTGTGTGCTCGAGACGTCTTTAATCTTCTGCATACAGCTCCCTACTCCTCAGTTGACACCGGCTTTGCCCGGCCTTAAATATCAACTCAGATATCGACCCCGTGACTGGCGCCTCCCCCACCAAGACGCCGCCCTCTAGAGCCGATGGTTTGTCGTGACTTTGGGTTGCTATCAGGTGCCACCACAAGGTGAAGTTTTGGGTCGAGACCTTTCTTCAGACTGAGAGTCGGGAGAGAGGGAAACCAGAGGTATGGAAAGGTGCAAAGAACAAATGGGTGAAATGTGTGACAAGAACAAAGCAAAGCCAGCACCGATGATTAAGGAAAGGTGGAGCATTTTGTGTCTTCTCCAGAGATGCTGCCCGACCTGCTGAGTTACTCCAGCATTTGGTGTCTATCTTCGGTGTAAACCAGCATCTGCAGTTCCTTCCTACACACAAAGTCTTCTAGAACTTCATCATGCACTTTGGCAGGGGAGCGAGGCTCGTCAGTTAGCGGAGAAGAGAAGATGGTGTAAAATCTTTGATGCTGAGTACACAGCTTCAGTATACAGCAGGAGTCTAGTTCATGTTCCCATTTATTGTCACATGCACCAATTGGTACAGTGACATTTGAGTTACCATACAGCCATACGAATAAAAATAACGCAATATACAATAGAGTTTAATAAAAACATCCACCACAGTGGAATCAACATTTCTCACTGTGATGGAAGGCAATAAAGTTCAGTCATCTTCCTCTTTGTTCACCCGCGGTCTGGGTCTTTGAGCCCTTCGCAGTCGCCGCTACGGACGGCCCGACGTACAGGCCCTCTCGCAGGGATGATCGGAACGCCGATGCTGGGACGGAGGACCACACCCTACGGCTTGGACTTTCTGAATCGGCCGCTTCTTACTGGAGGCCGCGGCTTCCGAGACCACAGGCCCTGCTGGATGGAACTCCAACACTGGCGATTCCCGGCAAGGGATCGCCTCGCTCCGCGATGTCAAAGTCAGTGCCGCGGCCAGAAGTCACAAATAACCCGTCAGTGCTTTACATTAGGGAATGTTTTGGAGACATATGTCTTCCTGTTGTACGTTGATTGTTTCGCGATCCAGCTGAGTAATGTCATTCTGGTGAATAACAGGACACTGGGCCTCTGTTTACATGATGTATGTTGCTTCCTTGCTTAATAATTCAAACCCTGATAGAGAATTCAGATAAATTGTTATGACAGTCTGGTTTACAAATCACAGATGTCTCATCCATGACGTTGTGGTAATAAGGATTTAGAAGCAACGAGATCTTATATGAGAACAAAACATCAGCATGTGTACTGATCAGAAAGCCTTTTTAAAAAATCCTTATGACAACTTAATTTGCTGGCATTAGTAACTGGATTAGGATATCCATGTGAGAGAGATCAGAGTTAGGCCACGTAGCTCATAATATCGTCTGTGTTGCCCTATTTACTACCTAGTGTCTGCATTTTTGGCAATTGTAAGCTAAGAGTTTGGAGTGTTTAATTGTCATAATTACCGAGAGTGGGACAATTAAATTCTTGCTTGCTGGAGCTTAACAAGCCCGCCGCATACGCAATAGTACACAGATAATGCATAACAATAAAACATTCTAAATGGATGAGGAGGGAGTATTAACTAGGATAAATAAAGCAGGCAGACACAAAATGCTGGAGTAACTCAGGCAGCATCTCTGGAGAGAAGGAATGGGTGACGTTTCGGGTCGAGACCCTTCTTCAGATAAAACCGCATCTGTTTAGAATGAGGTTAAACATGTCCATAGTGACTGTCCACAGTATAATGCCTCTTTTTTTTTTTCTTGAGGTACATCAGGTGAAATCAGTGACGATAGCCTGCACTTGTTATTGGTTTCAACATTGTAATTCACCCCATACCACATCACCGGAAGTAATCAAACAAAATATGACAGTGCCACTCTTGGGAGGTATTAGGAGAAGTCAAAGAAGCAAGCATTAAGGAGTGTCTCAGAGAGAGAGAAGAGGGATGTCCAGGACACAGGGCCTTGCCATTTCAGACAGATATCAAACAGACGATTTATTGAATTGAATCATCCCACAAAAATAAATTCAAGGCAGTTTAAATTGAGCTGCAAATCACTCTGCACCCGCAGAATCCAGCTACACACAAAAGCGGCATACGAAAAAAAAATGTGAAAAAACAAAATCACCTTATGCTGGTTCCTATGGCAACAATCGTGGTAATTCCGAATTTTATTTACACTTGAGTGAAACGATGGAACAAAAAAACTTGGATCTCGAATGAAACTGAAGCACGGTTTTAAGGTGGTTGCCAGGCAACGGTGGAGCAGATTGTGGGGCTGGGATACAACTGTTTTACATCCTTTGTATTGAATAGATCGGGGAAGTGCAATGTGATCAGAATGTAGATCGGTTGGATAGTGGGCTGCAGTTGTGGCGTCTGTCAGTTAACTTCTGGAGCCTGTGAACTTACTATGAACCTGCCTACTTCAGGGGCACTTTGGTCATTTAAACACAACTTGTGTTTTAGCAAAATGGGAATGGATGTAATAACTATGTTCATATTCGTTGGAATCTTCACCTGTTTACCTGATCTTTGCCCTCTGAAGTCCCGACTGCAGAGCCTATCTATCAAATGTTATTTCTCAATTCCTTATTTCTGGCTGCCTTTCACTTTGCTCTCACTATTCCTGGACATTCCTTCTGCAGATTCTCAGTTTAAGTTAGCTCAGTGCAGGGGGAGTGGGCTGGGATAAGGTCGTTCTCACCACGCCTCACGCCATTGATGAGGGTGACAGAGCGAACCACCACTGTACAAGTGTGTCCTGCAGTTCTGGATGATCTTCTCTGCATCCCACATTATCGCATAGTGAAGGTCGGCGCAGTGGGTAGAGTTGCTGCCCTACAGCCCCAGAGACGCGGGTTCAATCCTGACGTTGCCTATTTCCTTCGCTCCATAGATGCCGCTGCACCCGCTGAGTTTCTCCAGCACCTTCAAACCTGACCTCGCCTGCTGTCTGTGTGGAGTTTGCATGTTTTCCCTGTGAACGCGTGGGCTTTCTCCGGGTGCTCCAGTTTCCTCCCACATCCCAAAGAAGTGCGGGTTAGTAGGTTAAATGTAGAAACAAAGAACTCGCTGGTTTATAGCAAAGATCGACACTAAGTGCTGGAGTAGCTCAACAGGTCAGGCAGCATTTTGGTGGAAAAAAAGGATGATGACATTTTGGGATAACCGATCCTTTTTTTCCACAGATTGTCCCTGGCGTGAATGAATGGGATAACATAAAATTAGTGTGAAGGGGTGATCGATATTCAGGGTGGGCCCGTTGATAGGGTAAACATTCAGGACATTTAGCCCAGGATCCACACTCGAAAGACGTGTGAGTTTGTAGGTTAACTTGTCCCTAAGCCGTAGGATGGAACTAGTTAATGGGGTGAATGCTGGTCGGCACGGACGCAGTGGGCCAAAGGGCCTGTTGCCGCGCTGTATCCCTCAAAAGCTAAGACCAAAGGCAAGGGTTAACCCCCTGTTCATCCCATTCACAGCTCCAGACACACCACATGAGCTGCAGGAGTCACTGACATGCCTCAGCTTGTGGCTGAGAGTACGTCAGAATATTGACATTTTACTCTCTGCACCACTCCGATGGGTGCCAGGCAGAGTTTAGCAGCCAGCGCACCCTCGTTTGTGCTGCCCTACTCCAGACAAGCTGGGTCGATGCCTGCCAAGATTAAACAAGAGGGGGAGGGAGGAAGGGGGAGGGGGTGAAGAGATCAGCAGCCAAGAATATGCGCTAAAGACCAGTGCAGGACAACGCCTTATGTTCATTATAGCCGGTGATGTTTATTTGTCACAGTACACAGTCTACAAAGTTAAAAATCAGATTTTTAATAAAATGTTTAACCTGTTCCGTGCCAAACCCCCCCGTATACTCAGGTCATGGCCAATAGTGGAAAAACAAATTGGCGGTGAACAGGTTGATTTTTAATAGGTGTTATTTAATAGTATAAAAATCAAACATTTAAAAAGATCTGATTTTATATAATCGGTTGTCTGATTTATCTACGATACGATACGATAGAACTTTATTTATCCTAGGAGGGAAATTGATCTGCCAACAGTCATAAAAACACACAAAAATACATGAAACGTGAAATTAAAGTGACGAGTTGAAAGGACTGGGGATGTCCACAGATTGGGGAGGGGGGAGGGGGGGGGTGAGGTGGGGGGAGAGAAAGGAGTCAGTCTCAGTCTACCCCACGACAGAAGGGGGGTGGAATTGCAAAGTTTGATAGCCACAGGGTAGAAGGATCTCCTGTGACGTTCTGTGCTGCATCTTGGTGGAACCAGTCTGTTGCTGAAGGTGCTCCTCAGGTTGACCAGTGTGTCGTGGAGGGGGTGAGCTGTATTGTCCAGGATGCTCCGCAGTTTGAGGAGCATCCTCCCCTCCAAGACCACCTCGCATGAATCCCTCCGTCCCCAGGACCGAGCCAGCCTTCCTGATGAGTTTGTTAATCCTGTTGGTGTCCGCAGCCTTCGCCCTGCTGCCCCGGCACACGGCAGCGAAGAAGATGGCGCTGGCCACCACCGATTGGTAGAACATCTGCAGCATCTTACTGCAGACATTGAAGGAGCGGAGCCTTCTCAAAACGTACAGGTGGCTCAGCATTCCTGGACCAGTCCAGTTTACTGTCCGGGTACACTCCAAGGTATTTTTACTCCCTGGTAAACAGCACATCCACACCAGCGCGGCCTGAGGACTTCGGGAGTTGCGGTCTCCGGGGAGGAAGGCGCCGCTCCAGACATTTCCAAGCCCTTGAGGACTATTTCACCCGACGCCGGTGTTCCTTCTTCCCGGCAGGTGGGCCTATAACATCGGGCCGCCGTTGTGGCGACTGGCTGCGGAGGCCTCAAATAGGCCCCGACCTCGGGTGGACCAGGAGGAGGAGGAGGACTGGACGTTTTGGTGCCTTCCCTCACAGTGGAAAGTGTTGATTCTGCTGTTGGGGGGACGTTCATGTTGAATCCTATAGTGTATTGTCTCTTTTTTTCTTCTTTTTTTATTTTATATGGATGTATGGTCATCTAATTTTTTTTTTCTCAGTAAAGCACTTTGGCTTCAACATGATTTGATTTAAAAGTGCTTTATAAATAAAAATTACTTACTTACTTACACTGATGGGGACAGGGGACAGGGGACAGGGGTCCCCTCCTAACGTCCACCACTAACTCCTTAGTCTTGTCGGTGTTGAGCTGCAGGTGATTCAGCCCACACCACCCAACAAAGTCATTGTTTATAAATCTGATTTTAAAGTATATAACTATATTTTATACCATACAGTACTAATATTGTGATAATAGTATTAATAGTAATTATACTAATTAATTGTTAGTAATTAAAAATAATTACTAACAATAAGTATATAACTATATTTTATCATATATAATACTAATATACTATTATTAGTAGTTATACTAATTAATTGTTAGTAATACATAATTGCTAACAAAAACAGTTTTTTTGTTAGTAATACTTTTTGATAGTATTATTAACAAAATGAATACTACCTATTGTTAGTTTAAAGATACAGCATGGAGATGGGCCCAGCGACTCCACGCGACCATCGATCATCCATTCACACTAGTTCTATGTCATCCACCCACCGTACCAGAGACAATTTATAGAGGCCAATTAACCCACAAACTCGCATGTCTTTGGGACGTAGGAGGAAACTGGAGCACTGGGAACAAACCCATGTGGTCAAGGGGAGAACGTGCAAACTCCACACTGACCGCTGCCATGGTGGGGATCAAACTGGCGGTTCACAAGTTATGGGGGTAGAATTAAGCCATTCAGCCCATCGAGTCTACTTCGCCATTCAATCAAGGTTGATCTCTGCCCCTAATCCCATTTTGGCAAGAAACATTTCACTACACCAATTGGTGTATGTGACCAATAAATACCTTTGAACCTTTGATTTTCCTGCCTTCTCCCTATAACCCCTGACACCTGTTCTAATATCTGGGTCTCTGGTGCTGTGAGGCAGCAATTCGACCAGCTGCGCCACCGTGCCGTTTGTTGCATTAACAGACTGGGTGAGCTCTGGAAACATCTTATTATGGTAGAGCATTGCCATCGCTCTGTTTCCCTGTACTAAATGAAGAGAATACTTATCTTGGTATCCATTTGTTGCAAGGATAACAGTCCATTGGAAACAAGGGGTGGGGAAAGGGCACGGATATGAGACAATTCACAGATCAAGATATTATTTTTCTTGGGTACACAAGAGGCTGGAGAAATTCAGCGGGTGTAGCAGCATCTAAGGAGCGAAGGAGATAGGCGACGTTTCGGGTCGAGACTCTTCTTCGCTCCTTAGATGCTGCTGCACCCGCTGAGTTTCTCCAGCCTTTTGTGTACCCTCGATTCTCCAGCATCTGCAGTTCCTTCTTTAACATAATATTTTTCTTTACAGGTTTATGAATAACAGAGTCCCCGCCCATCGGAGATATGAACCTACGGAGTATGAACACGCGGCCAATTGTGTCACACATGCAGTGAGTATCGGGACATATTACGTTCACTGAAGATAGACACAGAGTGCTGGAGTAACTCAGCAGGTCAGGCAGCATCTGTGGAGAAAAAGGATGGGTGACGTTTCGGGTCAGGAACTTTCTTCAGATCATTGCACTTTCAATTGTGATCTTTGGTGATCTTATTGAAATGTATAAAATCGTGAGAGGAATGGGTCGGGTAGATACACATAGTCTCTTGCCCAGAGTAGGTGAATCGAGGACCAAGGGACATAGATTTAAGATGATGGGGAAAAGCTTTAATAGGAATCTGAAGGGTAACTTTTTAACACAAAGGGTGGTGGGTGTATGGAACGAGCTGCCAGAGGAGGAAGTTGAAGCAGGGACTATCCCAACATTTAAGAAACAGTTAGACGTACATGGATAGGACAGGAGGGATATGGGCCATACGCAGGCAGGTAGGACACATGTTGGCCGATGTGGGCAAGTTGGGCCAAATGGCCTGTTTCCACACTGTATCACCCTATGATTCTACGAATGTCTTCTAAAAGATTAAATCAGTAATATGTTTGAACGAGGAATTTTATAACAAGGATGAGAATTTTACATTAAAATATCACTTCCTCGGAGCCCTTACAGGGCGGCACAGTGACGCAGCTGGTAGAGCGACTGCCTCGAAGCCAGAGACCCAGGTTCAATCCTGGCCTCGGGTACTGTTAGTGTGGAGTTTGCACGTTCTCCATGTGACCACATGTGTTTCCACCAGATGCTTCAGTTTCTTCCCATATCCCATGGACGTGTGGGTTTGTAGGATAATCGGCCTCTGTAAATTGCCCCTAGTCTGCAGGAGGTGAATGCGAAAGTGGAATAACATTGAACTAGTGTGAACATGTGATCAACGGTCAGCGTGGGCTGAAGGGGCTGTTTCCATGCTGTATCTAAACTAAACTAAACCAGACTAAACAATATAAATCAGCAGTGTTTTGATTCATTACAAGTTTATGTCAATATATAACCTGGCATGAGAGGCGGGGGCTGACATTTGCAGTTTATTTACAGTGCTGAATATTGTTCTCAGCGTTATATTGCAGTAGTTCCAACGTCAGCAATGGGGTAGTGGTTTTGTTTAAGACAAAGATAGACACTAAATGCTGGAGTAACTCAGCGGGACAGACTGCATCTCTGGAGAGAAGGAATGGGTGACGTTTCGGTTCCAGACCGTTCTTCAGACTAGTCAGGGGAAAGGGAAACGAGAGATATAGACAGTTATGTAGAGAGATGAAGAACAAAAGAATGAAAGAAGCAAAAAATAACGATGATAGAGGATTGTTAGCTGTTTGCTAGGGGTGAACGAGATGCTGGTGTGACTTGGATGGGGGAAGGATAGAGCGATAGGTAATGCACGGGTTACTTGAAGTTAGAGAAATCAATATTCATATCACTGGGTTGTAAGCCTCCCAAGTGAAATATAAGATGCTGTGGTTTAGTTTAGAGATACATTGCGGAAACAGGCCCTTCGGCTTGGGGTGGAGATTGCAGCCTTCACGTGGTCCGCCCTGTTTCAATGAATGCAATCAACCTGGCGTGCACAATCAAATAAGATCAAATAGAACAAGTTGTCCTGCAACTTTAGGCTGTGCATACCGTACGCAAGATGAAGGAGGCACTTCGGCTCATTGAGTCCGCACCGACCAGCGATCCCCGCTACACACACACAGAGAGAGAGAGAGAGAGAGAGAGAGATACACACAGACAGCAGCTGGCCACCACTTCAGAGGAATGAAGCAGCTCGGGTGACTTTGAGCGGCCACCGGGACCCGACAGCAGACACACACACAGATACACACAGATAGACAGAGAGGGAGAGAGAGAGACACACACACACACATAGAGAGAGAGATACACACAGACAGCAGCTGGCCACCACTTCAGAGGAATGAAGCAGCTCGGGTGACTTTTGACGGCCACCGGGACCCGACAGCAGACACACACACAGATACACACAGATAGACAGAGAGGGAGAGAGAGAGAGAACTCACACACACACACACAACACACATAGAGAGAGAGATACACACAGACAGCAGCTGGCCACCACTTCAGAGGAATGAAGCAGCTCGGGTGACTTAGCAGCCACCGGGACCCGACATCAGACACACACACAGATACAAACAGATAGACAGAGAGGGAGAGAGACACACACACACAACTCAGTCTCTGGAGAGAAGGAATAGAGTCGAGACCCTTCTTCAGACTTACCCGAAATGCCACCCATTCCTTCGCTCCAGAGATGCAGGCTGTCCCGCCGAGTTACTCCAGCATTGTGTGTGCTATCTCCGGTGTGAGCATCTGCAGTTCCTTCCCAATCCCACACTCTCGGCCCCGGGGGGGTGGATGGAGCATCACACGTGGACACATCCCACCCACCACCCCAGACTTGCCCCTTCGGCACTTTAAGCCGTTCATTGAGACAGAGTGAAGCCACGGGGCAGGCGCCTCAGTAATAAAGGGAACAAGTGGCACCGAAGATAGACACAAAATGCTGGAGTAACTCGCGGGACAGGCTGCATCTCTGGAGCGAAGGAAAGGGTGGCATTTCGGGTAAGTCTGAAGAAGGGTCTCGACTCTATTCCTTCTCTCCAGAGATGCTGCCTGGTCGCTGAGTTACTCCAGCATTTTGTGTCTATCTTTGGTTCAGTCTTTACTCGAGCAAAAGAAACAGATTATTAAAGTTCCCACGTAGACTCACGAGACACTAAGATAAACGCAGGGCCACTACGTTATTACAACGAGTTTAATGTTTCCATTTTTAACTTGAACAGTTAATTTGACTCGTGGAAAAAATCAAACATGTTTGATTTTTTTCACGAGTTAACAAGTTTCCCGAGTACCTGCCGTTAGCGCCACGAGTCGATAAGTTGCTCGTGCGAGTTCCGACGTTCCCGCTACGTGATCACCACGAGTGAAAACTCGGGGTCACTCGTGGGCCAACTCGCACAGTGAGACAGGGGTTTAAGTCAGCAACTCTACTGAAGCAGGTTGAATAACACAGGGCCGCACAACATTCCTGGGTGCGTTCTAAGAGACTGTGCCGAGCAACTGAAAGATGTCTTCACTGACATTTTTAACACCTCGCTCAGCCAGGCAGTAGTGCCCAACTGTCTTAAGAGTGCCACCATCGTTCCTGTCCCAAACCAAACCCAGCCTGCCATAATGACTTTCGACCAGTGGCTCTAACACGCATAGTAATGAAGTGTTTTGAGCGACTGGTTATGCAGCATATTAAAAATAGCCTACCTGCCGACCTAGACCCACTGCAGTTCGCCTACAGAGCCAACCGATCCACAGAGGACGCAGTCTCAACAACACTGAACCTCGTACTGCCTCACCTTGATCGGAAAAATACTTATGCCAGGATCCTCTTCATAGACTTCAGCTCAGCTTTTAACACAATCATTCCGCAGCAGCTGGTGGAGACGTTGGAGTTATTGGGGGTTGATGCTGGCACATGTAACTGGGTCCTGAACTTTCTGTCGCAACGGCAGCAGACAGTCAGGGTGGGCAGTAGGACATCAAAAACCATAGCCGTGAGCACTGGCTCGCCCCAAGGCTGTGTCCTAAGCCCCCTGCTGTTTAGTCTGCTTACACACGACTGTACTGCTAGACTCAACAACAACTTCATCAACAAGTTCGCGGATGACACAACAGTGGTGGGTCTCATCAGTGACAATGATGCACACCTCCGAACTTTTTATAGGGGGACAATCGAGAGCACATTAACCTACGGCATCACTTCCCGGTTCGGGAGCTGCAAGGCGTACGAACGTTACCAACTGGACAGGATTGTGAAGACCGCCAGCAGGATTATTGGTGCTACACTCCCTTTCCTGCTGGACATATACAGGAAGAGATGTATCAGCAGAGCCATCTCCATCATCAAAGACCCCTACCACCCATCGCATCACATATTCTCCATCCTGCCATCTGGGAAGAGGTACAGGAGCATCAGCTGCAAAACCAGCGGGATGCTCCTCAGCTTCTTCCCACAGGCTATAAGACTGATAAACGGACTTTCCCCCCTGCCAAAGTATCGCGCACCAACCACCAACCTGGACACACTGAAGCAGAGCCATTGTCGATTGGAACTCATGATATATGTATTTTTATTTTTATTTCTATTTATTTTTTACTGCACACTGAATGGACACTGGTTGAGCAACGTTTTTTCGTTTCCTCTGGGTACGTAAGTCCTCAGGAAAAATTATAATAAAGATATACAATACAATACAATAGGAACGTACCCTAGCTTATGAAAGGACCATTCAGAAGCCTGATCATGGAGGGGAAGAAGCTGTTCCTAATTCTGGTGGTGTGCGCCGCCAGGCTTCTATATCTGATGCAGGAGAAGAAGGAACTACCTGGGAGTGAAAGGTCTTTAATTATGTTGACCGCTTTCCCGAGGCAGCGTGAAGTGTAGATGAAGTCAATGGTGGAGAGTGGATGCACAGAAATGTGATTATGTTTTATCATGAAAAGTATCCTCAGTGATTATCCTTGCAGATGACTGAGGTGGACAGATCTGTCACTCACATTATCCGAGTGGTAACAGACTCATTTCTGGGGTGGCACGGTGGTGCAATGGTACCTACTGCCTCACAGCGCCAGAGACCCGGGTTCCATCCTGACTACGGGTGCCGTCTGTACGATCTCCCCGTGAACCTTGGTTTCCTCCCACATGCCAAAGTCGTACAGGTTAATTGTAGGTTAATTGTCTTGGCATAGATGTAAAAATTGTCCCTCGAGTGTGTCGGGTGGTGTTAATGTGCGGGGATCGCTGGTTGTTGCGGACTCAGTGAGCCAAAGGTATTTCTAAACTATAAAAATCTCATTCAGTGACATATCCTAGACTGATTCTGTGTATGACCGAAGAAATAATGCATACATTTCACATTAGAATAACACTGTTTCCCATCTGACAGCTGTTTGCACATCTGAATTCTGAACAAAATTACAGCTGAATAATTTATTATCCTTTGGAAGAGTGCTGCTCTATTTAAAATCAAAAGTAAATCAACTGATTTAATATTAATCAGGTGGATTATCTTTAGCGAGTTGATACAAGATAGAGTTTAAGAGAATAAGCAGCAGGCCATTAGCAGTATAGGGATTATAATGTTGCCAAGCCCGCTGTCTATCACTGTTCTGGTTTGTAATTATGCCAATGTCTTGCAGTGGAATTGAGGGTGTGTAATGGTCAAAGGAAACTTGCAACTGTTGGCGGCACAGTGCTGCAGCGGTGAAACTGCTGCCTCGCAGCACCAGGCGCAGTGATCGGGGTTCGATCCTGACGTCCGCTGTTGTATGCGTAGAGCTTGCTTGTTCTCCCTGTGTGACATTTCCCGTGGATTTCCTCCGGGTGCTCCGGTTTCCTCCCACATTCCAAAGCCGTGCGGGTTTGTAGGTTAATTGGCCCTCTGTAAATGAGTGTGTAGGGAGGGAGTGGATGAGAAAATGGGATAACATAGACCTGGTGTGATTGGGTGATCGATGATCGACGCAGTCTCGGTGGACCGAAGGGCCTATTTTCACATTGTATCTCTAAACGGGGTACTGATTGGGGATGATGGCTCGAAGGGCTGAATGGCCTACTCCTGCACCTATTGTCCATTGCCTATTGCCTATTGTCTAAACTAAACTGTTCCAAATGTCTGTTTGGTTCACGACAGTTGACAAACAGAAGGCTGCGCCTCCTTTCTGTCATGGAATCTAGTTTTATTTTTCACCAGGTAATCAAATAAATTAAAATAGAACATTATCACACGCTCTTTTGTTAATTTTCTCTTTTAAGTCAAAACTACCCAGCATCTCAAAGCTGAGGATCACTCCCCCATTCACACTTCCTCATTTACAACACTGACAAGTTATTTGGTCTCGAGGTCAGCATGGGCAATTTGGGCCAAAGGGCCTGTCTCCATGCTGTATGACTCAGTTATGGGCCTATCCCACTTAGGCGATTTTTTTGGGCGACTACGGGCGACTGCTGCAAACTTTTCAACATGTTGAAAATCTTTTGGCGTCAATGGCGACAATTTTTTTGCTGTCGTAGGTGAATTCCATTAAAACTAGTCCTTGGCAGTTGCCTAAAGGGCCTGTCCCACTTGCCGATTTTTTTTTTTCAGGGACTGCCGGTGTCATATCAGTGTCGCTAAAAGATTTTAAACATTTCAAAATACAGCAGCGCCAAAAATATGTTGCGAAAAAACGTGCGCGTCAAACGTCATCACACCGTGTCACGCCGCGAATTTTTCGGTGACCTGATATGTCAGGCAATGATGCCGGCAGTCGCTCGGCAAGTTGGACAGGCCCTCAAAGAGTCGCCTAAGTGGGGCAGACTCATTACTCTGCATTATACCAAGGCAGCGCAGATGAATCAGCACATTTCCTGCACCATCGTGTCCCCTTCAAGTTCAAAGTGTACATGGACTGACATTATATTGAAACATATAAGATTGTTAAGGGTTTGGACACACTAGAGGAAGGAAACATGTTCCTGATGTTGGGGGAGTCCAGAACCAGGGGCCACAGTTAAAGAATAAGGGGTAAGCCATTTGGAACGGAGACGAGGAAACACTTTTTCTCACAGAGAGTGGTGAGTCTGTGGAATTCTCTGCCTCAGAGGGCGGTGGAGGCAGGTTCTCTGGATGCTTTCCAGAGAGAGCTAGATAGGGCTCTTAAAAATAGCGGAGTCAGGGGATATGGGGAGAAGGCAGGAACGGGGGTACTGATTGGGGATGATCAGCCATGATCACATTGAATGGCGGTGCTGGCTCGAAGGGGCCAAATCTATATCTATATCTATATATAGGACCTTGAACTTTTCCACATTTTGTCACGTTACAACCACAAACGTCAATGTATTTTTATTAGGATTGTATGTGATAGACCAATACATACCCAAAAGACTTGCAGCTGTAATTGCAGCGAAAAGTGGTTCTACAAAGTATACTCAGGTGGGCTGAATACTTTTGCACGCCACACTTTTCAGTTTTTATTTGTATAAAATTTGGAAACCATGTATCATTTTCCTCCACTTCACAATTAGCACCACTTTGTGTTTATCTATCACATAAAAAAATCCCAAAAAATACATTTACGTTTGTGGTTGTAAAGTACAAAATGTGGAAAGTTCAAGGGGTATGAATATTTTGCAAGCCACTATATATATGTGTATATATATATATATATATATATATATATATATATTGGACAAGCATCTCCATAGAGACTGGAAAGACCAGCAGAGGTAAATACGGGGGTTGACCTGGATGTCATTGAAACTGGAGCTTTCTATTGATGACAAAGACTAATGAAGACCTAGGAATTGATAGATAATCTGGAAAAAATTAACTCAAGCTACAGTTTATTGCATTTGTGGGAAGGAACTGCAGATGCTGGTTTACACCGAAGATAGACACAAAATGCTGGAGCAACTCAGCGGCTCAAGCAGCATCCCTGGAGGTAAACTTAGAAAAAGAAACATAGAAACATAGAAATTAGGTGCAGGAGTAGGCCATTCAGCCCTTCGAGCCTGCACCGCCATTCAATATGATCATGGGCTGATCATCCAACTCAGTATCCCGTACCTGCCTTCTCTCCATACCCTTGATCCCCCTAGCCACAAGGGCCACATCCAACTCACTCTTAAATATTAGCCAATGAACTGGCCTCAACTACCCTCGTGGCAGAGAGTTCCAGAGACTCACCACTCTCTGTGTGAAAAAAGTATTTCTCATCTCGGTCTTAAAGGTTTCCCCCTTATCCTTAAGCTGTGACCCTGTCCTGGACTTCCCCAACATCGGGAACAATCTTCTGCTCTAGCCTGTCCAACCCCATAAAATTTTGAATTTTGTAAGTTTCTATAAGATCAAAAATTCCAGAGAGTAATAAACCGAGTCTATCCAGTCTTTCTCATAAGACAGTCAGTCTGACAGGAATCAGTCTGTGAACCTTCTCTACACTCCCTCTATGGCAAAATGTTCAGTTTGGAGACAAAAACTGTACGCAATACTCCAGGTGTACAAGCATGCTCCTGTACTCAGCTATGAAAGCTACATACCATTCGCTTTTTTTCACTGCCTGCTGCACCTGCCTACTTTCAATGACCTGGTGTACCCAGGTCTCAGCTGCCTCCCTCCCCTTTTCCCTAATCGGCCAGTTGCTTTCCTGTTTTTGCCACCAAAGTGGATAACCTCACATTATACTGCATCTGCCAAACATTTGCCCACTCACCCAGCCTATCCAAGTCACCTTGCAGTCTCCTAGCATCCTCCTCACAGAACACTGCCCCCCAGCTTAGTGTCATCCGCAAACTTGGAGATATTGCCTTCAAATCATTTAATATATATTGTAAATAGCTGGGGTCCCAGCACTGAGCCCTGCGGTACCCCACTAGTTACTGCCTGCCATTGTGAAAAGACCGTTTACTCCTAGCTTCCTGTTTGCCAGCCAGTTCTCTATCCACATCAATACTGAACCCCTAATACCGTATGCTTTAAGTATACTAATCTCTTATGTGGGGATTGTCGAAAGCCTTCGGAAGTCCAGATATACCACATCCACTGGTTCTCCCTTATCCACGCTACTAGTTACATCCTCGAAAAATTCCACAAGATCGTCAGACATGATTTACCTTTTGAAATCCATGCTGACTTTGTCCAATGATTTCCCCACTTTCAAATGTGCTGCTATCATCTTTAATAACTGTCTCGGTGACGGGGGTTTCTTCACTGGTTTATTGGCATGGATTGCCAACACGGTTTTCTGTTAATGGGGCAGCAAGCTTCATTTCTAACAAGAGCTCAGGTAATACAGAACACTGAGGCATGACCCACCACGCGCTTCTGAGCTAGTCTTGCCATCGTGATAACAAGCAAGATGAAATGTCCTTGAGGAAAGCATCTCAGACTTGGCCTTGAGCCTATTGTCTTGAATATACTCATGTGAACCTGATAGAATAGTCAATACCAGGTGTGTCTCAACAGTTGGAATCCCTTGTGACCGCCACCTGAGAACCCATCTCTTATTGCAGAGAGGTGTAGTATAACTGATGTATTGTGGGTTTATCTTCTGACCTAATTAAAATAATCTTTCATTGAAAATCTTAATCCAGATCCATCCAAAAAAAGAAACTATAAAATGATCACAAGTAAACAACCTGACATATAGTCGCAGAGTTATACAGCACTGGAACAGGCCCTTTGGCCCACCTGGTCCATGCTGACCAAGTTGTCGTATTAGACTAGTCCCATTTGCCTGCATTTGGCCCATAGCCTTCCAAACCTTTCCACTCCATACATCTATCCAAAAATTGTCTGTGTATACACTTCGAAAGTTCCCTCTGTCAACTCATTCCAGATACGGACTACAATCTGAGTGAAAACTTTGCCCCTGTGGTCCCATTTCAATCTCTCTTCTCTCATCGCACTGTGGCACAGCGGTAGAGTTGCTGCTTTAAGGCGCCAGAGACTCTGGTTCCATCCTGACCTCGGGTGCTGTCTGTATGGAGTTTGTACATTCTCCCTGGGACCTGCGTGGGTTTTCTCCAGGCGCTCCGGTTTTCTTCCACAATCCAATGATGTACAGATTTGTAGGGTGATTGGCTTCTGTAAATTGTACCTGGAGTGTGGGACGGTGTTAGTGGACAGGGTGACCATTGTTCGGCGCAGACACTGGGCCAAAGTACCTGCTTCCACGCTACAGAATGTAACTGAACCAAACTAACCTTAACTAAACCTTAAGTCTCTGTTGGTAGACAAAAGTGCTGGAGAAACTCAGCGGGTGTGGCAGCATCTCAGATGCGAAGGAATAGGCAATGTTTCGGGCCTCCTTAAACCTCTGTCCTTTTGTTTTAGGTTCCTCTACCATGGGGGAAAAAGACTGTGACTGTTCACTTTATCCATGCCCTTCATGATCTTGTACATCTTAATAGACAATAGACAATAGGTGCAGGAGGAGGCCATTCGGCCCTTCGAGCCAGCACCGCCATGCAATGTGATCATGGCTGATCATCCACAATCAGTACCCCGTTCCTTCCTTCTCCCCATATCCCCTGACTCCGCTATCTTTAAGAGCCCTATCAAGCTCTCTCTTGAAAGTATCCAGAGAACCAGCCTCCACCACCCTCTGAGGCAGGGAATTCCACAGATTTACAACTCTCTGGGTAAAAAAGTTTTTCCTCATCTCCATTCTAAATGGCCTACCTCTTATTCTTAAACTGTGGCCCCTGGTTCTGGTTTTAATTGAAGATAGACATAAAATGCTGGAGTAACTCAGCGGGATAGGCAGCATCTCTGGAGAGAAGGAATGGGGGACATTTCAGGTTGAGACCCTTGTAACCAGTCAGTATGCTCACTATCATCACCTGTAGAAGTTCAATAGAACTTCTACAGGCCTATGTACTGAATCGCCTCGATCTTGCAAGGAAGTAGAGGCGTTGTTGAGCTTTCTTCATGATTGCATCGATGTGCTGGGCTCAGTCGAGATCTTCAGAGATATTTACGCTCAGAATCTTGAAGCTGATGTTTACAGAATGAAGGGCATATGCGGAGATATCAAAGACATGAAAACAGGAGCATTTCTGCAGTGGAAACAAAGAACTGCAGTTGCTGGTTTACACACAAAGTTCTGGAGTAACTCAGCGGGTCAGGCAGCATCTCTGGAGAACACAGATTGTTGATATTTTGGTTTGGGACCCTTCTTCAACAGCAGCAGGGCTAAATCAAGGAAGGGGTCAAATGAATAGACAATAGACAATAGGTGCAGGAGTAGGCCATTCGACCCTTCGAGCCAGCACCGTCATTCAATGTGATCATGGCTGATCATCCCCAATCAGTACCCCGTTCCTGCCTTCTCCCCATATCCCCTGTCTCCGCTATCTTTAAGAGCCTTATCTAACTTGAAAGTATCCAGAGAACCGGCATCCACCACCCTCTGAGACAGAGAATTCCAATTCACAACTCTCTGTGAGAAAATGTGTTTCCTCGTCTCCGTTCTAAATGGCTTATCCCTTATTCTTAAACTGTGGCCCCTGGGTTCTGGATTCCCCCAACATCGGGAACATGTTTTCTGCCTCTAGCGTGAAGTTATGACGAGAGAAATAGTTCCATTATCAATAGCATGGAAATATGATTGACAATTTGTCTTCAAGATAAAAAGGACACCAATGATATAAGCTGATCAGGTAAGTAGGTATCAGTTGCCAGAGTCAGTAACTGGGGAACAAAGATTATGATTATGGCTTCAGTCATCTCTGCAGAAGAAAGAAATTGCTACTCATCCACTACTGGATGTAAAACAAGCAGTTTGACAATTTGAGCATTCTGGAGAAATCAAGAGAAGTGGCTGCTGGTTGGGTTTCATCAGTACATGAACATTTTTTCACATGGTGTTGCTTTGGCTTGGATCAGCTGGCAGACTGAGTCACTACAGATGGGGGTACAGGTACCGAAAATGGGAATCAACTGCTGCTGATTTTCAGGCTTCAGTTTCTATACCGGATAAGCACCGGTCAAGAACAGTTCCACTCAGCCGGGCAACAGTGGAGCGGGTCTGAGGAAGGGTCTAGACCTGAAACGTCACCCATTCCTTCTCTCCAGAGACGCTGCCTGTCCCGCTGAGTTACTCCAGCTTTTTGTGTCTATCTTTCGGTACAAACAAGGAATCGCACGTGCTGGTTTACAAAAAATGAACGCCAGGTTTTGAGGTAATGCAGCAGGTCAGGCAGCACTCCTGGAGAACGTGGAGAGGTGACGCGGTGGGTCGGGAGGCTTCTCCGGACTGTGGTCATGGGATGGGGAGAGAAAGCTGCAGATGAGGTGGGGGCAGGTCAAAGCCTGGTCTCGACCAGAAATGTCACCTATTCCTTTTCTCCAGAGATGCTGCCTGACCCGCTGAGTTACTCCAGCACTTTGTGTTTATCCTGGCAAGTGATTAGGTGGATATCGGTGTGGATGGGGGGGTGGGGGGGGGGGGGGGGGGGTGAGGGGGAAGGGGTGGGTTGATTGATTGCAGATGGTTGGTGAAAAGACGAGGTGAAAAGTTCAAGAAAGTAGTGCGACAGTACTTTCTGCAGCACCCATCTTGCGTTGTGTGAAGCTGCTGCCACTACGGGCTACCACACACATGATGGTGTATAACACACAGCATCTTTATTTTAATACAAAGAGCTTTTATTCAAACAAGTGGTCACGGTGGCGCAGCGGTAGAGTTGCTGCTTTAAAGCGAATGCAGCGCCGGAGACCGGGTTCGATCCCGACCGCGGGTGCTGTCTGTACGACGTTTGTACGTTCTCCCCGTGACCTTGCGTGGGTTTTCTCCGAAATCTTCGGTTTCCTCCCACATGCCAAAAACGTACAGGTTTGTAGGCTAAGTGTCTTGGTAAATGTAAAAATTGACCCTGGTGGGTGTAGGATGGTGTTAATGTGCGGGGATCGCTGGTCGGCGCGGACCCGGTGGGCTGAAGGGCCTGTTTCCGCGCCTGGATCTCTAACTAACCAAAAACTCAAATACAGGTTGTAACAAAATCAAGACGCCATTGGCAGTTGTCAGATTTAAAATATGCTCAAACTTTATCTACAATGCTCTCATCCACCCGTGGTGGACAGCGTTCACGGTAGGCCTCCAAGCGTCCCCTCTCCAGGGACATGTGGGCACGGACATGGCCCCGGACGAGGTGAGCACCAGCACCTTAGCCATGCTGCCATGTGTATTTATGAATGCGGTTGTCCTGAGTCCAATGCTTTTTGCTTTCAGTTGTGATCAATCCCCGTATCCTCGGCAGTTCAAGCCTCTTCGGCCTTTTCGATGATCAGTGGGTGGTGAATCACAGCATGGATTATGGGGTTCGGACTGAGTTGGTCTTTTTATTGTCTCCACTGTCATATTTCACACCATCTCCTGGAAGAAAAGCATTTGCGGTAAGTGGAAGTGCAGTCGGTTGTTGCACGTTCCAGTGCTGGGAGTGTGCGAGGGCGGTTTTATAATTAGTGGAGGTTGGAATCAGGTAGATACAGGATTCATCTACAACCAATGACGGCAGAATTGGGGCACAGGTGTCAGATAGCTACAAGAAACTGCAGATGTTGAGAACCTTGCACTAAATCACAAAAGTCAGGGCAGAATCTCAGAGTGAAAATGGATAGGTGACGTTTTTCGGGTCGGGACCTTCTTCAGACCTATTGTGTGGAAGAGATGAAAGTTTGGAAGAGAGGTGGGCAGGTTATCAAGTATGGATAGAAAGACAGTTTGTGTCTGGATTTGACGGCACCGATCCTGTTCCCAGAGATGTGCCTGACCGCTGAGAATACACCTGCACATTGGAGGGGGGTGGGAGAGGGAGGGGGAGGGGAGGGGGTGGGCGGGGGGGGGGTGGGGGGGGGGGGGGGTGAGTGGGGCGTGTGGGGGCAAGGTGGGGCAACCTTCCTGAGGAATTTAAACAGATGGAGTTGGATGATAACAGAGAGCGAGGAGGATTAAACAGGAGAAAGATAACCAAAGATCGAGTTGTCAAGTGCTTATTGGAAACACACAAAGCTCTGCATGTACTGGTAATCTGACATAGAGATAGGAAGTGTTCAGCAGGTCAGGCACCAACTGTGGAGACAGATACAGAGTTTCAAGTCAGAACATAGCACAGTACCACACAGGAACAGGCCATTGGGCCCACAATGATTGTGCCAAGCGCGATGCCTTGACAAACTCATATCCGCGTGCATGTGATCCATATTCCTCCATTCCCTGCATATCCATGGGTCCATCCAAAAGCCTCTTAGACGTTACTATCGTATCCACCTCCACTTAGGGCAGTCACGGTGGCGCAGCGGTAGAGTTGCTGCCTTACAGCGAATGCAGCCCCAGAGACCCGGGTTCGATCCCGACTGCGGGCGCTGTCTGTACGGTTTTTGTACGTTCTCCCCGTGACCTTGCGTGGGTTTTCTCCGAGATCTTCGGTTTCCTCCCACATGCCAAAGACGTGCAGGTTTGTAGGTTAATTGACTTGGTAAATGTAAAACAATTGTCTCTCGTGGGTGTTCGTGTGCGGGGGATCGCTGGTCGGCGCGGACATGGTGGGCCAAAGGGCATGTTTCGTGCTGTATCTCTGAACTAAACTAAAACCAAACAAGCACTCTTGCCGGTGTGTGCCAGGCTCCCGCTACCCTCTTCAGGTTGGTTATCTGAAATTGTTGAAATTAAAAGTAAATCCTGAGGACAGTCATGTGGCAGGTTATAAAATCAAAAGCAGTTACATGGGGGCTTTAGGATTAACTTCATAGGGCATCTAGGACAAACAGAGCAGAGTGCTATGGGTGGAGCGCTAAAGAGATACTTAGAATGGAAGTGTTCTGCAAAGTGATCAACTAATTTGCACTTGGTTTCTTCAGTATGAAGAAGTCTGCAGTCTTGTCAGTCGGGTGGGGGGGCTGGGGCGGAGTTGTTGTCCTTAATGCAGTGAAGATCTGACATGAAGTGAGGCAAGAAGTCACTGAATGCTGGAGTAACTCAGCAGGTCAGGCAGCATCTTTGAAGAACAAGGTTAGGCACCTTGATGTTGCCTGACCCACTGAGCTGTGCCAGCACTTTTTTTTCTTTTTCGCTTTCAGAGGAACTATGCCTGACCTAGTGTACAGGGAAATCATACTTCTTATGCGGTGAAAACAGTACAACACAGGAACAAGAAGGGTCACAAAAGGCTGGGGAAATTCAGCGGGTGCAGCAGCATCAAAGTCAAGACCTTATTCAGGACTGGTTTTTTTTTTTTTTTTTCAGGGGATCAGGAAAACGAGAGATATAGACGGTGATGAGGTGGAAGAGATAAATTACATTGAATGGAAAGATAAAAGATATGTTTGAATGAAAAGATGAAAACACAGGAATATCAGATCCTTCCGCCCACAATGTCTGTGCCAAACCTGATGCCAAAATAAACTAATCTTTTCTGCCGGCACGAGCTTGCCATCGCTCCGTTCTTTTCCAATCTGGATTCACCCCAGTCAGTCCATCAATGCTACCTCCAATTCACAGTTGTAAGGGGGGGGAGGGCTTTTTGAGTCTTAGATGGACACAACGTGCTGAAGTAACTCAGTGGGTCAGAGAGAATCTGCAGGAAAAGGACGGGAGACGTTTTGGGTCGGGGCCGTTCTTCAGGCTTGTCTCGATGGAACGTTATTAAGGGGAGGATTTTTTTTTTTTTGGGGGGGGGTTTAGGGAGAGATAGTATTAAAGAATAGGGAATGTTGGCTTCCTTCCACATTCCCAGACCTACCATGTCCCAAGCATCGTGGTGGGAGAGAGGGGCCAGAATCTTGGTCACATCAACAACACCATTCACACATTAGTGAACATCGTTTCTTTGGTCGGTGCCAGACACTGGGCTTTTAATTTGTTTATATTCTGCCACTGTCCATTGATTAATTAAAATAATTGAAGCATAAACCATCAACAACGTCTAAATAGACCAGAATAATGTTGCCAGGCAACAGCTGGCTTTATGTAAATAGGACGTGTAATATCCTCCATGTGAATACTGAGTTGGAAGTGGACCAGACAGTAATGTCATTACATTATGTCTTTTAAAAAAAGAGATTTTTTTTTCTCAACGTTCTTTCGACAATCTAATTGGTTAGTGTGTGCTTGTGTGTATTTTTGTATGTGTGTGAGGGTTTGCGTGTGTACTTGTGTATGCACGTATGTTTTGGGTGTGTGCATGTGTGTGGAGATGAGTGTATGTGTGCGTACGCTGGTGTGTGTGTTAATTTATGCACATGCATGTTTGCGTGTGTGGATGTGCATGTAATAGTGTCATGCAGCACGGAAACAGGCCCAACTTGCCCACACCGACAACATGCCCCTCTGCACCAGTCCTACCTGCCCCGTGTTTAGCCCAAGTCTCTCCAAACTTTTCGTAAGATCATAAGTGAAAGGAGTAGAATTAGGCCATTCGGCCCATCAAGTCTACTCTGCCAATCAATCATGGCTCATCTGTCCCTCCGTCCTAAACCTATTCTCCTGCTTCCTCCTCATAACCTCTTGACACCCGTACTAATCAAGAACTATATATCTCTGGCCCTTCATTATTCCACTTTTCCTATCCAGTACGCTGACCAAATGTCTCTTAAACGTAACAATACTTGCCATCAACTACCTCCTCTGGAGTGCGGGTCCCAATACCCTCCACACCTCCGATGGAAATGGATCCCTCCATGTCCCTATCCTATTAACTTTCCCCTCTTCAACCTTAAACCTAAGTCCTCTGTTCTTGATTCCCAACTCTGGGTAATAGACCCTGTACATTTCACCCTATCTATCTATTCCCTTTCATTATTTTAATACACCCTCAATAAGATCACCCCTCAGCATCCCGTTCTCCAAGGAATAAAGTCCCTAGCCTGCTCAACTTCTCCCTCTCGCTCCGCCGTCATTGTAGTTGGGTGTAAAATAACAAGGAAGCAACAGGTGCTGGTTTTATTACCCACAGACAGACACAAATATGCTGGAGTAAAACTCAGTGGCTCAGGCAGCATCCCCTGAGAACAGTGATTAGGCGGCATTTCGAATCAGAAACCCCGAAACGTCACCTATCCACATCCCCTCCACCGCATGTATGTCTGCCTGACTCCCTTGATTTCTCCAGCATTTTTGCGTGTGTGTGTGTGTGTGCTGAAATTTAGAAAGCAGCAGCAGTTTTAAATGAAAGAGTCAGGAACCCATTTAGGGGTTTTCCAGCTCTAGGGACCCTCTTATTACACCCGTTTTTAATTTGAAGCATTGGAAGCGGCCTCTGTGCTGAGCTAGGATATACACTTCATTTAAAACAGTCGATGTCCTACTTATTCTTTGTGTAATAACAATGCATATTCAAACTTTGTGTCTGGACGACACACAGAGTATTTCTGGCAATTATCTTCTTTTCACCAGACAATGGAGCACTGCTTCCACACAATTTCGACAGGATGGTGATCATTTCTTCACATACGCTCCCCTCGATTAATGCCCCCTGTGAGTTGAACAAAGACTAAAGGGTTGATAGGTTGTGACTAATAAGGGAGATTAAATTAGACAAACATGGCCAACGACGTAGAGACAGGATGGAAAGTGCAGATGCTAGAATCTTGAGCAAATCACACTAGTTCTGGTAACCAATATTCTCCACTCGCGCCTTACACATTGAGGGGCAATGTACAGAAGTCAATTAACCTACAAACCCGCACATATTTGGGGATGTGGGAGAAAATGGAACACCTGAGGAATTTCCCATTTCCAATCTGATCTTTCTGTCCTGGGCCTTCTCCATTGTCAGAGTGAGGCCCAGCGCAAATCGGAGGAACACCACCTCATATTATGCTTGGCCAGTTTACACCCCAGCGGTATGAACATTGACTTCTTATCTCTAACTTGCTTTCCCTCTCTCTCCATCCCCTCCCCCTTCCCAGTTCTCCCACCAGTCTTACTGTCTCCGACTACATTCTATCTTTGTCCCGCCCACTCCCCCGACATCAGTCTCGACCCGAAACGTCACCCATTCCTTCTCTCCAGAGATGCTGCCTCACCCGCTGAGTTACTCCAGCAATTTGTGTCTGCACCCGAGGAAAACCCACAACGTCACACGGAGAACGTGCAAACTCCCCACAGACAGCACCTGAGGTCAGAATCGAGCCTGGGTCTCTGGTGCTGTGAGGCAGCTGTTTCACCTGCTGCACCAGCATGCCACCCCCAATTAGTTCCATCTCGTCAGAAGACCATAAGGTGATGGAACAATACAGCAGTTACTTCACACTGGACCCCGAGGAAGTACTTGTTCAGGCCATGGGGATTTATCTATTTGATACACATTAAATCCTTCAATTGCTTCTCTTCAGTAACTCATATCTGATCTCAGACATCACAACTCCTATATCTGATTCCTTAGCTTCCGTGATCTTCTCAGCAGTAAACACAGATGAGAACAATTGGTTTACAAAAAATGCTGGAGAAACTCAGTGGTGAGGCAGCATCTATGGAGAGAAGGAATAGGCGATGTTTTGGGTCGAGACCTTCTTACTTTGTATACAGCTTTATGTCATGGGTCTTTTTATTTATTTATTTTTTCTCAATTTTGCGTGATTTATTCAGAAGGAGCATTTATCCTCAAAATGTGACTTTAAATAATCCATACGTTTCCAAGAGCATTACCTACAAAAAACAGTTATTAAGCGTAGAAAGCAATTGCAGATGCTGGTATGTACAGAAGATCGACACAAAGTACTGGAGTAATTCAGCGGGTCAGGCAGCATCTCTGGAGAAAATGGATAGGTGACATTTCGGGTCGAAACCTTCTTCAGACATCCCAACCCGAAACGTCGCCGATCCATTTTCTCCGGAGATGCTGCCTGACCCGCTGAGTTACTCCAGCACTTTGTGTCTATCTTGTGTTATTTATTCAGCTAATTTATGTGTGGGTTCAGGACTACATTGGCAATTGCTTTAAATTTACAGTGATAATCCTTTCTTATTTTTCCACTTTCATGAATTACCCTGACGGCTTTAATACCAGGCTTGGTCTCCTAGGTAATGCAGTTATGAATTAAATGGCTAAATTTAGCAGGCTGCAGGATTTAAGTTTGCTCTATACCTTGCTGCTGAAGATTTGAGCTGTGCCTGATGGTTTATTTTATTGCTCAGGGATGAATTTCTCCTCACGAGTTTACAAATGAAGAAGTCTAATTGGAAAAACCTAACTTGAACCCTCCTGGGATATGCCCGTGGCATCAGCAGGACCATTGGGACAGAGAGTGCATTAACCCCATTCACTCCACGTAGTCATAAGGAATAGGTGTAGAATCAGGCCATTCGGCCCATCAAGTCTACTCTGTCATTCAATCATGGCTGATCTATCTCTCCTAACCCCATTCTCCTGCCTTCTCCCCATTAACTTCAGACATTTAATAGGCATTTGGACAGGTACATAGATAGGAAGGTATAGAGGGAATATGGGCTAAATGTGGGGAAATGGGACTAGCTTAGATGGGGCATCTTGGCCGGCATGGTCTAGTTGGGCTGAGCGGCCTGTTTCCATGCTATATGACTCTACTACTGTTTTGTTCAACAGGCTGAATCTACGGGAGCTGGGTCCATGGGCATCTCACATGCGTTGGATCGTTTGGATAATGGCCTGTGTAGGGACACTCTATGTATTTCTGTTTCACGAAAGGTGAGTACCTCGACCAACTGAATGTGAAGCAGAGGATGCAGATAAAATAGTGGGAGGGAGTTGGTATGTACTTACCATGGTGTTAACGTATCTTGTTTAAAGCTCTCAAAAGCAGTTTTATGGCACTAATCAAGGTGAACAGAGGGCGAGATATGGGTGGTGCCCCACCTCCAGCTCGCTTCGCCACACTTCACATTATATATCTACTTCCAGGAAGCTGGAGTCACAAGAAACTGCAGATGTTGGAATCGTGAGCAAAACTCTAAGTGCTGGAGTAACTCTGTGAGTCAGGCAGCATCTGTGGAGGACATGGATAGGCAATGCTTTGGGTCAGGATCCTTTTTCAGACATTGTAGTGGGGGGTGAATGCTGGAAAACAAAAAGATGGGGAGGGGACAAAGTCTGGTAAGTGATAGGTGGATACAGGTGAGGGGTCTTGGTCCTCCAAAATAGAGGAAAGTGATTGTTGCAGGAAGGAACTGCAGATGCTGGTTTATACTGAAGTTAGCCACAAAATGCTGGAGTAAATCAGCGGGTCAGGCAGCATCTCTGGAGAAAAAGAATAGGTGATGTTTCACGTCAGAACCCTCCTTCACACTGAAAGTAGACGTGGGGTGGGGGCGGGGGCAAAAAATAAACTGGAGGTGGGAAAGGCCAGAACAAATCAGGCTGGGAGTAAACAGAAAGTGTTTATTGGTTATTTATCTAAAATTATTTTTGGTCTCCAAATTTGAGGAAGGACACTCTTGCTGTAGAGGGAGTGCAGCGTAGGTTTACAAGGTTAATTCCCGGGATGGCGGGACTGTCATATGCTGAGAGAATGGAGCAGCTGGGCTTATATACTCTGGAATTAAGAACGATGAGAGGGGATCTTATTGAAACATATAAGATTATTAAGGATTTGGACATGCTAGAAGCAGGAAACATGTTCCCGATGTTGGGGGAGTCCAGAACCACGGGCCACAGTTTAAGAATAAGGGGTAAGCCATTTAGAACGGAGATGCGGAAACACTTTTTCACACAGGGAGTTGTGAATCTGTGGAATTCTCTGCCTCAAAGGGCATTGGAGGCCGGTTCTCTGGACACTTTCACGAGAGAGCTAGATAGAGCTCTTCAAGGGATATGGGAGATGGCAGGAACGGGGTACTGATTGTAGATGATCAGCCATGATCACATTGAATGGCAGTGCAGGCTCGAAGGGCCGAATGGCCTACTCCTGCACCTATTGCCTAGTGTCGATTCAATATTCATGCTGTTGAACTGAGGTTATTAATTTCATCTTTTTTTGTTTATTATATGTTACCTAGATGTATTGTGCTTACAGGTTTGTCATGCTGATGATGCAAATTATAATTTCACTGTTCCTATATTGCCACAGATGGCAATTACAAATTCTTGATTCTCTCTCTTTAGACTCTTGATGGCTGTGAATCTGTGGAATTCTTTGCCACAGAAGTTTGTGGAGACAGTGGGTGGATATATTTAAAGCAGAGATAGATAGATTCTCTTATCTCTCCACATCACCGTCTATTCTTTGTTTCCTGATCCCTACCAGTAAGAAGGGTTCTCGACCCGAAACGTCTGGGGTTATGGAGAAGGGCAGGATGGGGGAAATGGGGTTAGGAGGGAGAGATAGATCAGCCATGATTGAATGGCGGAGTAGACTTGATGGGTCGAATGGCTCCTATCACTTATGATCTGATGATGTTATGACCTTGATCTGTGGAGGGAATGGACAGGTGATGTTACAGGTTGAGACTGTTCCACAGGCTCTTCAGAATCAGTCTGAAGAAGGTTCCCGATCTGAAAAGCCGTCTATCCATTAACTCCACAGATGCTGCCTGACCCTGCTGAGTTCCTCCAGCACTCTGTTTTACTGAATGTTAAGCCTACTCTGCCCCCTGGAGGCTAGTCTGAGAGCAGTATTTAACACAGCCCAGTGCATCTTCCTAATTGGAACCTATTGCATGTTCCAAGAGTGTTCGGTTCACATCATTATTTTGATGAAAAATTTTTTTTTTTAAGCTTCAGCAAATACTACTTCAAAAATACTTCCATTTGTGATGACATGACTAGGAGGAGAATAAAAAGTAATCAACATTGATCAGAAAACATTAATATGTAGATCGCACTGTCCCAGAGTTAATAAGATCAATAAAGGGTGGTGCAGCGGTAGAGTTGCTGCCTCACAGCACCAGAAACCCGGGTTTGATCCTGACTATGGGTGCTTTCTTTACAGAGTTTGTATGCTCTCCCCGTGACCTGCGTGGGTTTTCTCTGGTGCTCTGGTTTAACCAACAAAGCCAATTAACCTACAAACCTGTACATTGTTGGAGTGTGGGAGGAAACCAGAGCAACTGGAGAAACCCCAAGCCTGTTGTTGCTGCTGCAAGTAAGAATTCCATTGTTCCGTTGTCAGTACATATAATAATTAAACGTTCTTGACTCTTGACTCTTGAAGCTATTGAATGCAAAATGGAAGTAGATTTTCTCCACTCACAAACTAGTGGCTGTACTGCTGAAGTTATTATCAATTTGTTCCAACAGCTGTGATAATGCGACACTAATGTTAAAACCAGGTGGAATATCACAGTTACAGCCAAGCCCAATCATTAATGGCCACACATCATTGTGTATTATATAGAACATGGAACAGTACAGCACAGGAACAGGCCCTTCGGCCCACAATGTCCATGCTGAACGTGATGCCAAGACCAACTCTTATCTACCTGCACATATTCCATGTCACTCCATTCTCTGCATATCATGTGCTTCTCAAAAGTCTTGTAAGTCTACTATCGTATCTGCCTCCACCTCCACCCCCCGGCAGCACAATCCAGGCACTCAACGCCCTCTGTGTGCAAAAAAAAAACTTGCCCCGCACATCTCCTTTGTATTGTGGAGGTCTTGCTCTCCCTTTGAACTGTGCGAGGGGACAATCTTCAGGCTAATTCCTTTTCAGCAATAACAATCTCGATTGATCACAGTCCAATTTGTAGTTGAATTCCAAGACATTATAAAAAAAAACATTTTCCATTTATTTGTGCAAATTATTTTGGTTCATATTTTGATGGAGCCATTTTAATGCTGCCCGTTTGAGGTTAATGGACCGTGGTTACAATCAGCCTGAATTTAACATTCCTCGATATAAGACATGCTCTTGCCTCCTAACAAATCATCTAAATGTCAGTGCGTCACCAGTTTCCTTATGAATTGCAATACATAAAACTCCACCATCAGTAAATCCTCTTCCAACTTTCTTCACTCCTATATTCCAAAATATTATTACTACCTGTTTTCTCACGTTCATTCATTTTCTTCGTTATTGGACATTGTGCTCTGTGATTTTTGCATTGCCTGTAATCCATGCCTTCAGATAGACACAATGCTAGAGTAACTCAGCGGGACAGGCAGCATCTTTGGAGCTTGCTCTATCCTTCTTCGCTGGCTGGGAGAGTGAGAATGAGAAAGATCGCCTGTTTTAAAGTCCCATTGAATTGGACGTACTCTGGCCTTCATCTGATTTTTCTCTGGTTCACTTCAATCTTCTATGACCCACTTTCCCTTTGACCTCTTCCTCCTTTGGTTGGTCCATTTACAAACTTTATGTTGTTTAATCAAGATACTGAATTAAAAGTTGCAGGAAGGTGATCTTAATCATAGTCATACGGCATGGAAACAGGCCCTTCAGCCCAACTTGCCCATGCCGATCAAGATATAATGCTAGCCCCCCCATTCCACATTTGGCCCTTATCCCTCTAAACCTTCCCTATCCATGTACTTGTTCAAATGTTTTAAATGATGTTACAGCACCTACCTCGCGCCTAAGTTCACTCTTGATGTATCCAAAATATTTATTCTCAAAATTCTCTCCACCCCATCCCTGTCTCTCTGACCCCTTTGCAGGTACAAAATCGTGGAAATGATGTGCTACATGGCGATGGGCATCTTCCCTGCACTCGTCATTCTCTCCATGGTAAGAAGTTCCAAAACTGATACATTTGGTGTGACGATATTTTCAATACTTTGTCTATTTATTTATCTTTCTCATGCAGTGATGCCCACAATGTCCTTCGGCCTACAATGTCCACGTGTAACATGATGTCAAGATAAACAAACCTCATCTGCCAGCACGTGATCCATATCTCCCCATTCCTTGCATATCCATCTAAAAGCCTCTTAAATGCCACTATCATGGCACCTCCACTACCACCCCAGGCAGCGCATTCTACACACCTTCCTCTGTGTGTAAATAAACTCCCACTGCCTGGATCCATTAAACCTTCCCCCTCTCACCGTAAAGCTAAGCCCACTAGTCTTTGACATTTCCACCCTTTGGACTCTCTGACTGTGTACCTTATCTATGCCTCAACATCTATCATAACTCCTTTCAACTTCCGGCATTCTAGAGAAAATAATCCAAGTTTCTTCAACCTTTCCTTGTAGCTAATACCCACTAATCCAGGCAGCATTCTAGTAAACCTCTTCTGCACCCTCTCCAAACGCCCACACTCTTCCTGTAGTGGAATTGTACAGAATACTCCAAATGGCAGAGATGGTGTTGGAGTGTCCACCGTGACAATTTACGCAGACTTCTTAAGTGAGACTTCAGTCCACAAACCTAAAGGCGAGAATTGAGGCACAATTGTTTCTTAATTTAAAAAAATGGAAAGGCTGTGTCGAAGCCTCCAGAGGAACCAGTCAGAAATGGAATTTATTGATACTATATATATATATTTGTCTTTAAAACATGTTATTCATTTCACATTTAGCTCCGAATTAAAATGAATGATCAAATTATTGTGATTCCTACTCATGGGAGCATGCTGTGCCCAAAATGATGCGTTATTTCTTGAAATTGCAACAGAAATTATAATTAAAAACTACTTATAACCATATAACAATTACAGCACGGAGACAGGCCCGCTCGGCCCTTCCAGTCCGTGCCGACCATTTGTTTTCCCCCAAATTGTTTTCCCCCAAATACTTTGCAAATTGTTTTGCGCATGTTCATGAAAACTGTTGATGACTTCAAACTTCTTTGAAGTTTGATGAGGGGACAGTTGCCAAAGTGCAAATTAATAAATTACAAGTTCGGCCATCTGCTTCGCCTAAAAAGGTGCATGCAATTTAATTATAATATTGACAAGGAATTGCTTGGATTAGTGAGTATTAGCTATAAGGAGAGGTTGGACAGACTTGGATTGTTATCTCTGAAACATCAGAGGCTGAGGGGATAGAAGTATATAAAATTATGAAAGGTATAGATATTGTAGACAGTTAGAAACAAAGAACTGCAGATGCTGGTTTATAACAATGTTCAGCACAAATGTCTGAAGAAGGGTTCCAACCCATTCATTTTCTCCAGAGATGCTGCCTGACTCGCTGAGTTACTCCAGCACTTCGTGTCTATCTTTGTAGACAGTTAGAATATATTTCCCAGAGTGGAAATGCAAAGTCCAGAGGGTGTAGCTTTAAGGTGACAGGGGCAAAGTTTTAAAGGAGAAATGTGCGGGGCAGGTTTTTTTACACAGAGTGGTGGGTGTCTGGAACACACTGCCAGGGTGGAGGCAAATACGATAGTGGCATTTAAGAGGCTTTTGGATAGGCACATGGATATGTTGGGATTTGAAGAATATGGATCACGTGCAGGCAGAGGGGATTAGTTTAACTTGGCATCACGTTGATCGTGGACATTGTGGGCCGAAGGGTCTGTTCCTGTGCTATACTGTTCCGTTAGCAAAATGGTTTATTGAAATAAAGGTGTTTTTTTTGTTCTCTTGAGTCAGCCTAACACTGAAGGACTGTTTGAACTGCTGGTGGGAGGTTTCTTCTACTCCCTGGGAATGTTGTTCTTCAAAAGCGACGGGCGGATTCCATTTGCGCACGCAATCTGGCACCTCTTTGTGGCGATCGGAGCAGCGATCCATTACTACGCCATCTGGAGGTACCTGTACCGCCCACAGTCCTGGAGATGAAGACATTCATGTGTTCAGATGGTGACCTGTGATGGACATTACTTATGGGACAAACCACGGCAACAATAACGAGACGTTGCAACAATCTCTGGGTCATGCAATCGTTGAGTGAAGGTCAATGCCAGATTGTCCAAGGCTCTCCACCTACCTCTTAGCACCAAAGTACCAGTTCCTTGGCCAGTATTAAACTCACAAACATCTCCGCATGTGTACAAATATCCGTGTCAACTTGACTGCACTCGTTATCAGAGCTGCACAACATTGGTTTATTATTGGCTGTGTCTTCTGTTAGATACAGTTACATAGAAACATAGAAACATAGAAATTAGGTGCAGGAGTAGGCCATTCAGCCCTTCGAGCCTGCACCGCCATTCAATATGATCATGGCTGATCATCCAACTCAGTATCCCGTACCTGCCTTCTCTCCATACCCTCTGATCCCCTTAGCCACAAGGGCTAACATCTTAAATGATATTTTTCTGTGAAAAGAGTGCGTGCAGATCATATTTCCCAGAAGGATCTGTATTAATTATGAAGCTCATTATGAGAGGGATTCACTTGAAACTTGAAAGGTTGAAAACCCATGAAAGTATCTGGGTTAGGTTTAGGTTTACTATTGTCGCGTGTATCGAGGTACAGTGAAAAGCTTTATTTTGCATCCTAACCAGTCAATAGGGCAGCGCAGTGGCGCAGTTGTAAGAGCTGCTGACTCACAGCGCCAGAAACCCAGGTTCAATCCTGACCTCAGGTGCTGTCTGTGTGGAGTTTGCACTTTCTCCCTGTGACCACGTGGGTTTCTTCCAGGTGCTCCGGTTTCCTCTCACACCTCAATGACGTGTGGGTTTGTAGGTTAACTGGCCTCTGTAAACTGCCTCAAACGTGTAGGGAGTGGATGAGAAAATTGGGTAGCATACAGCTAGTATGAACTGGTGCTCACTAGTTGGCATGGTGGGCCGAAGGGCTTGCTCCCATGCTATATGTCTAAGCCAAACTAAATCAGATAACACTAAACATCAATATAATCAAGTTAAACTCAATTACAGTAAGGAGGGCAAAATGGGACATGCAGAGTGCAGAATATAGTTGAATTACTTTGATAGAATTGGAGATATGTTGGTAAAGATGTGACATCCTGCTTCAGGAAACTGCAGGACTGGAGAAAAACGGTATTGTAGCTGACAGAATCACTGCCCCACAGACCTGGAGTCCCAGGTATTATTATATGTTGTATTTTGTAGGTTCAATGCTGAACTACGGCACTGTCTGTGTGGCATGTGCACACTGGGTATTTTCCTGGTGCTCCAGTTTCCTTCCACATCAGCGGCCCCAAATCATATAGATTGGGAGCTTAATTAGCTATGGTAAATTGCCCCAAGTGTACAGGTGAGTGGTAAAACATGAGGGGAGTTGATGCATATGTTGGGAGAATAAAAATGGGGTTAATGTAGGATTAACATACGTTGATGTCCGTGGTCTCAGAAGGCTTGAGGGCCTGTTTCCATGCTCTATCTGTATATGACCATGAAATTGGTCTTTTTTAGACCCATTACCCAGAGCGTTAATCGGTCCTGCATCTCAGGAGCAACCATCTGATTCCATACTGACTTTAAATAGATTTCAAGCATTCCAAGCAATTACCACACACAGCTTTAGGCTTCTTCCTAATAAGACTAATAACCTCAAGAGTCAAGTCAAGAGGTTTGAAGAAGGGTCACCCATTCCTTCTCTCCAGAGATGCTGCCTGTCCTGTTGAGTTACTCCAGCATTTTGTGCCTATGTTCACTTTAAACCAGCATCTGCAGTTCCTTCCTACAGTATTTAATTAGAGGTTCACCTCTGATTTTCCGGCACTCTTGGTTCCAGAGCCTTGCCGTATTATCCCTTTTGGCAGACTAACAGAGATCACGGCCTCGAGGGGGATGGGGGGGAAGTGAGATCCCGGCCTGCAAAGTCGGCCATGGGAACGGATCTGTCGCCTCAGGCCAGGCCGGAGTTCCAGAGCCCCGGGGGGCAAATTAAATCCGCCGATCGGCTACAGAAGTCCCGATGAGGTCGAGATCGGTCGCCTCACCTGGCCTAGGCTCACATTTGATAGGGTGGATTTGAAGGGGTGGATTTGAAGGGTGCTGTTGTAATTTTGTTTAGATTAAAGGAAGTGCCGGAACCACCAGTTGCTGGAAAATTGGTGGTGGACCTGTAACGTATGTCCGAAATGAACAATTAAATTCTTACTTGCAACAGCATATTGGGCCAGTAAACACAGTGCTCATAGATATCATTGTAAACACAAAAAAAATTAATTAAAAACCTCAATATCAGAGCAAAATGGGTGAAGTCCTTAATGCAACCAAAACAGTTCATCGTTCAAAGTTTATTTCGTCTTTTGCACTGTTCAGGAATCTGCTGGTTATTGGGAAGAAGCTGTTCTTAAACTGGGATATGGGTGTAAAAAAGCTAGAGATGAAGAGGGGACCAAAGAGTGTAAGATAAGCATTTTGCTTTATAACCAAGGCTGGCATCACCTAGGGTATTAGTAATGCAGTATTATTCTTTCAGTGTTTCATGAAATGCCCAGGGACTTTCATTTTCCTTGACGTTGTGCAGGTTAATAACCTCTCGTGTTAAATTGTTCTGCATACTATTTTAATGCAGTCATTAACCCATTTAAAATAAACAGGTTAATAATTCCTTTGAAGTAACACACAAAGGCATTTGACTTCTAGCGTAGTAAAATTAGAAAATAAATCTCTGGCTGAGTAATTACCAAGGAATAATTAATTTAATTACTTGAAAAAAGAATTAAGAGTTGTCTGATTCAGAGGGAAACCAAATTTCCTGTGTGTACAAGTATTTTCAAGTCAGCCAAGGATATTATCTTTTCATAAATGGAACTATTTTGTACTTTTTAATGAATTCCTGCTGTATGCTAATTTGTTAACTTGATTTGTTAACTGGGTGAGATTGTTTTAAAAACCACTAACAAAGAGATTATTGAATTCTCCATGTTGCCAAAATCCTGTCCCATACCGCATCATGGAGTAAATTCGATAGTCTAATCCAGACAATTCTGAGATTAAGTCCATTCTTCCTGGAGGAACTCAGTTGACCTGATCAATCTTACTTTGTTGCACGAATTGCGTATGTGAAAAATGAAATTGCAACATGCTTTCCTTAAAATAACGTTGGCGATACATATACAATGTTGGTGCAGCATTGTTGTTTTTATATAACCAAATTGCACCTCAAACCGTGACAAGAGAATACTCTGCAGAAATGTCTATGGTTACTCAATACATGGGCGAACATGTGGTGCATTGTGGGGATTGTAGTTCTCCTGCTGCTGTTGATTCCAAGAAAGGGAATTCCCCCTCATTCTGCCCAGAAAGAAAAATAAAGGAACATTTCTGTCTAACTCACTTCAGGAACTTCTAACCGATCTGCCTATAACTTGGAGAGATCTCCACTCTGCCTTGTTACTCTTTTGTACTGTTCAATGTTAACTTGGCATGATTTACACGTCCTATGAAGCTTTGATACTGATCCTAGATCTGATTAAAATATGTATTAAATGATTCTGCAACTATGTATGTATGTATGTATGTGTTAATTCGCTATTTGTGTGTTTTATATTCAAGATAACATAATTATTTCAATTGTTATTCCTAATAATATATGGAGATTAAATATAACACCTTATGGACTGTGTTGTCATGTGAGTGATTGAAGAAAGCTTTAGATTTATTATCACGTTTATTGTCACGTTTACCAAGTTCCAGTGAAAATCTTTGGTTTGCATGCTATCCAATCTAATCAGATAATATTATACATGAATATAATCAAGCCAACTCAGGTACAACGGGTAATGTGAAGAGATAAATACCAGAGTGCAGAATATAGTTTCTCAGCACTGTAGAGTATTAGTTTCAGAAAAAAAGTTCAATGTTCGCAATGAGATAGGTTGGAAAATTGGGACAGTACCCTAGCTTCTAGAAGGACCATCTGATGGGGAAGAGTCTGGTGGTGTGCGCTTTCAAGCTTCTGTATCTTCTGTTCGATGGGAGCAGGTAGAGAAAAATGACATGAGAAGGAAAAGTCCTTGTCTGCTTTCCCAAGATGTGCCATTTTGGTCTCCTAATTTGTGGAAGGACATTCTTGCTATTGAGGGAGTTCACGAGGTTAATTCCCGGGATGGCGGCACTGTCATAAGAAAAAATGATGTATTCACTGGAATTTAGAAGGATGAGAGGTGTTCTTATAGAAACATATAAAATTATTAAGGGATTGGACAAGCTTGATGCACAAAACGTGTTCCCGATGGTGGGGGAGACAAGAACCAGGGGCCACAGTTTAAGAATAAGGGGTAGGCCATTTAGAACTGTGATGAGGAAACACTTTTTCACACAGAGAGTTGTGAATTTGTGGAATTCTCTGCCTAAGGCAGTGGAGGCGATTTTAATGGATGCATTCAACAGAGTTAGATAGAGCTCTTAGGGCTAGTGGAATCCAGGGATATGGGGAGAAGGCAGGAATGGCGTAATGTTTGTGGATGATCACAATCATGAGCCATGATCACATTGAATGTTGGTGCTGGTTCGAAGGGCCAAATGGCCTACTCCTGCACCTATTATTTATTTATTTATTTTTTAAATTAAAAAGAGATGCAGATAGAGCAATCTGGTCTGTGTGATGGTCAGGGCTATATCCAGAACTCTCTGCAAGTTCTTGCAGTCATGGATAGAGCCGATCCCAAACCAAGCTGTGATGCAACCCGACAGGATGGTTTCTACAGTGCAGCTGGGGAAGTTTGTATGAGTTGTTGGAGGCATGTTTTGGATTAGGGATTGTTTGACCCTTCAATGGAAAGGAAATAGATTGATCAACAGACCAGTTAGCAAGCTCCAACACAAATATCAAAAGGTTGCTGAAAAGATTCCTGACACGTTCATCCTTTCATGGAAAACAATATGCTTCAAAAGCAATTCATGAACTTATTAATTATAACCTAAAGTTGATGCTTGACGATTCCTATCATTCGCCAGTTGTTTGAAGAGAACTTTGCTGGGTGCATTATGATATCTTCCTGACTAGTTTTTTTTTGCTGATTTTTCCAGATTTTAGCTCTTTCCAGTAAATTGATCCAATTGAGAGACTATTTAAGCTTCAAGTTAGCATTGTGAGGTCAGAGCATAAAGTGCTGGAGGAACTCAGCAGGTCAAGCAACATCAGTAGAGGGTATGGACAGGTCACGTTTTGGGTCGGGACCTTTCTCAATGATTGGGGATGATCAGCCATGATCATATTGAATGGCGGTGCTGGCTCGAAGGGCCGAATGGCCTACTCCTGCACCTATTGTCAAGTCCCAACCCAAAACTTTGTCTTCAACAAAACTCCTTTGAGTTACTGAAGCATACATTCAAACTCTGGAAAAAAAGACACAAAGTGGCAGAGCAGATCAGTGAGCCAGGCAGCATCTCTGGATAGGTGACTTTTCGGGTCATGTTTCTGAAGAAGGGTCCTGACCCCAAACATCACCTTCCCATGTTCTTCGGAGAAGCTGCCTGACCCGCTGGGTTACTCAACTAAAAATGGCAAGTTAATGCAATAAAAGATAATCAGATAAACACTTAGAAACATAGAAAATAGGTGCAGGAGTAGGCCATTCGGCCCTTCGAGCCAGCACCGCTATTCAATATGATCATGGCTGATCATCCAACTCAGTATCCTGTACCTGCCTTCTCTCCATGCCCCCTGATCCCTTTAGCCACAAGGGCCACATCTAACTCCCTCTTAAATATAGCCAATGAACTGGCCACAACTACCTTCTGTGGCAGAGAATTCCAGAGATTCACCACTCTCTGTGTGAAAAATATTTTTCTCATCTCCGTCCTAAAAGATTTCCTCCTTATCCTTAGACTGTGACCCCTTGTCCAGGACTTCCCCAACATCGGGAAGATAGGGGGAAATCCTTTGAAGGAGATGGAACTCCCCCCCCCCCCCCCAAACTACACAGAGAAGCATCGGAACTCATTGCCACAGATAGTTGAGGGTTCATGGGCTGAAGGGCCTGAGGCACATTGCTGCCCTTGTGGCTACACAAAAAGCTGGAGAAACTCAGCGGGTATGCAGCAGATCTAAGGCAGCGTAGGGATAGGCGAGTTGGGTCGAGACCCTTCAGCCATGATCAGGGAAACGAGAGATATTGAATGGCGGTGATGTGGAGAGCTCGAAGGAACAATGAGTGAAAGATATGCCGGTGTACTTTGTTCCTTTATCACCTACTTTTTTGCTATCTTTCTATTGTTTTTATCTCTCCACATCGGGACCGTCTAATCTCTCGTTTCTGCATCTAGCCTGTCCAATCTTGAAAGAAGATGGGATTACTCCCCCCCCCCCCCAAACTACACGTGCCAATAAAGAAGCATCGAACCATTGAACTAACGATGGGAAGGGTTCGGGATGGGCTGAAGGGCCTCTCGAGGCACATTGCTGCCAGGTACCGTTTCTACCAGCAGGTGGCAACAATGGCGTGAGGCTGCTGTTCGGCAGCTCCTCGGTTCGAGGGTTGCCGTCAACACTCGGGGGGAGGCGGCCGCTCGGCTCTTTCCGGGAACAGGTGGAGCGGACGGCAGAGGGCGAGTGTCGGCGCTCGACTCGGCTCTTTCCGTGAGCGTGAGCGTGAGCGTGAGCGCCTCTCCCCCCCCCCCCTCCCCTCGGGAACAGGTGGAGCGGGGAGGAGGAGGCGGACGAAGGCCCGCTCGGCTCTTTCCGTGAGCGCTCGGGGGGCGGGGTGATCACTCGGTCACCTGGGCAGCGAGGAGAGAGGGAGAGAGAGGTGAAAGCAATGGTGAAAGAAGCGAAGGCGATGGCTCGTCTCCACACATATCCCGGCGGAGAGGGAGCAAGAGGCAAATAACGAGGTGAGTGAGGGCTTTGTGAAGAGGCACTGTGGCTGTCTGTGTGTGTGTGTTTGAAGGGGGTATGATAAATGCACTAGAGACTAAGTCTAGTTTATTTATTTTAGTTGGAGGAGATTCCCCCAATGCAACAAATAGAGATGCAATTTTTTTTTTAAAGCGACAAACGTGAGGGAAGAAAAAATAAAACTAGGTCGGGTCAGAGTGAAGAGAGTGTTTTCTTGGTCAAGAATAATGTCCCAGATAGAACAGTGGGATTCTCCTGGCAGCAGCGCAACAGCACGTGTAAACACGGTGCTCTGTAAACTACATAATACACCAGAAACGAGGGCGAGTTTACAGTGAGCTGAATGTCACACACCGTGAAGGGGGGGATAATAAAGGGGAGAGAGGGGTGTGTGAGGCCCGGGAGAGGGGCGGCTTGGCCCGTTGCTATGGGAGACGGTGCGCGCTCCCGACCCGCAGCCGCCGCGGGCACGCGCGCCACCGCTCTCTGCAGACAGACACACATACACACACACAATACTGGAGTCACTCAGTGGGACAGGCAGCAACTCCGCAGACAGGCACAAAATGCTGGATTAATTCAGTGGGACAGGCAGCATATCTGGATGCATCTCTTCTCATTCCTTCTCTCCAGAGATGCTGCCTGGCCCACTGAGTGTATTTTGCTTTTGTGTTAAAATAAACTTGAGCAGAGAGTGGAAGAGGTGTGTAGGAAGGAACTGCGAATGCTGGTCTACACCGAAGACGCACAAAGTGCTGAAGTAATTCAGCCCTCAGCGGGACAGGCAGCATCTCTGGAGGCAGACATAAAATGCTGGAGCAACAACGGGACAGGCAGCATCTCTGCAGATAGACGCAAAGTGCTGGAATAACTCAGTGGGTCAGGCAGCATCTCTGGAGAGATGGAATGGGTCGCATGCAGAGATGCTGCCTAACCCTCTAATTCACTCCAGCATTTTGTGCATCTCTTTTATATAAACCAGCTTCTTCCCGGCAGCCATCAGGCTATTAATGAATGAAGGGTACACAAAAGGCTGGAGAAACTCAGCGGGTGCAGCAGCATCTAAGGAGCCTATCTCCTTCTTCAGACTGGGGTGAATGAATACGTTTGTTGCCCAAGTGTTCACATACAAGTAATTTGCCTTGGTGCTCTGCCCGCAAGTGACAACGACATACAGTGACAGAATGTCTACAGTGACATACAGAGACATTCCAATCTCCAAAGAAGCTCTGAACAACATAGACTTGGTTTTGTCTTTTTACACTTAGTATCTGTTTGTTTTATGCGTGTGTATATATGTATGAATATATAAGTGTGTATATGTATGCATATACCATGCCCTCTATAATATTTGGGACAAAGACCCATCATTTATTTATTTGCCTCTGTACTTCACAATTTGAGATTTATAACAGAAAAAAATCACATGTGGTTAAAGTGCACATTGTCAGATTTTATTAAAGGCCATTTTTATACATTTTGGTTTCACCATGTATAAATTACAGTGTTTATACACAGTCCCCCCCATTTCAGGGCACCATAATGTTTGGGACACATGGCTTCACAGGCATTTGTAATTGCTCGGGTGTGTTTAATTGCCTTCTTAATACAAATATAAGAAAGCTCTCAGCACCTAGTCTTTCCTCCAGTCTTTCCATCACATTTGGGAACTTTTATTGCTGTTTATCAACATGAGGATGCCAATGAAAGTCAAATAAGCTGTTATGAGACTGAGAAACAAGAATAAAATCGTTAGAGACATCAGCCAAACCTTAGGCTTACTAAAATCAACTGTTTGGAACATCATTAAGAAGAAAGAGCACTTATGAGCTTACTAATCGCAAATGGACAGGCAGGCCAAGGAAGACCACCACAGCTGATGACAGAAGAATTCTCCCTATAATAAAGGAAAATCCCCAAACACCTGCCTGACAGATCAGAAACACTCTTTGGGAGTCAGGTGTAGGTTTGTCAATGACCACTATCTGCAGAAGACTTCATGAACAGAAATACAGAGGCTATACTACAAGATAAAGCCACTGGTTAGCCGCAAAAATAGGATGGCCGGGTTACAGTTTGCCAAGAAGTGCCATAGAGCAACAACAGTTCTGGGAAAAGGTCCTGTGGACAGATAAGACTAAGATTAACTTAAATCAGAGTGATGGCAAGAGCAAAGTATTGAGGAGAGAAGGAATTGCCCAAAATCCAAAGCATACCATCTCATCTGTGAAACACGGTGGTGGGGTGTTATGGCCTGGGCATGTATTGCTGTTGAAGGTACTGGCACACTTACTTTATTGATGATACATCTGCTGATGGAAGTAGCATAATGAATTCTGACGTGTATAGACACATCCTATCTGCGAAAGTTCAAACAAATGCCTCAAAACTCATTGGCCGGCGGGTTCATTCAGCAAGACAATGATCCCGAACATACTGCTAAATCAACAAAGGAGTTTTTCAAAGCTAAAAATGGTTAATTCTTTAGTGGCCAAGTCAATCACCCGATCTAAACCCAATTGAGCATGCCTTTTATATGCTGAAGAGAAAACTGAAGGGGACTAACCCCCAAAACAAGCATAATCTAAAGATGGCTGCAATCCAGGCCTGGCCGAGCATCACCAAAGAAGACACCCAGCCACTGGTGATGTCCATGAATTGCAGAGTTCAAGCAGTCATTGCATGCAAAGGATATGCAACAAAATACTAAACATGACTACTTTAATTTACATGACATTGCTGTGTCCCAAACAATGGGGGGACTATGTACAAACCCAGCTGTAATTTCTACATGGTGAAACCAAAATGTATAAAAAAGGCCTTTATTAAAACCTGCAATGTGCACTTTAACCACATGTGATTTTTTTCTGTTACAAAGGTCAAATTGCAGAGTACAAAGGCAAATAAATAAATGATGGGTCTTTGTCCCAAACATTATGGAAGGCACTGTATATATAATGAAATTCTTACTTTCAGCAGCACAACATATATGTAAGCATAGTACTCTGTAAACAATATAATAAATGAAAAATAATCAGTGTGTATAATATATATGTGTGTGTGTGTGTATATATGTATATAATATATATGTAATATATGTGTGTGTTTTATTTCGTACCCATGTATGCAAGGGAAGGGGGAAGCAAATTTGACTTCAAGGTGCATTCTCTACAATGCTAATTTTAAATGACATCAGGGTAAAAATTATCCATAAAAATGGGACAATGAAGATGGTACAACAGGAGAATTTAGAGCTGAAAAAACGTACAAGAAAGAACCCCCCCGAGAGTGAGCCACTACCTAACAGGAAGCCTCTACACTTTCAAAATTAAGTGACCTACATTTTTATTCTTGTGAATACTGCTCCAATTTTATTTCAAGTTGTGGCTTCGTTTTCTGTTGGTTTACACAATAATGGTGTTTTAATTTCTTTATCAACTACATTTGTGTTTGGAAGACGGCAGCTTTTGCTTAGGTTAGGATTATTAACCTCACAGTTTAGTTTACTCCGAGTCCGTGCCGACCAGCGATCCCTGCACATTAACACTATCCTACACACACTAGGGACAATTTACACTTACACCAAGCCAATTAACCTACATACCTGTACGTCTTTGGAGTGGAGTTATTTTATTGTATCAAAGATGGGCTGATGTTTACTGAAACCTCAAGAGTCAAGAGAGTTTTATTGTCATATGTCCCAGATAGGGCAATGAAATTCTTGCTTGCTGCAGCACAACAGAATATTGTAAGCATAATACAGAACGGGAGATAAAAGTTCAATGTGTCTATATATCATGTTATCATCATGGTCATAAAATATTTGAAGCTTTTGTTAACAACATAGTTACATTGGCCGTGACTGGTAGACAAAAATGCTGGAGAAACTCAGCGGGTGAGACAGTAATTATGGAGCAAAGGAAATAGGCGATGTTTCGGGTCGAGACCCTTCTTCAGACTGTGACTGGGATTCAAGCAGTGAATGGGATCAGTGCTGCCAATGTAACTATGTTATTAACAAAAGCACTTCAAAATCTTTTGCAAATATTTTATGACCAAGATGACAACCTGTCCAAATGTGAAACCATGCGTGTCACCAGAAAGAGGAATCCAGGCCAAACATCTTACAATATACTTGGTGCCACCCTTGAAGAATCCAAACAAACCAAGTATCTTGGCATCAAATTGCAGAATGATCTGCGTTGAAATGATCAGACACATCATGCAACGGTGAAAGCAACAGGTGTCCTAAATTTTCTGAGGCGCAACTTTCATCGTTGTTCAACTTCTGTCAAGGAGAAGCTATACTTCACCCTCATTAGACCTCATTTGGACTACGCAGTTGGAGCATGGGACCCATACACAAATAAAAATATTTCTTCCATCGAACTTTTCAAAAGACAGGCAGCTCGATTTGTTATTAACACCTATGAGAGAGAAGTGAGTGTTACCAAACTTCTGAATTCTCTGGGGTGGAACCCTCTCCAAGACAGACGTGAAGCTCACCGTTTGACCTGTTTTTACAAAATGTTAAATGGTCAGCTCGATATAGATTACAAGACCCACACCAAATCCAAACCAATTAGGAGCAGATGAGGGCATTTGATGCAATTTGTGATTTCAGCTACCAAGACAGATGTGTACAGCAATTTGTTCTTCCCCCGCACAATTAAAGCATGGAATAATCTCCACCCTACTATAGTTACCCAACCAGATATAACTAAATTTAAGGTAGCTCTTTCTTCCCAAAAACCCTTTCTGGCTTAAGTCCTCCCTCCACCACCTCCAGTTTAAATTCCATTTGGAATATTTTGGAGGACCAAGAAACGAAGAAGAAACAGGAACAAGACTGGGATTCAGGCAGTGACTGGGATCAGTGCTGGATTGGCCATGCAATCTGGAATCTGCTGTAATGTTGAAATGGGTAGGAAGGAACTGCAGATGCTGGTTTACACCAAAGATAGACACAAAATGCGGGAGTAACTCGGCAGGAAAGGTAGCATCTCTGGAGAAAAGGAATGGGTGACGTTTTGGGTCGTGATCTTTCTTCAGATTGAGATTCAGGGGAGATGGAGATAAGGAAGGGTTAGGTGCAAAAAAAGGACAGATCAAAGCCTACGATGATAAGGTAGAATGCAGGCACGTGCCGTGAGTAATTACTCAGGGTAGGCACTCAGTCGGCTTAAAAAAAATTAAACAACGCATGCGCAGATTGTTCTCTCCGTTAAAAAAATAAAAAAATAAAACCAGTGACAATTCAATTTGCCCAAGGCTTCCTAGTCTCCTTTATTCTGAATTACTGAATGCGTTGGGGGGTGAGGGTGATGGCAGATGGAGAGATGGAGCGATGGTGAGAAAAATGGGAGTACAGGGAATAGTTGAATCTGTTGTCATCTTATTGAATGACAACACTTGTTCAAGGGACCAATTGGGGGAACAGTTCCTTTCACAGCATGTGGAGAGTCTGTGCCAGGGGTAAAGTTGTGAGGAGGGCACGAATGTTGAGAAGGAGGGTGTCGGTGATACTGCCAGTAACTCACTCACCGCTACCGCAGCTCTCCAGGCGCGAAGCCACACACTGTAGCTGGGGATAGAAGCAGCTCGGGGAGCTGCGAGCGGCCACCGGGACCCAACAGCAGAACTGGCCGCCACTTCAGCGCCTTCTGCGGGCCCACTCACCTTTGGCAGTGCTCTCCGTCGGAACACCTGTCACCTGCCGTTCGCCGACTTCGCTCATGTCAGCGGCTTCCTGCAAATCCTTACATTCCCACAGCCGAGTAACCTCAATCACGCTGTAGGAATTTAAGGACATGAGTGAGAACATTACGGACATGAGTGAGAATTTAAGGCAGGAGAGAGGTTTTTAGACGGAGAGCTGCCAGAGGCGAGCAGGGACCGGCAGAAGGAGCTAAGGTGGCGGCTGGTTCCGCTGTCCGGCCCGGCGGCCGCTCAGCCACCGGGCTACTTCTCTCCCCCCCCCCCCCCCCCCCCCCCCCCCCCCCCCGGGCCTCAATGCGGTGGCATTCCACGCCTCCGTGCAAGGAGCGTCGCAAGTGGCATTATCCCAATCCCCTCCTTCATAACATTTACCCCGGGCCAGACTCCCCAAACACATGCAACTTTACCCCGGGCCAGACTCCCCAAACACTTGGAAAGAAGCACTCCCCCCACCCCCACACCCTGGGAAATACGGTATTTAAAAACATCACCAAGAAATGTACTTACCACATCATTGGTACATGACAAACCATATTTGAAAACCCCGCCAAGAAACTTGCGCTGTGCATGCGTAGTAGACTGCTGCGCATGCGCAGTGCTGCAAAGGCAGAATTTCTGCTGCCTTCAGCCCCGATTGAAATTGACGGCTCCAGGCAGCGCTGACGGCACGTGGGCTGCACAGACCTTCCCGTGTTACAAGCGCTGCGGATGAAAGGCACGGAGAATTATGCCTACCTAAGAGATCGGTCTCTTACATAGGCATAATTCTCCCATGCCTTTACTATTTATATTTAGTAATTACTATGTTATAATTTAGTCAGGGGTTGGCAGTGCCTACCTTGCCTACCCTGACGGCACGTGCCTGTAGCTGAGGAGAAGGTGACAACATATATCTAATCAGGAGGACAGTAGAACTAATCGGAGAACTAGGAAAGGGCCGGGACAGAGTGTGAGGGAAAGCAAGGGTTACTTGAATAGATAAATCAATATACCACTGTAATGTTGGTGCCAACTACAGCAGATGTGCATGTCACATCTGGAGTGCCAGTGTTGCTCTTGCACCTCTGAGAACAACCTCCTGTGGAAAGCTGGGAATATCTGATCCAAACTCTTGGCCATCTTGTGTAATCTGTCTGACAGGCTGTACCTTGTTAAATGGCTCTACTCTGGCGCACTTCCTTGGAGGGCAGCGGCCAGCGTGCATGCAGATAAACTGAGACGGAGCACCCATTTCAAGAAGAGAGAGCAGGCTGATGGGAGACTGTAAGATCATTGTGTAGCAGGTAAATTCATGGCCACCTCTGTGATTCCTTGGATTTTTAGTTCAGCTGCCCCAGGGCTCATAAGGAGAAATGTTACCTTCAGCTTGCCATGTTAGACTGTGAACCTAAGGTGGAACCCCAACTATCTGCTGTCTAGCTCATGGTTAAGGGCAATCTATGCCTGAAAGACAATAATAATGCTTTTTTTTAATATGAAAGGAACACTGCAATTGCCTCTGTATATGTCTGTGTGGCAGTATGTGTGTGGACATGATTGGATGTGGGACAATTATTTATTCCTTCTCCCCTAAAGCACTATTTAAGATGAACACTCTCTAACTGTATTGGTTTAGACTTTAGAGATATAGTGCAGAAGCAGGCACTCCAGCCCACCAAGTCTGGCCAACCAGTGATCACCCCATACACTAGCACTATCCTACACACAGACACAATTTACAATTTTACCAAAACCAATTAAACTACAAGCCTGTAGGTCTTTGGCATGTGGGAGGAAACCGGAGCTCCCTGAGAAAACACATGTGGTCGCATAGTGGAGGGAGAAAGTACAAACTCCGTATAGACAGCACCTGTGGTCAGAATTGAACCTGGGTCTCGGGCGCTGTGAGACAGCAACTCCACCACTGCTCTAATCACATTATGGAAAGCTCGCTTACTGTATTTTTTGTTTTTAAGTTAATCATCCTTGCACATTATTTGACCACTGGCTCTTAGTTCCTAACATTCAGGCCATGTTAATGGACATGTCTTTGGGCATCTTGTCAATAAGCACATTGTTAGACACCCCCCCCTCTTGTCCTTTGCCTTTTATAGATTGTAAACTGTTTTTAACTGATTGTCAAAGAGGAGCCAGAAGTTGTAGATTAGCTTCAAATTTAGTCTCTGCATTTTGGGAAAATGAAGGTGTTAGAAAATAGTAAAGTATTTAGGCGAGGTTTAAATAAAGCGATTAGGAATAGATTTAAAAAAAAACTAATTTGCTACCGGTAAGGTTGCTGTGCCAGCTTATCAATTAATTTTTTTTTTCCAAGTTTCAGATCACATTTATCTGACAACATGTTTAATGAATTGACAACAAATATGTCCCAGCCATCAAAGAGGCAAACTGAAAAGGCAGCGGCGATCCTTCACACAGGTTTTATCCCGGAAGCTAAGTTATCGTGAACGAAGGTCAACAGCCGATATTCCGGTTGACATTTTAGATGATCCTTCTGAGCTCTCAATCCAGCTTTCTGCGCCGGGCATACTTAAGATCTTTGGCAACGATATCTGCAATGGTGCGAACTACAAAAGTGTCCTTGCCACACCACGCTCCAGTGCCCAGGAGTTGGTCAAAGAAGCCCTGGAGCGGTACTCTGTGAGTAAGACGTCTGCCAGAGAGTACCTGCTCTGTGATGTCATTGGGAGGTTTGAGGGGCTGGACAAGCGCTGGCGAACGGAGTGCCTCCGACCACTGGGGGACAATGAGAAACCACTTCTCCTTCAGGATCTTTGGAAGCCTAAGGAGGGATTTGCCAGAAGATTTGAGCTCCGCATGCAGTCTGAGGTGGAGGAAATGGCTTCCAAGGAGAAAGACACAACAACTGCAGGTACAGCATAGAACAGATAACAGTACAGTACAGCACCAGAATGGGCCCTTCAGCCCACAATGTTTGCGGCAAACAATAATGCCAAGTTAAACTAATCTCATCTTCCTGTACATGATCTGGTGTGTGAGGTACAGGAAAAGCTTTTTGTTGCATGCTGTCCAGTCAACAAAGACTGTACATGGTTACAATCAAGCTGTCCACAGTGTATTGGTACAGGATAAAGGGAATAATGTCTCGTGCAAGGTAACGTCCAATTAAAGATGGTCTTCAATGAGATAGATGGCAGCTCCGGACTGCTCTCTAATTGGTAATAGGACACTAACAGTTGGGAATAAACTGTCCCTGAATCTGGAGGTGTGCGTTATCACACTTCTGTACCTCTTGCCTGATTGGAGAGGGGAGAATAGGGAGTGACTGGGATGAGACTGGTCCTTGATTATGCTGGTGACCTTGCCGAGACAGCGTGAAGTGTAGATGAAGCCAATGGAAGGGAGGTTGGTTTGGGGAAGTCGGTCGAGGAATGTGTAGGAATGAACTGCTAATGCTGGTTTACACCGAGGATAGAGACAAAATGCTGGAGTAACTCAGCGGGACAGGCAGCATTTCTGGAGAGAAGGAATGGGTGACATATTGGATCGAGACCCTATTTCAGCCTGAGAGTCGGGGAGAGGGAAACTAGAGATATGAAAAGTTTCTCTCCCCATTTCCTTCTCTCTTGAGATTCACGTGCCAAAAAAAGAGCCAGGATTTCTATGCAAACCTATTCCTTTAGTGTTTCAGCTGCCCTTTCTTTGCCCACCAGTCTCCCCGTGCTGCTCCATTGCTCTCTGACTCCATCTCTATTTTCCCGATATCCGAAGGGTTGTACTTCAGAAATCCTACATCTTTTGTTCTGTGCGCGCAAATATATCCCTCAGGGAAATAAAGGAATGCAAGTGGATGAAAATCCCACAGTTGGTTTATAAATATAATTTCTGCTGCTGCTTCTGAACCAACTGTCCTGCAACAAGTATAGCTCATCTATATTACAATAATATTGTAAAGCTCAATGAGCCATGAAGTGAAAGCAATGTTAAAAATGACGTACTTAAAAAAGAATGCACGAGTAAGTTTAATATGTTATTGGTCCCTTGGTGTCTTGTACATGTATGCAATATCTGTTTTAATCGGAAAATCTGCATAAACAGAAGGGAGTTCTGGGTTATGAATTCCAGGCACATATTAAATGAACCGAGTCAATCCCTGAGACTTCGAAAGGATATAAAACCTGCCACATGAAACCAGCAAACTCCTGGTAAACAATGAGACCAATTTCAAACTGTTCCCGGTATCATGTCATGCTAAAGGTTTTGTTCAGACCTTGCTGAATATTTTACTGGAAGAACTCTGCCATTTCCTGAAGCGTGGAACAAGCTTTGGTTAGTAATGGTTACTTGTTTCTCAAATGTACAGAATTACGCATGGAGAAAGAAAATAGATCTTGGGGACATCTGTGATGGTTTTTTCAGCTGCAATTTACTGTTCAATTTATGTATATGTTTTAGTTGCTGAAATACTGCCAGTTTTGGTAAAGTTGGTAATGTGAGATATTTGCCGCTCACGATTTTAACATCATATTTCCATTAGTATAAAATTTTTTAACCTTAACAAATTGTCATTTTCACCGATCGTGACAAACTAAGCATTCGTATATTATCTGTAGATATACAGAGCAGTGCTTGCCGAGTGGAGGAAGAATATGTGTTGGTGTTTATGCAAAAAGGAACATGTAGGTCTCTGTGTAATGGATTATTGGCCAGGAGAAATTCTGTTGGGCACATTCTGTAAACTTGATATTCTCCACGATGGTGGTCGTCACATTACAGGAAGGATGTCGAGGCTTTGGAGAAGGTACTGAGTAGGTCCATTGTGATGTTGCCTAGATTGAAGAGAATTAGCTATCAGATGAGGTTAGACAAACTTAGATTTTTTTCCTCTGGAACGTCAGAGGCGGTGGGATGAAGCTTATAGAATTATGAGAGACATAAGGTAGATAGAGTCTTTTTCATAGGGTGTGAAATGTAAAATATCAGAGGGTATGACTTCAAGGTGAGAGGAGGAAAGTTTAAAGGAGTTTTTTACTCGTTGAGTAGTAGGTACCTGGAACACGTTGCTGGGTAAATGGTGGAATGTTTAAGTGGAATTTCGACAGACATGAGCAGGCAGGGAATTGAGGGATATGGAACACATTCAGGAAGATTGCAGTTTATTTGGTATCGTGGTCGGGACAAACATTGTCGGCTGAAGGGCCAGTTCTTGCACTGTTCTGTGTTCTTTCGAATTGTGGGTTGCATTTAATGAACCAATGCATTTTAAAATAATGACTTGTCATTTAATTAAGATAAAGTGCTTTACAAGTATATGATGTAGTCGGCAGTTTTGCAAATTTTACAATTTGCAGTTGGCTATATAACCAGTCTATAATCAGTAGTTGGATCATTTTGTGCTGGTGTTCTCAGCAAAATTTATTCCAGTAATGATGCAAGTCAGGATAAACCTGGTTAGTAATTATTCGTGAGTTTGAAATCTTGACCGGTACCAAATTGGAGTGTGTTTTTCTGATCAGGATCCACACAGCCAGAACTAACACTTTTCCAGTGTATGGATATTGAAGTTACTTGAAAATCAGATGATGGAAATCTGAAATAAAAACATAAATGCCAGAAACATTCAACACTGGGTAGCAAATGTGGAAGGAGAAACAGATTAAAGTTTTGAGTCGTAGACCTTCATCAGAACTGTGAAAGTGAACAAACAAGTTACAGAAAGAGTGGGGGAGAGATGGATGAGAAGAACAAAGGGAATATCTCTGAAAGGATGCAGTTAGTTGCCTAGGTGATTCTGCTGTTTACAGAGCTGCCGAGGATAGATGAATGAGAACGGTCAGAGGGGGAGAGAGTGAAAGAACACTCCAGTAAAGGGGTGAAATGATAGAAAAGGCTGTAGCCTGACCTGTCGGAGAATGTTGGAAATGCCCAGCAGATTTATGAATGTCTGTGGAGGGAGACAAACTGTGTTAATATTTCAGCTGGAAAACCTCAAAGCAGAAGGGGTCAGTTCCAATATTAACAGAAGAAGCAGGTTATTTGAAATTTTGATTTGATTTTGAGTCCTCGAGGCTGTAACTTGCCCAGACAAAATGAGTTGCTATCCTTCAAGCACATCGGGGCTTGTGGAAGCAACCACAGAGAGATGGGTAGGAGTAGGAGTGAGATGGAAAATTTAATGGAAAGGCAACTGCAAGCTCAGGATCTTGCATTCTGAACAGACTGTATCAGTACACAGTGGGTGGCCTGATTGTAATCATGTACATTATTTTCGCTGACTGGATAGCACGCAACAAAAAAAGATTTTCACTGTACCTTGGGACACATGACAATAAATTAAACTAAACAATCTGCATTGGCCAAAGTAATGAAGTCATGTGTCCTGCAATCTGCATTTGAAGTCTCCTGCACATGTTGGTGCCACCAGATTCAGAGGAGGCTTATCATTTGGCATTGTTTAAAGGGCCACTCATTTTACAAAAAGGCATTATTAGACATGAAAGATCCAAGACCCATTGGAAACTGTTCACACATTGCATGCATAATCTGCGCTTTGAGTTTTTTAGTACTGAGACATTGATTTACAGTGTGAGTTGCCTCAACTCCATCAGCCTAGAAGGAAGGAAACCTTATCCTCCTAGTGACAAGTCCTTGCACCGGAGATCCCCCTCTCCATCCTGTTCATTGGCCTTCCTCCATTCCTGATCGTTTCTACTTTTTATGAAGCACAAGTAACAATTGAATTGACTTTTACAGAGGACATTTTGGGGCAATTGTTTCTGGGAGATACGGGAAACAGGATGAGGACTGTAAGTATGTGTGGGCATGTACACACGTTTGTGTTTGTAGATCTAAGTGTTCCTCCAGCAGCAGTCTCTTGTGTCTCCACAAACTGGTTATTGTTCCACAAGGTATTTAATCGATCAGCATAGAAGTGGTTTTAAGTTGCATCACTTTGCATTTTTAACTTGCTGAGTTCATTCCAGACCCAAAACCTCAACTATCTATATCCTCCATAGGTGCTGCTTCACCTGTTGACTTAATCCAGCACTCCTGCAATTTCTGTATCTTTATTAAACGTCTTACTGCATTGATTGATTGAATAATACAGCATGGAAGCTGCATGACCCCACCAAGTCTACTGGTTCTATGTTATCCCACTTTCGCATCACTCCTACACATTAGCAGCAATTTACAAAGGCCAGTTAACCTACAAACCTGCACGTCATTAGGATGTGGGAGCACCTGGAGGAATTCCATGCAGTCACAGGGAGGACTTAAACTCTTCACAGACAGCACCCGAGGTTAGGATCGAACTCGGGTCTCCTGCGCTCTACCTGCTGCACCACTGTGTGCCACCCTGTTGATAGTTTTTGATTTCCTCATCATCAGACTTTCCTTCAAGTGAAGTTTGTAACCTCACTCAACAAGTATTTATCCCTGCTCCCTCCTCTGCTGCAGCATAAGGATGCAGATGCTGGCAGTGCACCTTGAAGATGATGCAATGCAGTGAGAGGCACTAATACTCTTTTCTACTGCTCCCTGCACCAGAGATTGAGTGACAATGACAATGACAATTTAATCAATGACAGCAGAACTCCATTTATTTCATTACACCGGTGGCAAGCCAGGCACAAACAGTTTGGCATTCTATTCCAACCTCTCCCTCTTCTTAAAGAGAATTGCACCCTTTAAAATCAGTCACAGAGTTGCCCTGAAGCTAATCCACCAGCAGGAAGGAAACCTAAACCTCAATGTTTACAAAATGCCTTTATTCTTCCTCAACCTGTGTCAACATCTTTTTGTCATTGTATATTTAACCCTCATTGTTATTCCAAACCATTGTCCCGATCGATCACACACCCCACTGTAAACTAACCAATGAGCAAAACAAACCTACAGCCCATGCCAATGTGACACTCTGTGACAGCCCTTGCCAATGTGACACTCTACCAGTGATGCATGTAGATTAAAGAACAAAGAGCTGACAAAAAATCAAAATCAAAATACTATTAATTTTGGAAATCTGGAATCAAAACAGAAAATGCTGGAAGATAGAACAGCACAGCACAGGATCAGGCCCTTCAGCCCACAATGTCTGTACCGAACATGATGCCAAGACCAACTAATTTAATCTGCCTGCAAGTGATCCATATTCTTCCATTCCCTGATTATGTATTTAACAAGCCAGGTTGCATCTATAGAAAGGAAATATGAGACAATGTTTCAGGTCAAAGACTTTCAACAATATTATTCTGATGAAAGGTCTTTATTGTCAAACATTAAGACTGTCTGTATCTGTCTCCACACATACGACCTGCTAAATGTATATTTCCAATATTTTTGACTGATTAACCTAATTTAATGTAGCACAGTCAATAAAAGTGTTCAACTACACACCAGATGTATCCAAAAGTGTAAATTACTCTAAAGATGTACAGGTGTATAGGTTAATTGGTTTGGGAGAACTGTAAAAAATGTCCCTAGTGTAGGATAGTGTTAATGTGCGGGGATCGCTGGTCGGTGTGGACTCAGTGGGCCAAACGGCCTGTGTCTCTACTGTATCTCTAAACTAAACTAAACAAAACATTGAGCAGCAGCAAGATTTTCTGATGTGCTTCTTCACAAATTCTAGTTGCACAGCTTTTGATTGCTTTTTGTTTCAGCTCCAACTTTTCATAAAAGTTAAAGACAATGCTCTGTTCTTTTTCTCTATTTTGTCAGTAGCGTGCAAAACGGGGACCTGACAGAGGTGGGAGTTGACGAGGGAAAGAGTGCAGCAGTGTTACTAAAGCTGCTTTGTTCTGTGCCGAGCCAAATGGTGGACTTTCCCCTGAATATTTGATTGTTTCTTTGCTCGTTTCCTGGCAAATATGCCTGGAATTATGGCATTAAAAAACAGTAACATACAAAACAGCTTCCTGATGCCTGAACTATAGATTCCTAAATTCTGGAAAGAATGTAGGAATAATATTTTACGAGATTCTTTGATTGTTCAACACAATTACTGAGTGGGTATCTGGACTCGCACATCAGAATATCATGTTTGTTACTTGAACTCAAGTGAGAAGTTAAGTTGGTAAAATTGCTTCATGCCCTATCACATTTCATGAAATTGAATGTTAAGTCTGTGTATACATTGTAGATTGAATGTTTCACCATTCATCTTGACTCGTCTCCATGCGCTACTTGACGCCTTTGTTCTGAATCAATATGCCAATTGACCTCCTGTTATGTTGTAATGCCCCAAATAATAATGACCATATAAATGTAACTCAATATTGAAAGAAAAAATACGGGCAATTAATAAGTAACAATTATGCACGTAGACCGATAAATCTGCATCTCATTGCATACAAATATTTCATTATTTATTTTCTTTAAAATTAGAGTCACAGGGTCATACAGCGTGGAAACAGGCCCTTTGGCCCAACTTGTCCACATCGACCAACATGTCCCATCCAGCTAGTCCCACCGGCCTGCATTTGGCCCAGATCCCTCTAAACCTGTCCTATCCATGTACATTGTTGCTACATGGGAGTTCTTTATCAAAGTGACATTTATTATTTGTTCTTATATATTTTATTTAAGCCCCTACCGACAACCCCCAGCACAAACACTGTAGGCCATGCATCCTTCTCCTGGAACTAAACCTAATTGAGATGAGAATTCACCACAATGGCACTGAGCAAGAACCGACAAGGTTGTTTTTCCCCCTCGTTCTCTGTGGGAAACGTTTTCACTGCATTTCCCCAATGAAAATGTTGAGATTGAAATTCACTTTGATAAAGAACTCCCATGTCGTAACAATAATGTCATTGTGCCATTTAGTGGACACAATAACATTGCAAATGTTATTAAATAATTTTAAGGTATGGTTGGCATTATAATTGTCATGCAAATCCTATTCAGAAATTGTCTAATAATGTGAACAACTGTCAATATGATTACATTCAGCCATGCCTGCATCTGTTGGATTGTAGATCGCTGTACATGTCATAGTGATGGATGAGGATCAGGTCAAAAATAAATGTAGGTTCTCATGGAATGCACATTTTAAAATTAAATCGACCCTGCTAAAAATATGCAGTCTTGTGCGAAATACATATTTTGTCCTTATTGGGTTATAGTAAAAAAAGGAGTTTGCTTGAAAACTTGGCCTTGAGACTATTTCTCTAATATATTTTGAGCAATAGTCAGAGAAGCTGTTAGCAGTTATGTATTATTCTTTTACACGATCATTTCACCTGAAGGATAAGCCATATTCTAAATATGTAGTTAGAAACTGCAGATGCTGGTATACACCGAAGATAGACACAAAGTGTTGGAGTAGCTCAGCGGGTCAGGCAGCACCTCTGGATTAAATTATATTAAAGTTGTCCCAGTGTGAAAGTCAAGCACTGAAAAAGGATAAGATTATTTAAAATATAAAATTCTGATTTTAAAAACACATCCAGCCATTGTACATGCCAAGTACTAGTGTCTTGGAGAACTTGGTAAGATTATAATGTAGTATATCTATCATAAAGGTAGTTTTCTGAAATGGATTGGTTAAAACAAATGAGGTTAGTGCTAGAAAGACAATGTAAACGCCACTTAAACTGGGGAAAAAGATCAATATCAACTCAATAATTTACGTGATTAACAAATATACCAACAACACACTTTGTTCTCATCACTTCTCACCTTCCATTAGAAATAAATTACCATTATGTTTGCAGTTTTTTTGCCGGGATTGCTGGAGTTCAAGGTCAATGAATTATTAATAGAATATTGACTGGCCTTGAGGGGGATACGACATATATTGCCTGAAGTAGATTCATATTGCCCGAGTCGAAGACGAGGGCAATATGGATCTAGTGAGGGCAATATATGTCGTATCTCCCGAAAGAGGACAGTCAATATTGTTATTATTACCCATATCAGACATCTAGAGGAAAATTTGAACATCTCAGCTCGGCGGACTTCCACGTAAAATTTAACCAAAATGGACGCGGCAGTCTTCCTGTCTGCCGTTTGAATATTCTAAATTTCCCACGCAGCGTCACGTTGCCGTCACGTTGCCAAGTTCCCGGATGTGAGACCAGGGGAATATAAGACTATATTCCCCGCTGTTTTAACAGGTAAAGTCCATAGGCGTTCGCAAGAAAGGGGAATACAAGAAAATATTCCCCTGTTACCCCTGCTGGCAGTAAAAACGAAGGGAATACAATTTTGTAAAAGCATACCTCAGATGTGTGATATGGGTAATAATTGCCATTATGCAATAAAGACAAAATACTAAATAGCAAATTTGAGAATAACGTCAAATAAATTCAATGAAAATATTCTTTATATATTGCTCCCATACAATTTATTTTAAACATCCTTAAGGTTAGCTTAAATTCTCAGGTGAATTGTCTGGTGCTAGAGAAGGGGCCTAAATATGATGCCAACCATATTCCTACTAATTGCTAATCGAAAGCTTTTCACTGTACGGAGGTCCAGGTGCCAATAAACTAAACTCAAACTAATTGTACATCAGTAGTTAGTTGGGTGATAAATCACTTGCCTTTCTCAGTGCCCCGATCAATGAACTTTTCCTATATGGACAGTGTTGGACTTGGTCATGGTATGTGAATCAGCTTTCACTCCCAAGCCTTATGCACCTCTGTGGAAAGTATAATATCTACAGAAAACAATAGAAATAATCTTCAGTGGAAAATGTAACATATTAAAATCTTTATTTTGTGGGAAGATAAATACTGCTATTCACTAAGTCCTTGTGTAGGAACTACAGATGCTGATTATAACCAAAGATAGACACAAAAAGCTGGAGTACCTCAGCAGGTCAGACAGCATTTCTGGACAAAAGGAATAGGTGATGTTTCAGGACAAGACCCTTCTTCAGACTGGAGTCCGAAGAAGCATCTCGACCTGAAACGTCACCTATTCCTTTTCTCCAGAGATGCTGCCTGACCTGCTGAAATACTCCAACTTTTTGTGCCTATATACTAAGTCCTTGTTACCTGCAAGGAATTCACTGTGATAACAAGAATCACACATACCTCTGAGTTATCTGCCACAATGCTATGGATGATAAATTAGTTAAGCTGTTCATGAACAAAGTCTCTGCAACTTTCAGCTTGTCAAAACAAGTGCAGTGTCCAAACGGTATTAGGGGTTCAGTATTGATGTGGATAGAGAACTGGCTGGAAAACAGGAAGCAAAGAGTAGGAGTAAACGGGTCCTTTTCACAATGGCAGGCAGTGACTAGTGGGGTACCGCAGGGCTCAGTGCTGGGACCCCAGCTATTTACAATATATATTAATGATCTGGATGAGGGAATTGAAGGCAATATCTCCAAGTTTGCGGATGACACTAAGCTGGGGGGCAGTGTTAGCTGTGAGGAGGATGCTAGGAGACTGCAAGGTGACTTGGATAGGCTGGGTGAGTGGGCAAATGTTTGGCAGATGCAGTATAATGTGGATAAATGTGAGGTTATCCACTTTGGTGGCAAAAACAGGAAAGCAGACTATTATTTAAATGGTGGCCGATTAGGAAAAGGGGAGATGCTGCGAGACCTGGGTGTCATGGTACACCAGTCATTGAAAGTAGGCAGGGTACACAAAAAGCTGGAGAAACTCAGCGGGTGCAGCAGCATCTAAGGAGCGAAGGAGATAGGCGACGTTTCGGGTCGAGACCCTTCTTCAGACTGGTCAGGGATCAGGGAAACGAGAGATATAGACGGTGATGTGGAGAGATAAGGAACAATGAGTGAAAGATATGCAAAGAAGTATCGGTGATAAAGGGAACAAGCCATTGTAAGCTGTTTGTGGTGTGAAAATGAGAAGCTGGTGCGACTGGGGTGGGGGGAGGGAGATGGAGGGAATGCCAGGGCCCGAGGGCTGAGGGAGAGGTGGGAGGGGAGGAGACAGCAAGGGTTAACAGAATTGAGAAAATTCAATATTCAAGCCCAAAGGATGCAGACTCCCCAAGCGGAATATGAGGTGCTGTTCCTCCAGCTTGCGGTGTTGCTCACTCTGGCCGTGGAGGAGGCCCAGGACCGAGAGGTCGGATGTGGAATGGGAGGGGGAGTTGAAGTGCTGAGCCACCGGGAGGTCGGGTTGGTTATTGCGGACCGAGCGGAGGTGTTCGGCGAAGCGATCGCCAAGCCTCCGCTTGGTTTCACCGATATAGATCATCTGGCATCTGGAGCAGCGGATGCAGTAGATGAGGTTGGAGGAGGTGCAGGTGAACCTCTGTCGGACCTGGAAGGACTGCTTGGGTCCCTGAAAGGAGGGAGGGGGGAGGTGAAGGGACAAGTGTTGCATTTCTTGCGGTTGCAAGGGAAAGTGCCCGGGGAAGGGGTAGAGCGGGAGTGGAGGGAAGAATGGACAAGGGAGTTGCGGAGGGAGCGGTCTTTGCGGAAGGCAGACAGGGGGGGAGATGGGAAGATGTGGCGGGTGGAGGGGTCACGTTGGAGGTGGCGAAACTGGCGGAGGACTATATGTTGTATTTGCCGGCTGGTGGGGTGAAAGGTGAGGACCAGGGGGACTCTGCCCTGTTTGCGAGTGGGGGAATGGGGAGCGAGGGCAGTGTTGCGGGGTATGGAGGAGACCCTGGTGCGAGCCTCATCAATAGTGGGGGAGGGGAATCCCCGTTCTCTGAAGAATGAGGCCATTTGTGATGACCTGGTGTGGAACACCTCATCCTGGGAGCGTAGACGGAGGAATTGGGAATAGGGGATGGAGTCTTTACAGGGAGCAGGGTGGGAGGAAGAGTAGTCCAGGTAACTGTGGGAGTCAGTAGGTTTGTAGTGGATGTCGGTCAGGAGCGTATCACCTGCAATAGAGATTGTGAGGTCAAGGAATGGTAGGGAAGTGTCGGAAATGGTCCAAGTGTATTTGAGTGCCGGATGGAAGTTGGTGGTGAAATGAATGAAGTCAGTCAGTTGTGTGTGGGTGCAGGAGGTGACACCAAAGCAGTCGTCGATGTAACGGAGGTAGAGGTCGGGGATGGGGCCCTGGTACGTCGAGAACAAGGATTGTTCGACGTACCCAACAAAGAGGCAAGCGTAGCTGGGGCCCATGCGTGTGCCCATAGCTACGCCTTGTGTTTGGAGGAAATGGGAGGAATCAAAAGAGAAGTTATTGAGGGTGAGGACCAACTCTGCTAGGCGGAGGAGGGTGTCAGTGGACGGGTATGGGTTGCTCGTCTGGTCGAGGAAGAACCGGAGGGCTTTGAGACCGTCCTGGTGGGGGATGGAGGTGTAGAGTGACTGGACGTCCATGGTAAAGATGAGAGGATGGGGGCCTGGAGAATGGAATGCACGGAGCCGACGGAGAGTGTCTGAGGTGTCTTGAACATAGGTGGGGAGGGATTTAACAAAGGGGGATAGGATGGCGTCAAGGTATGTGGAAATGTGTTCGGTGGGGCACGAACAGGCAGAGACAATGGGTCTGCCAGGGCAGTCGGGTTTGTGGATTTTGGGGAGAAGGTAAAATCGGGCCGTGCGGGGCTGGGAAACGATGAGGTCGGAGGCTCGGGAGGGTAGGGAGCCCGAGCTGATGAAGTCGGTTATGGTGCTCGAGATGGTGGCCTGGTGTTCGTCAGTGGGGTCATGGTCCAGGGGTAAGTAGGAGGAGGTGTCCGAGAGTTGGCGCGCTGGCCTCCGCTTTGTAGAGATCGACGCGCCAGACTACCACGGCACCTCCCTTGTCGGCGGGTTTGATAACCCAGTCTGGGTTGTTACGGAGTGAGTCGATGGCAGTACGTTCAGGGCTGGAGAGATTGGAGTGAGACAGGGGGGTGGAGAAGTCGAGGCGGTTGATGTCCCGACGGCAGTTCTGGATAAATAGTTCTAGAGCCGGAAGGCTACGAGGGGGGGGTCCAGGTGGAGGGGGTACGTGGGAGACAGGAAAAGGGATCATCAGTGGGGGGCGAGGGCTTCTTCCCGTGGAAGAACGCTGTGAGGCGGAGGCGACGGTAGAAGAGCTCCAAGTCGTGGTGGGCGCGGAACTCATTGAGGTGGGGACGGAGGGGGACAAAGGTAAGACCTCTGCTGAGGACAGACCGTTCGATGTCGGAGAGGGGGAGGTCCGGGGGGATGGTGAACACGCGGCAAGGATGGGGGTTGTGGCCGGAGGAAGGCAGGTGAGTGGACTGAGGACGAAGCGTTGTGTGGTGGGGGGGTGGAGGGTGGTCGGGGGTGGGGGGGTATGGGGGCTGTGGTGTGGGTGGGGAAGAGCAGGGGTTACATGGTAGGGGGGGGATTGGGGAAGACCTAGTGGAATAGCCACTAAGGTTACTGGGGCTGGGGAGACGGGCACTAGGACCCAGAGTGGTGGGAGGAGTTAGCAACGTGGAGGCTTCAGGCCCACTGTAGAGTCCAGTCTGCAGGTGAGGCGACGGCTGCGGGCTGCTGGAGGGCTGTGGAGTGTCGTGGGTCGGCGGACCCGAAGGTAGGAGTCCGCGGGCAGTGGAGTCGGGGTCGGCGGGCGATGCGTTGGAGGTCCCGGTGGGCGGGTGGTCGGTCCGACCGGTGAGGCGGCGAGATGAGTGGGGTGCGGTGCGGCGGCCGTGTTCGGGTGGCCCCGGTCCGGCGGCGATGCAAGGTGAGGCGGCTGTGGTCTTCGGCGGGCCCAGTACACCGGCGATACTGGATGGGCCCGGTGTGGCGGCTGTGGTCTTCGGCGGGCCCAGTCCAACGGCGATGCTGGATGGGCCCGGTGCGGCGATGGAGTTAGGTGGTCCCGGGGGACGGCGAGGTTCGGCAGTCGCGTTGCGCTGGTGATGGGCGGTGGAATCGGGGAGGGGGAGATAAACATAGTTACCAGGCAGGCAGCGGGGCTGGGCTTCATCGGTAGGCAGGTGGAGGTCGGCGGCAGCATCGGCGTGGAGGTCGGTGAAGGTAGCGTCCTGGTGAGTCCTGGAGGCGCTCCACGTGGACAAGATGGCGTCGGGGGACTCAGGCCGGCGGCTCGGCATGCTGAAAGTAGGCATGCAGGTGCAGCAGGCAGTGAAAAAAGCGAATGGTATGTTAGCTTTCATAGCAAAAGGATTTGAGTACAGGAGCAGGGAGGTTCTACTTCAGTTGTACAGGGTCTTGGTGAGACCACACCTGGAGTATTGCGTACAGTTTTGGTCTCCAAATCTGAGGAAGGACATTATTGCCATAGAGGGAGTGCAGAGAAGATTCACCAGACTAATTCCTGGTATGTCAGGACTGTCTTATGAAGAAAGACTGGATAGACTCGGTTTATACTCTCTGGAATTTAGGAGATTGAGAGGGGATCTTATAGAAACTTACAAAATTCTTAAGGGGTTGGACAGGCTAGATGCAGGAAGATTGTTCCCGATGTTGGGGAAGTCCAGGACAAGGGGTCACAGCTTAAGGATAAGGGGGAAATCCTTTAAGACCGAGATGAGAAATACTTTTTTCACACAGAGAGTGGTGAGTCTCTGGAACTCTCTGCCACAGAGGGTAGTTGAGGCCAGTTCATTGGCTATATTTAAGAGTGAGTTGGATGTGGCCCTTGTGGCTAAGGGGATCAGAGGGTATGGAGAGAAGGCAGGTACGGGATACTGAGTTGGATGATCAGCCATGATCATATTGAATGGCGGTGCAGGCTCGAAGGGCTGAATGGCCTACTCCTGCACCTAATTTCTATGTTTCTATGTCCACCAACACATCCAGCAATACACAACTGACTTCATGAGTATGTGACGCCATGGATAGTAAGTTGGCAGATAATGATAATAATATTAATAATATTAATTGGTGTAATTAAAAGAAACACTAGGGCAGAATCTGCAGAAATGGAATGTGTACAATTGAAAAAAGATTGTGTTTAAAAAAATAAAATAATACTTTGCAGATATTAACGCTCAAGCACGGAAACTTCAGCGACACCGAGCAAAAGGCAAAGACTTAACCATGTCTGACTACAGGCGCAAATTCCCACCTCTCCGGCAGAGTGTGAGTGAGACGAGCATCACTGGCATTGGGAACCAAGAGGAGGAGCAGCAGAGACTTTATTCCACATTGCCCGGGCAGTCTGGAAAGAAGAATAGTCAATGCAAAAGCGGGAAACTCTACAGCAGAAGCAGCAAAGAGAAGAAAGAAACCAGCCTTCATGACGGTTACTCTTACACAGGCTGCCAGGCCCCTCATCTTCTGCTTCTGCAGGGGTATAACCAACAAAGTGTAAGAGCAAAACACTTCTGTGCAATGTCATTTAAAGAATATTTTTATATTTAAACTAGAAAAATAGTTTTATTAGTTTGAGCGAAAAAAGTACAGAGGATGGAAATCTAGGACAAAATCTGAGTGTTGGAATTGCTCAGCAGGTCAGGCAGCATAGGTTGGGGGGGGGGGGAAGATGAGGGCCAATGTAGACATGGGGAACTGCAACTGCTAGTTTACAAAAAAAAGAGACAAAGTGCTGCAGTAATTCAGTGGCATCTCTGGAGAACAGCTGTTTCTGCCTTTCCCATTTCCTCTTAGTCTCTTTCCACTGCATTCCTGATCGCTTCATGTTTCATGCCTCTCCTCTCCTTGTCTAACTAGCTTTTGTCTTTTAATCTCTGGCATTTGTTCAACCACCTGCCAATCAAGCCCTCCACTTCACCCCCCCCCCCCCTCACCTCTATCTCTCCCCCCCCCCCCCCACACACTTAGGCCCACCCCCACATCTCTTCCAGCTTTCTCCCCCCCCCCAACTACAATCAGTCTGACGAAAAGTCCCAACTCGAAACATTGTCTATTCACGTTCTTCAGAGATGCTGCCTGACCCGCTAAGTTACTCCAGCATTTTGTGTCTTTTTTTTTAGTAGAGTCAATGTTTTGGGCCAAGGACCTTTATCAGAATAGAAAAAGTGACAAGGGTGTTTTAAATTGCATAAAAGACCTGCAAACACAATACTCATAGATCACATAATAAATAAACAAAATCAATAAATTAAGATAAGTTTGAAGTTCATGGTTTCAACCAAGACAGTTCATAGTTTAGGCCTTCCGGATTTTCGGCCCCGGAACCTTGCCTATTTCCTATTTTGTTGCCTATTTCCTTCGCTCCATAGATGCTGCTGCACCTGTTGAGTTTCACCAGCACTTTTGTCTACCTTATATTTTAGTTAGTGTTGTGTAGTGATCAAGAGCCTGATGATTGTTGGGAGGAAGCTGTTCTTGAACCCGCAGGTCACGATTTTCAGACTCCTGTACCCTGTACCTTGTCACTGCGCTAGAGTGCTCTGGTAGAACATTCTTGACTCAAAGCTAGAGAGTCGCCATCTGAATCACAGAAAACACTAAAACTGTTAAGCGACAAGATGTTTAACCTAACTGCAATCATGAAAAATCAGCAAGAATAAATTGTTAGAAGTCTGCACACTTTATTCAATATTTGGATCCATCAACTATTCCTTTTCAATTTCATAAAGCTGGCTAAAACAGAAAATTAGGTATTGAATTACAGTTATAGGCATAGTCATGACAATCAGGATGTACTTAAGTCATGTATTTTAGATCATTAGGTCAACTGATGTCCTTGTGACAATGATTGGATAGTTAGTTGGAAGAGTTTTCTATGCCTTGGGTCATTAAACATATTTTGCAGCAATTCAATTGGCAGTCTTGTCCTTAACAGTAGAACTCGCCTTTTAAACTGAACGATTAAACATATAGATAGACACAAAAAGCTGGAGTAACTCAGCGAGTTAGGCAACATCCCGGAGAAAAGGAATAGGTGACGTTTCGGGTCAAGACCCTTCTTCGGACTGAGAGTCGGGGAAAGGGAAACAAAATCAACAAATTAATAACCCCAATGTTAGTGCGGATAAGTTTGAAGTTCATAGTTTCAACCAAGACAGTTCATAGTTTAGTTAGTGTTTAAGAAGGAACTGCAGATGCTGGAAAATCGCAATGTAAACAAAAGTGCTGGAGAAACTCAGCGGGTGCAGCAGCATCTACGGAGAGCGGAGCAAATAGGCAACGTTTCAGCTTTATCATCGTCGATATGGAACAAAGGAATGAAAGATATGCAAAAAAGTTACGATGATCAAGGGAACCGTCCGCCTCTCGTCTCCCTCTCCCTTGACTCTCAGTCTGAAGAAGGGTCTCAACCTGAAACGTCACCTATTCTTTCTCCCCAGAGATGCTGCCTGACTCGCTGAGTTATTCCAGTATTTTGTGTCTATCTTCGGTTTAAACCAGCATCTGCAGTTCCTTCCTACACATCTAACCTGTACATGCTGTTTTTACAGGATTGTTTGGTGTATCCTCTGGAGTGTCAAAAGCAAATAGTAGGACAAGAAACTGCTTCGACAAAGCCCAACATTTGCTTATCGTCGCCCGACATCTTTTCTCTGCACTGCAAAATCAAAAGGATTAAACAATCAAAAAAGCAAAGTTGCCACCTTGAAGAAAAGACCATAGTGGAGTCATTTCCAAATGCCTTCACAGTCGTAAACTGTGTACCAGTGGAAGGACCAGTGGAACTGAGGCATGGGGATCTGATTGGTTTTGGACAACATTATATTTTTCTCTTCAAAGATCCTTTAGCTGCTAAAAAGGTGCCAGCTCAAACCTTTTCAATGCTGAGACATTTGCACTGTTTTGCTGGCCACCGGAGTAGCCGGAGAATTCCTGTTTGCAAAACGTGTGGCTCCATGACCATTGTTAAAAACTGCTCGGCAAACGTGCAAAGAAATGCCATCTCGGCTGCAAACAGAGACACCACTGTTCAAAAAAGGAAGCTGCATCTGGAATATGAAAGGGCCTTTGAAGATGTGCTGATTGATAAAATCTTGACTCTTATAGAACCTGGTGGAGATGACCATAAGCTAACTCCAGCCTGCCTGCTCTGTCTGTGTATTCAGCATTCAGCTGCTACTTTCCTGTCAGGTGATTTTACGAGGCTCCTTCTGAAGATTGTGCATAGAATGCAAGGAATAGCATGGGTCAGTACTGAGTTCACCATTGTCTGCGTTGCAATATCTTTTTGCTTTTATAAAATGCCTTGCTAAATTAAATATTTCAATAGCAACATGCATCTATGTAGTCACGATTTGGAATCTAGCCCCCACAGAGATGTAAGGGCAAGTGGCCTAAAGCTGATCACAGAGAAATTTAAGGAGCCTCTTAAGAAAGAGAAGAGTGGGGAACAATTTCAAGCACTTGGGGATCTATTAGTCCTTCACACTTCAAATAATTGACAATGTAATTATTATCTCCAAGCACATATGCACAAAAGGAGATAACTTATTAATGGTCCCAGACCAGAGATGTTAATCTGCTCAAGCCACAAGGTGCCATGGGCCAAAAGGTCTGTTCTTGTGATGTACCTTTCTATGTTCCATATACTGCTGCTGCATCAGGGCTTGAAAGGTGAAATGTGCCCTTTGTTTAAGAAACTAGGTGGCTTCAACAATGCATCACTCCTTTATTGCATTAATATAATGTCATACCTTTACTTGGACAGGTACACGGATAGTAAAGGTTCAGAGGGACATAGGCCAAACACGGGCAAAATGGGACTAGCTTAGATGGGGCATGTTTGTCAGCATGGTTGGACTGAACGGCCTGTTTCCGTGCTGTATCACTCCTTGACCTCATTACAGTGGGCTATGTACCAGTAGTTCTGCTCGCTGTTCACAGATGTGTGACGTGGAAGCACTTCCCACTGCAGTTATAGGTATAGCAATTATCGCAGGAAAGCGAAATAACTTAAAATGACAAATGACTAAGTGCTTAATGTTTGACATATTCAGATCAGCTTTTTCTTGTTTAATTGCTATATATTTTTACACAGGGGAAAACCAAAGAATTGGCTGAAAAGTATTCTCAACAGTAAGTTCCATAAAACACTGGTTCACACATTGATTCTTTATTTAAGCAGTCTTTGTGAGTTCATGCATTTTGTGATGTTGCATTATTTTAATTTTCATTTTATTTATAAAAATATCATATAATGTAAATTCTTTACAACTCTGCATCTAAGTTTATAATATTAAATGGATGAAATCTGATACTTGAGCTGCTATCAATAGCCCATTATTATTCCAATGCTGTTCTAATTCATACCAATGCCAAGTAAACTCTCTCTCAAAAATGTCATGTGATACCCAAAAATTACTTTAAGACAATAAATACAATATGTATTTTTTCAATTTAAGTTGTAGGAAAAACTTGTTGGCTAGGTGACTCCTTGATATGAGTTGGAGACAACTTTCAGATAAAATTCCACTTTTCATTTTCTGCAGCTAAACTTTTGGGTCATTAAGCAACTCAAAAAAATGAATTACTTTTCTTAAACTATTCAGATCTAGTTTTCAGTGGAATAGAAATTTCATTACTTAAATTGTCTATTTATCATTCAGATCGATCTATTAAAGGTTCATTTTGACTGCGATTGTAATGTCGCTTTGAGATGGGACATGCCCTATTTTCCGTGTGGAATGCCAAAATGATGCCTCACAGCTCCAGGTACCCAGGTTCAATCCTGACCTTGGGTGATGTCTGTGTGCAGTCTGAGTTACTCCAGCACAAAATGCTGGAGAAACTCAGCGGGACAGGCAGCACTTCTGGAGAGAAGGAATGCGTGACGTTTCCGGTCGAGACCCTTCTTCAAACTGATCAGTCTGTAGATTCTCCCAGTGACAATAATAATGATGTAAATCATTTACCACACAACATTTAGGTTTATAGCATTAAATTGATGAAATCTGACACTTATCCTGCCATCATTAGATTAATATTATTCAAATTCTGATTCTTAGCAATGCAAAGTGAACTATGCAAAGATTACTATGGTTTATGACAAAAATTATGTACTTTTTCACGTTAAACATCCTTTGATCTGAATTGGAGTGAACCTTTAATGCTATTTTACTTTTAATTAGTTACTTTTAGTTTACCTTTAGAGATACAGCATGGAAATAGGCCTTTGGACCCACCAAATCTATGCCGACCAGCGATTATATCCATGTTCTAGTTCTATCCTACGCACGAGGGACAATTTCAAGAAGCCACTTAACCTACAAATCAGAACATCTTTGGAGATGGGAAGAAAACGAAGCACCCGGAGAAAACACAGTCATGGGGAGAATGTGCAAACTCCGTATGGCCTGCACCATAGTCAGGATCGAAACTGGGTCTCTGGCGCTGTAAGGCAGAAACCCTAACGCTGTGCCACTCTGCCAATTTTCTGAAGATAAAGTCACAGGTTACCACTATCCTTTTGTCTGCCTGTACCCGAAAGACATGCTGGTAGGCTAATTGACTATTGTAAATTAGCCCTGAGTACAGTTAACTGGCAAAATGAATCAAATGGGAGTTGATGGGTAGATGAGGGTGAGTAGGTTCTCGGGCCACAGGGATAATGAAAGAGAGAATGAGATGAATGAGACTGCATTGTTGAGAGTGGTTTAGCCAGTCTTTAATCTTAGCTGCTTCATTAGTTCATAAAAATAGATTCCCAATAGAGTGCCTGCATGTGATAACCACTCGCTTATTATTGATTGTTTGTTATTTAATTAGAAATTATAATTTCTGCCAAATCTAGCATAATCATCATCTCAGCAAACCAGGATAGACCAATTTGGGCCCTGGCTACAAAATAGTATAAATTCCCATTGTAGATTCAACACTTCCGTGCAGCGGTCGAGTTGCTGCCTCACAGCGCCAGAGACCCAGGTTTAATCCTGACTACGGGTGCCATCTGTTCAGAGTTTGTTCATTCTCCCCGTGACCTGCGTGGGTCTTCTCAGAGATCTTTGGTTTCCTCCCACACTCCAAAGACGTGCAGGTTTGTAGATTAATTGGCTTGGTGTAAATGTAAATTGTCCCTAGTGTGTGTGGGATAGTGTTAATGTGTGGGATTGCTGGTTGCCACGGCCTGTTCCCACGCTGTATCTCTAAACTAAACTCAACTCGACTCAACTAAACCACCAAATCACAGTGCATCCTGGAAGTACCCTTTCAAACAATCTGCTGGAGGATCTCAGTGGGTCAAGCAGCATCCCTGGATGGAAAGGAACTGTTGACTCTTCAGGTGCAGGGTATCCACCCTAAACATCAACCATTCCTTACCAGCCGCAGATGCTGTTCGATCCACTGACAGCTTTCATTAGATTGTTTGTCACTCCAGATTCCAACATCTTGTATCTCCGGAAATACATTCTGTTGATTCCTGCCTCTCCAATTCTCTTGAAGGCATGAAAATAATTGTCCATTATTGTGATGAATAGGCATTGCATATTTGATCTCCTTTATCACTTGTCATCTATCCATGGTATTTGTGTCTCTTATTTGTGAACCAGCCATCTGCAGTTCCTCTTTCTCCATTCTGTTACTTGCAATTTCTTGGTCCCATCTGCTTTGTCTTTCATATGTTGGGAACAAAATGACCTCCTAATTATTTTTCCAGCATCTGCAGTTCTTTCTTAAATATTAATTATTTTTGCACTGTTGTTTCTACAACCTGTTCCCACCAAACTCCAGACAGGATACATTTTCGCAGCCTCTGGTCAGAATTACAGACCTGGTTCCGGACCTGCAACATATTTTCTTCTGGATGTCCAATTCCATTGAGCTGCTTTACTTCATCCAGCAGAAGGTTCCAGGATATATACAGGGATTTGAGGATCTGAAAGCACAAGGTACGTTTTCTGCAAATAGCAATGAGAAGTTAAGCTATTGGCAGTGGTAAGCAGAGATGTATGAAAGCTAGGTTCTAAAGTGAGCATTTATACATCATGCTATTCAAATGGTTGAGGTCAGCAATATTTAATTGATATGCATTTCAGCACCTTTTGTCTACAAAAGGAGCATTGTGTTAATGGTGAACTGTCTTATTATGAAAAGCAATCACATGAGATTTTTACTAGCATTGCATTGTTTTATTAAAAGTAGGGATGAACAATTGTTGAGCTTTGAGCAGGCAGAATTGGCTGTAATGAACATATAACATAAAACATTGGTTGAATGCAGATGGCAAGAATCGGCAAATCCATTTATATTTCCAATTGCCTTTGCAGTGTTTCTTAAATGAAAGATATAGCGTTTTATTGTAGATTTGGGCGTTGATAATTACTGGGGCTAAGACAGTGAGAAAAATATGATTTCCTGCACTTGGAAACATTGAAATGTTGGATGGCACTTTAACGCGTATGATAGAAATATTTTGAAAGGTTTGAGGACATACGAACATTAACAGACAGCAAAAAGCCGGGTTCATCCAGTTTCTCTATATGAGTTTGTTTGTATGCATTGTCTCTAAAGAAGATGGTTTAGTTACAATTTGACTGTAGCAAAATATCCGAAGGTGAATTCGGAGAAAGAAGGTATTGAACCAAAAAAAGGTATTCAGAAAGGTGGCCAAGAGTTTTGTCAAAGATGGGAATCGAGTATGGTGCAAGACAGACAAGAAGTTAATTGGAGGAACAGCATATCATATTTCGCTTGGGCAGCTTACAACACAGTGGTATGAATATTGATTTCTCTCACTTCAGGTAGCCCCGGCATTCTCTCTATCCCTCCCCTACCCAAATTGCACAAGCTTCTATTTTTCACCCTACGAGCTAACAATGGCTTGTTTCCTTTAGCATCATTGCTTTTTTGCATATCAAACATTTTTGCATTAAAAAATTCATTGTTCTTTATCTCTCCACATCATCGTCTATATCTCTTGTTTCCCTTATCCCTAACCAGTCTGAAGAAGGGTCTCGACCCAAAACGTCACCCACTCCTTCTCCTGAGATGCTGCCTGTCCTGCTGAGTTACTGCAGCTTTTTGTGTCTATCGAAGAAGTAATTATAATTTTTTCTGGAATGTTCTCCCTCTATTTAACATGGTGAAGCCTGCCATCCACAGGTAACATGGGCTTGCAGTGTATAATCTTAGCAAGACACTTTGAGCTAAGACTCTGATAATGAGGTCAGTACCAATGAGTACATAGTATATTAGCGAAGTGATGATATTATTTGCGACAGGTTTTAAACAAAGCCCTTTTATATATCACAGATTAGTAAGAGTTTGCCATGCTTGATTATCACAACGTTCAACAAAAATGAAGAACATCAAACTAATATGAAAGAAACAATGATATCGGAAATAGCTACTCATCTTAAAGATTGGGGCATTAATTTTCTCAGGTTACTATTGAGTGCTTCTACAGAAAAATTTACTGAGACCTCTGCTGTTCCATTGCAATATATTCAGTGTATATGCTGTTGATATGAGGATATATGGACTACGTTGAAGAACTATGAGCAACATAAAAATGTTAATTCACTGAGTTGTGTTTTCTTTTAGTTACTTAAGAATGAAAATATAGTACAATGCTCAGGATTTTAGAACGTAGAACATTTTAATGGTATCTGAATTTTGGTTGTTCAGAATGATATCTACAGACCAAGTAACTATGTCCATTTATGTTACTGATTTTAGAAATATAAAAGGTTTTCATTTTAAACACTAATTGTCAAACTAGGAGAATTGAGAACCAGAAGACATGGGTTTAAAATGAGGGGGGAAAAATTTAATAGGAACCTGAGCGGTAACATTTTTACGCCAAGGGTGGTAGATGTATGAAATGAGGTGCCGGAGGAGGTAGTTGAGGCAGGTGCTGTCACAACGTTTACTAAATATTTAGACAGGTACATGGATAGGTTAGGTTTAGAGGGATATGGGCCAAACATAGGCAGGTAAGATTAGTGTAGATGGGACTGGTTGGTCAGTATGACTTTACTCTATGACTAAACAAAGCATTGGATGTGACAAAAAACTTTTTGTATATCCCTTCTTTAGAAATGCTGCGATTCTTGAATTTATCATAGATTTAATTAACTCATCAATAAATGGTCTTGTGATTTTTGTTTTCAGATTTAGATTGGATTAAAATGTCGGTGAAATGAGATGGGTTAGATTTGATGCAATTAGCACTACAAATGAATAGTACTAATAAATAATCATGTGCATAAAATATCCTCCACCGACCTGAGCCGTCTTACTCAGTAACAAAGAGACACTGTTGACATTTATGCTTCCCATTTCATTCATGCATAAAGAGAGATTTACGACATGAGTGGTATTTATGGGCAATTTTGTGAATGGAAATGGATTGTGATTCAGGTCCCTTTACACTGACAAGCCAAACTGAGAGAGAAGCAAATAAAAAGGCTAATGCTAATGAATTGTAAGATGCGACAGGCTTCAAATAAACTGACTTTAACTGTATTTTGCTTTGACAGTATTTCAGTTCTTACCATTCAAACATCTGATGTTATATAGTATGTCAAAAATGTATGAACAGCATAGTTTAAATATTGGAATGATCTAATACTGCAATGGCAAATCAGTACCCATTCAACCAGGATCTCATTTATATAATCAGCAGAAGATGCCAGCTATTTTCACAAAAAGCTTACGGCAAAGATTGACAGATTCTTGATTAGTAGGGGTGTCAGGGGCTATGAGGCAAAGGCAGGAGAATGGGGTTGAGGGAGAGATATCAGCCATGATTGAATGGAGGAGTAGTCTTGATGGGCAGAATGGCCTAATTCTGCTCCTCGAACGTATGAACATAAAAAATGTTAGCATCAAAATCGCTGTTTTATACTTTATTAATTGATGTGCATTTAATGTCTGGTTTACTATAAAGTTTTGTTTGAAGAAGGTAAATGGTTTGGTTTCCCAACTGCAGTTTCCAGCCTGCTATTTCTAGAAACACTTCATTTGCCAAGGAAAGCTGCAAAAAAAACATCATATTGACCATCAAAACAAAATCAATGGAAACTTTTTTTTCTCCGTGACATATTTTTACTGTGAAAACATTTTTGTTTCCCTGTGAAGCTTGGAACTGTTGTTAAACATGCTTGTATCCAAATGTCTCCAAAAATACCTACAGCGATGCATGTTAGCATTTGGGATGGAAAAAGAACCGTTGGAGAGATTCATAAGGAATTCAGAGAAATGGCGATGGTTGGACCGGATGGACAAAGCCCTTTTAATCCATTTGATCTTCCAGAACATCGACTCTACATTCTTAATTGGAATAGTTTAGATTATTATTTCACTGTACCAAGATAAAGTGAAAAGCTTTTTGTGTAAGAAGGAACTGCAAATGCTGGTGTATACCGAAGATAGAAACTAAAACCTGGCTCAGAATTTAAACCAATTCTAAATGGATGAGGCGGGAGTATTAACTAGGATAAATAATGCAGGCAGACACAAAATGCTGGAGTAACATAGCGGGACAGACAGCATCTCTGGAGAGAAGGAATGGATGACGTTTCTGAAGAAGGGTCTTGACGTGAAACGTCACCCATTCCTTGTCCAGAGATGCTGCCCGTCCTGCTGAGTTACTCCAGCTGTTTGGTGCATGCTAACCAGTCAGCGAATATGCTACCCATGATTACAATCAAGCCGTCCGCAGTTTACAGTTACAGGATAAAGGGAATAATGTTTAGTGGAAGATAAAATCCAGTAAAATCTGATTAATGTTGGTCCAAGGGTCTCCAATGAGGCAGATGGTAGGTCAAGAACGCTCTCTAGTTGGTGATAGGATGGTTCAGTTGCCTGTTAACAGCTGGGAAGAAATTGTCCCTGAATCTGGAGGGGAGAAGAGAGTGACTGGGATGTTTCTCATCCTTGAATATGCTAGTGCACCGTAACAACACCTGAGGTTTATCTGTGACAAGGCTGTTGAAGGGAGATCATAGAGTCTATGCTGGTTGTTGAAAGGAATGGGGAGAAGGAGCTGATTGCACAATCATGAATAATCTTGAAGAAGATGGAAAATTCTAACTCCTTGTTCCCAGACCCAGACTCACGGGCTGTTATTTAATGCTGAAGTCATCCTTAATATTTTAGTTGTGACCTGCCGCTATATTTGAGGCATGCTTCATTTGTGTATTTGGTATGTGTGGACATACAAGTCCTATCAATTAAGCTCATGGATATAGGGAGCTGGGCATTCTGATTGAATATCCAAATATATATGTTGTGCATGCATATACAAAGTACTTGAACACAAGATATCAAATTTAGTGGAATACATACTTTCCAGTTACTACTGAATCTTAATCAATTGGTTTTTTTTTTTAATTTTAGGTTCCAAAGAATCATTGCTCTCATCCACAATTTCACTCAATGAAGAAGTTATGACTATTTTGGAAGAATTGATCATGCATTCGTTCCAGCAATGTGTGTACTACATCACAAAGGTTAGTTTAGATGATAAATGCACCTTTTATCAATTAACAGGTAGATATATTGGTTACAAATTTGGCCTCTGTAGAACTTGCGATTAGACTGAAATTTGATGTACGATGCACTTCTCGTCAGTTGTGGTACATGTCAAGCAAACCGTTTTGGGAAGTCAGATAGTGCAGGCAATGCTAACGTCTATTGGAAACCATGCAGGGTAGGCAGATAAATGTGACGTTCATCATGAGCTGCTTATGTGAGTCATCTGATGCCATATGTTTAAATATGGAGAAAGGTAAACAAAGGTAACACTTCAGGTCTGATAAAGGTCTTCAATCTGGAACACAAACTCAGTTTCTTTCTCCGTAGAAACATACTTACCGAGTGAATATTTACAATATTTTCTGTCTTTATTTCAATCTCTGGATAAAGACATTCTCCAGAATGACTGACTGGGTTTATTAGATTTTGCCCTTAGTTTTGGCTTCTTTAACAAATGGAAATATAATTTCATCATTAAACCTTCAAAAAAAAATAGGCACATGGTGATCACAATAGAAAAGTTAAAAGATTAGGACAATTTAATATCAATTTCAAAATGGGTTGCCCCTTTGTTGTGTGCTGACATTCACAAGAGATAACTTCAGCATCAAATTTCTGTGCAGAAGAGGAACTACTCCTTTTAACCTTCGGGTAGATCTATTCACCATGGCTTTGACATTGTGTAGGCCATGGTAATATGTAGCGTTAATCTGCACTTGGCCAGATTATTCTGCAATTGAACACTGAAGGTTGGAAGACATCTGTTCATTTTAGTGTGTAAACTGAATAAATCCCACAGATTTTCTGTGTTACAGTAATAACTGGAGAAATATACAATGCCAAATCCTCATTTTTGTGGTTAATTTTCTTTTTGAACATTAGATATATTGTATGGTAATAAGTATTGAAATACATGGTAAATCATTCTGATAAATGTTGCCTATAAAATAAAATATGGATCTGTTCTGAAATGAGTGCTCTAATATACAAGAGTTTTATGACTACAGGACAAATGAGATGGAGCCCATAATTTAGAAATTGCTATTGGCATTAATGGTGGACAAATGGTCAAAAGGTTCTATGGGGTTTCCTCTGCTAGACTCTCTAATACAGGCATTATCCTTTAAATGGGTTGATGTCCCCACTACTAGCTCACCTGCTAATATTGTCTACAGTGAATTCTAACACTGAGATTAAGGGTGACGATAGGTTGTGCTAACTAGACATGCCAGTTGAGAGTCTGGTTTTAGCATCCAACTTTGGTCTCAATAGGGCTAGATAGGGCTCTTAAAGATAGCAGTCAGGGGATATGGGGAGAAGGCAGGAACGGGGTACTGATTGGGGATGATCAGCCATGATCACATTGAATGGCAGTGCTGGCTCGAAGGGCCGAATGGCCTACTCCTGCCCCTATTGTCTATTGTCAATTGCTGCTTACCATTTAAAAGTACTTGGGGAAGCTAAAAGTCATGGCTGCAGGTTACCACTTGAGTATTGATGAGGCATAATTTGCACTCAGAAAACGACACAAAGTGCTGGAGAAACTCAGCGGATCAGGCAACATCTCTGGAGAACATGGATGGGAGATGTTTCCGGTTGGGACATGAAACATTGGGAAGAATGGTTCCGATCCAAAATGTCATCTATCCATGTTCCCCAGAGATGTTGCCTGACCTGCTGTGTTACTCCAGCGCCTTGCATCTTTTTTGTTGTACACCAGAATTCCTGTGCCTATATTTTGCACCCATCAGCTTATGTTGGGCTCACACTTCCTCCTGATGGTGCAGAATGTGCTGCATGATACTAGTTTCCTAGTGGCCCTTGTGGCTAAAGGGATCAGGGGGTATGGAGAGAAGGCAGGTACAGGATACTGAGTTGGATGATCAGACATGATCATATTGAATGGCGGTGCAGGCTTGAAGGGCCGAATGGCCTACTCCTGCACCTATTTTCTATGTTTCAGAAATGCCTAAAAAAAACAAAAAGAGCACTCCAAGTCTTGCACACAGCACTGAGGTGTTGGCAGATTCTGAGGAGGTGTGTAGAAACAAAGGAGATAACAGAGAGTGGTGGACGCTGTCTGGTCCATCACGGGTGCTGACCTCTCCACCATCAAAGGGATCTACAGGAGGCACTGCCTCAAAAAAGGCAGCCAGCATCGTTAAAGACCTGCACCACACAACTCACTCCTACCATACAGGAATCTAAACATTGTGACCTCCAGCTACAAGAATAGCTTCTTCCCAACATCCATCAGGCTATTGAACATTGCACCAGACTAACCTATGAACTATGGACTGGCTTTGGTTGCACTAAAGACTTCAGGCTTTTATTGCACTAGTGTTAGGATTATTATAACACTACCTTGATTTAGTTTAGTCAGCCTTAGTCAGCCTTTAATGAGCCGATAGGAAGCGTAGAAAGAGCACTTACTTAGACACAAAATGCTGGAGTAACTCAGCGGGACGGGCAGCATCTCTGGTGAGAAGGAGTGGGTGGCGTTTCGGGTCGAGACCCTTCTTCAGACTGATTCTCTGAAGTGTCTCGACCGAAACGCCACCCACTCCTTCTCACCAGAGACGCTGCCTGTCCCGCTGAGTTACTCCAGCATTTTGTGTCTATCTTTGATTTAAACCAGCATCTGCAGTTCCTTCCTACACAAGAGCATTTACTTGTCGTAATAGAATGGCTTGTGTCCACTACTTTGAATGCCAAGGGGCCTATAGAGGGAATTGGAGCGTGTTTAATTCTTCTTGCGAGTTAAACAAAACTGATATTATTACTTTTTGCTTTACAGTCGCTGTATGTTGCACTTCCTGCCTTCTTGGACTGCAATCCCTTCCAGACGGAGAGGGGACATTCCTGGATGAATGTGTCTCCTGTCCCAGAGGCAGTTCGTAACATCATGCAGATATACAAGACCACCCTGGACCTCCTCCACCAGTATGAGATTCACCCAGAAATCACAACACAAATGTTTGCTTACCTTTTCTTTTTCTCCAATGCCTCTCTCTTCAATCTGCTGATGGATAGGGGTAAGTTTAACAACATGCAAGGATACTTTCAAAACAAATTACATGGACCTTCACAGAAAAATGCCTTGCGGCAACAAAGGTCTGTGTTGGCATCCATAGTCTCAGTAGATTCCTGTCATCTTATTCCATCTCAATGTACCTCATCATCCTACTATTCATTTCCCTCTTGTATGTATACCTGGCTTCACCTGAACCGTTCCATGTGATGGCAAACTTCATGTTTTCATTATTGAATTTCTCGTTAAACATGATAACATAAGGTCATGTCTCCGCCATGGCTGATCTAACTCTCCCTCCTAACCCCATTTTCCTGCCTTCACCCCGTACCTCCTGACACCCTCACTAATCAAGAATCTATCTATCTCTGCCTTACAAAATATCCATTTTAGTGACTACTTGAAATTGATGACCCCTGGTTTGAATTACTGCACAAGTGGAAATAGCTCCATATCTACCAGTTTGAACACATTCATAATTTTAATGACCTGTCGCAGGTCACTTATTAGTCATTCATTTCTAGAGAAAAGGGCTTCAGAATGTTTAGTCTCTCCTGATAATGTGGTTGGTGAGATGTGTTTTATTTAAACCTATGAAACATATGATTTAGTACCTGTGGGTTTCCTCCAGTTTACCACAACTGCCCAAAATCACCCAGGTACGTTAATTTGCCTACTGTAAATTACCCAGGTGGAGCTGGGTGTCAGCATTGGGACAGCTTGTGATGGAAGCGAAGTTTCGGGGAAATAAGTCTGAGACCTGAAAGTTGGCCTAGACTCGATGGGCTTAATGGCTTCCTGTGACATAAGGCAATATGAGGAATTTGGGACTGAAAAGAATAAAATGTTCACAGTGTTTAACTTGTATCTGATAATTTATCTGCAATATTAATTTCAGTTGCCCCGGGGATTTAGCTGATTAATGGGCTGTCCAATGTAGACTAGGCCACACCAACTAGGAAAGTCTTAGGTTGGATATTCACCCTGCATTGGTTCAGCAGTTCCTAATTAATCATTTGGATCATTGTGCTAATGTTAGCTTCAGCATTTCCTGGGGGGGGGGGGGAAGAGGAGAGGAAATAATATTGCCGGAGATTATGACTGTACTTCGTGACACCTGCTGTGAAATACGTGCAAGACTGTTGGCGAGGACAGAATTGGAATCGATTTGTGATGGTTTATATAATCCAAATCCCCTCCTGCAATGGGCTTACTTTAATAAGTAGTGTTGTCGTGTGTTTGCACCATCGGAACAATGTGTTGAGACTAGTCAACAGAGGAGGGGGGGTGGGAACAATCCTCTGGGCTGTGGGAATTTATATAGGAAAATCAAAATAGTGACATCCCTACTGTAGTTTTATAATATGCATGGATATTATAAACAGCTGCCTATGGAAAAATATGTCAAAATCATAAAAGATGTGAGAAATGGTATCTGAATTTATTTATTTCAACTTGTACATGCATGTTATATGGTGAGCAGAGTAGGAATTTGAAGCCATGTACAATACAATTGTGAAGAAATGCACTGGTCTGGTTTTAAGCTCTGGTTCGAGGTGATGGAACATTATCTCTGATTATGGCTGAAGTTGGTCAAATGGCCAAGCTTCCAGTGGCAATGACCCTAAGACTATTTTCAGCACATTCTTCACTTAAATGCTGACCTGAAAATACCCATTTCCCCACCCTGAATAATCTTCAATATCTTCTTATAAATGGATGCAGAACTAAAACAGCTAATTAGTTCAATCTGAGAACTGCACCAAACTAAACCTTGTTGAAAACTGGCAGCTGAACTACCTTATGTTAACTACATCTGCCATTCAATGATTTGGCTTCTCGCACACTTGAGATGTAATCATTTGGTAAAGGGATATAATTTTTTTTTAAATCAAAACTTACCTGTAGGTTATTGAGGTATCTATGAATTTTTGGATGGGTTTCAGAACTGCTGGGACTGTTGTTGCAATATGCAAAAGTGTAGTTGGCCAATTGAGTTCAATGAAAGGGAATTCATAACATCTCAGATCATTTTCTCTTTAGCTTTTCCTTGTACTAAATAGAAGCATTGTTGATTTTTTGTTGTTGTTTTTTGCTGCAGATAATTTAGAATGACTTTATTACTTTCAGACATTGATGTGTATACCTCTATTAGGATATACTGAAAACATGTTGTCAAAAATGTTCACGCCTCTTTAGTAAATAGAAAATACTTTTTTGAGTCTTCCCTCAATTCTTCCTCCATCCCAGATTAGCAATTTTAAAACCACACCACCTATTACTGGTGGGTAAAATTCTCTTCATTCTCTCAATATTTTTTAGGCTAGTTTTAAAATTAACAGAGTGGGAAATGGAAAAGCTTTTGTATGTATCAGAAGGTTGCCCCATAAGATTGTAGAAGATCGGCATGAGTGTGATAATGTAATCAGATCCTTATTCTGCAAGTCTTTCCAGGTGATTTGTGCCATATTGTTTGTCACTGGAGATTTAGTAGACAAACGTTCCATTTCACTGTACCTATGCGCGGAATATACAGTTAAAGTGGGAGGTAGCAGCTGATTATCTATCTTTGTCTCATTGCCCAGGTTCAAGGGGCTGTTTTTTCCACTGGTCAAAAGGGGAACAGATGCAAGGCTGTCTCCGCCTGTTGTTGGACTGGATACAAAATGAAGGAATGGGGAACATCGCAGATGAATTTTTTTTCAAATTCAGCAGTGCTATAAAGCTTCTGGCTACACCGGCCTCTATTCTCATGCAGGTAATGGAATCAATCAGCAGACGTAGTCTTGTAAAACAGCGAGTGCTGGAGTAACTCAGCGGGTAGGGCAGAATCTCAGCAGCTTATTCTTACATTGGTATCAGTTTCCCGTTGAATAAACATATATGTTTTGGTTTGGACTTTTTGTTAAATATGACTTTTACAAGCTCATATTCCTAATGCATCCAGGCCTCCAAAGGTTTTTTAGATATTCCCAGGTGGGAATAAAGTTAATGCAACAATGCAGAGCTATCAGGAGATATTATTATAATGACTCTCAGTAATACTAAACTAGTAACCACTATCCCAAGCACCCTCTCTGTGTGTTGAGCAAGTCTCTGTGTGTTCATTTATTCTTTGCCACATCTTGTTACAGTGCAGCTTGAGTAGTCTCCAGAGAGAGTTCCATGCCTTAACCCCATCGCAACTCCTTCACATACTAACACACTACCAAGTGGCACCTGGTGTGGATCCTGTAGCAGCATTGCAACCAAGTGCTGAAGAGGGGGAAACATTGTACAAAACGGGTAAGATTAAAGTTTTTGTAAAGAAGCAAAAACTGTGCTGCTAATTAGAAAAAGCCACATTTCAGAGATTTGTTTGACCCATAGACACACAGAAAATGGCAAAATATTTACTGTTGAGTACAAGGTTATAGTTTGCTTCCGCTGAAAGGAATGGATGTTTGCAGACACCTTTAAAAGCAAATGAAAGATTACCATTAAATCTCCTCCCCCACCCCCCCCTCACTTTAAACCTATGTCCTCTGGTTCTCGAATCCCCTACTCTGGGCTTGTGTGTTTACCCGTTCCTTATTCCTCTCATGATTTTGTACACCTCTATAAGATCAGATTTGTGACAAGCTCCCATATATTTTCTTCTCCACAGAGGACATTCTGCTAAGTTTTCATAGGTATCCTCCTCTGGTGCTGCCCACGAGTAATTTTAAGGTGGATCTGGATGCAGAGACTGTGGAGGACAACTTGTACAGGCACCTGTTGTATATACGCCACTTTCTTTGGAGTCTGCGCACCAAGTTCCAGTCAAACAATGGATGTTCTATAACCAAGGAACTACAGGTAGGGTGTTGCCCAAAGGATAAACGTGTAGCTATCATCTACAATTATTACACTTTATGATACTCTCTTGTATTCACATACATTGCCCAACTGTAAGGAAGATAGTATGGGATTGCAAGGAAACATAAGTCAGCTAAATGGATAGACAAGCGACAGATGGAATTTAGGACAGTAAAATGTTAAGTGATACACATCAGCACAAAGAATAACACGTGACAATGCAGGCACTGGTCCCATGCCACCAGAGCTCAGAGCAGAGTGCCTGTCTCAGGAGTCTGGTGTCAGGCATTTGTACTTGGGACAACCTCTATAGCTCCACAATCTGCCATTGACTAGCTGGTCCTGTTCTGCTTTCCCTCGTGCTTGATTACTGCTCTGCTGCTCCCTCAGCAACAGTATCACAAACTCAATACCAATGTAGCATCCTTGGGTTCCTTTCCATATTGCTGTTTAACTGGGCAAGTAAACCAGGTGGTGTTTATAGCCACCTATTTTTTATTATTAACGGACAACACACATGTAATTGGGTTGCTTGATACAACAATTTATCCAGTGATTTGTTTTGCCCTAGAAACATACCCTGCCTAGCAACTAGGAAGAGGATTCACCTGCTCATAAGATGTTTTACTCCTACACAGATCAGCACTAAATATGAACATGACCATAAGACATAAGAGCAGAATTGACCATTCTGCGCATCAAGTCTACTCCAACATTCAATCATGGCTGATCTATTTTCCCTCTCAACCCCATTCTCCTGCCTTCTCCCCATAATCTGTGACAGCCTTACTAATCATTCTCTGCTTTAAATATACCCAATGTCTTGGCCTCCACAGCCACCTGTGGCAATGAATTCCACAGATTCACCACCCTCTGGCTAAAGAAATTCCTCCTCATCTCCATTCTGGATAACAGGAAATGAAATACTGCTTTATGTTTTGAACCAAACCTATGTAATTTAATTAACCTAATTGACCTTGCCTAATCTTATTTGTAATCAAGCAAGAGATAAAGCTGATATAATTACCTGAGAAAATCAGAACTGGTCATGCATAAAGTAGCTCTCGGATAAACAATTTTCATTTTGAATGACCATAAGAATTTATTTTGTCAAGTAATGAATTACACATAACTGGATTCATTGCCTTTTGTACTTAGCTCTCCAGTTAATTGTTTGGACTGCTTTTGAAATGAGCTAGAAACACAAATATTGTTCTTCATCTGTTTGGATTAGAGCCATCAAGATGGTCGCATTCTTGTGTCCTTTCAGGAATTTGTGTGGCTTACACTAACTATGGGTTTATTTCTTCCACTTTGTGTGTTTTCCAGGCTGAATCTCCAGTTTACTACAATTGCCATGAACTTTCATCGGACAGCTTAGACACATTTTCCAATCTCAAGATATTTGATCAACAATCAGGCCAAAACAATCACCTCAGTAATAATCTTGATGTAGAAATAGATGGAACTAGGTTGAGCACTGCTTGGGTCAGTGGATCGAATGGTGATTTCAGTACCTGCCACAAACCGCACAACCTGATACCACGGACCACCCAGGGGAGGCACAGAGGCCCAGAGCAAAATGTGCAGCCATCTGACCCTTCTTGCCTCTTAACTCCTCCAAATACACCATTGAATTTTGACCATGTACAGACAAATGGAGATAGTAGGCTTACATCAAACTCCCGGAGAAACGGCCACTACAAAAGCAGAGACAACGAGGGAGAAGGTAACTGTAAGAATGCTCAACAATATCCAATATTGCAGAGGGAATGAAGCACCACCTGGGAAATGGAAGTTCTAAATATCCGGTGTGGTGGTTTGGACTATGGTATAGTCAAAATTAAACTGAGCATATCGTGAAAATACCAATAAGCATTTAAAAAATATATATTGCATTAGATTATGGTGGGCTCATGCACAGTAAGAATGAGAAGATGTTAAGGTTTGAAACGGAATGGTTTTGTTGTACAACAGTGCTGTTGTGCACAAGGTTGAATGAGAGCGAAGTGGTGGAGAAAATCAGTTAGGCACGAGCATGGTAAGTGTGAGTTGGGGGGGGGGGGGGGGTGGATGTATAAGAGATGCGCATTGTGTAAGTTGAATGGATCAGGAAAATATTTATTGGAGAGACAATCACAATGGGGATTGTGTGGGGATGTGGAAGATGATTTAAATCTCGTTGGTGAGATAGGTTGAGAAAATTTGCATTCAGAATATTTTCTCCAGATTCAAAGAAAGCCGCTACCCACTGGATATAAAAATGGCCTGTAGTTGTTGAGAGCACCAAGTGAATGTCTGCATTTGTTTTTGGCAGGAAGAGTAACAGCAGCATATGATCTACCGACTCCAACGTCTTCGAGCCTGAGCTCTGGAGATGATGATCTCTGTTGCGTATATGTTGTGGAGCTGGCGCGGGGGCCTGTTGGTTTAGGAATGGGACTGATCGATGGACTGGTGAGTTAGATGAATTACTCCAGCAATTGTATCAGCAGTCACTCAGCTAACACCATTCTCACTTCGGAATGAGAGTTCAAGTCACACTCCAGAAACTTAGATGCAGAACTTTAGACTGACACTCCAGTGCAGCACGAAGGAAATGTTGCCCGTCAGAGATACAGTCTTCAGGATAAGATGTTAAAGCCCATTTGCTTTTTCTGATGGATGTAAAGATCCTATGCCACTGTGAGCTTGTAGAGTGTAAATTGGTCGCTGACAGCCTTAGTCGTTTCCAGCTTCCGACACCATAGTGACAACTGTAAAAAGAACTTCAATGTCAATAGACCACTTCGGGATCAAATGGAAAGCCACCTTGTATCAGAAAATGTTTGAAATATGTCAGACAGCAACAGTGGAGAAAAAAAGTAGCTAATGATTCAAGCAACATTCTTTCTAAAGAACCAGTTGTTTTGTTGGTAGTCACAAAACTACTCGTTAAACAATGGTGATCTGCAGAAACTCAGCGGGTGAGGCAGCATCTATGGAGCGAAGGAAATGGGCAACGTTTCGGGCCGAAACTTTGCCTATTTCCTTCGCTCCATAGATGCTGCCTCACCCGTTGAGTTTCTCCAGCATTTTTGTCCACCTTCGATTTTCCAGCATCTGCAGTTGCTTCTTAAACATGGTGCAATGATCTATCAGTTTGTACTGCAGATACGTTTGAAATGTAATTGAATATATTGACAAATCTCTATAATCAGTTTATTTTACTTAATTGTTAGATGAACTTTGCTTACCATATAAAATATTTTTTAAATTCTTTCGAGATGAGACTACCTGCGACATTAGCAATTATGATTCTTATTTTATGCACTCCTAATCTTGCGTTTGAGCGAGTGCTATGAACTACGTGCGCTGCAAATCTCTGTGGATACAATGGAACTGCAGATGCTGGTTGACAAAAAAAGACAAAGTGCTGGAGTAACTTAGCAGGCCAGGCAGCTTGAGTCCCTTTAGGGTTGTGACCCTTCTTCAATTCTTTGTGTTGAGTAAGAACATCCATGTTCATTTTGACCTGGTATTCTCATCTATCTGCAGCATACGACCTTAAAATCGCCCGGCATTTACATCAGAACCCTTCTGCCTGACAGCCCGGCAGCCTCGGATGGGAGACTGGGAATCGGGGACAGGATCCTGGCAGTTAATGGAAGCAGCTTAATTGGTGCAGATTATGACAGGTAATCACTGACAACCATCTGAATGAATGAATCAAACTTTATGATACTTGCATTGACTGAGTGTCAAACAGCATGGAAACAGGCCATTCGGCCCAACTTTCCCATGCCGACCAAGATGCCCCATCTCATGCTAGTCCTATCTGCTCATATACCTCTAAACCTTTCCTATCCATGCACCTGTTCAAACGCCTTTTAAATGTTGTTATAGTACCTCCCTCAACTGCCTCCTCTAGCAGCTCGTTCCATATACCCACTGTATACAAAAATTGTCCTTCAGGTTCCTGTTAAATCTTTCCCCTCTCACCTAAACCTATGTCTTCTGGTTGTTGATTCCCTTACACTGAGTAAGAGACTCTGTGCATCTACCCTATTCTCTCTTGGTCTTGTACAACCTCTGTAAGGTCACTCCTCATCGTCCTCCATTCCAAGGAGTAAAGTCCTAGCCTGAGATGTAATATTTAAACACGTTGGAGTCTAGGAATCCCTGACTGTGGGGCTATTTTCTTGTTTCTGATTGCAGTGCAGTGAGCCTGATTCGCTCAGCAGGCAAGAGACCACGATTCCTCATTGCCAAGTCAGACTTCCTCATTGCTGAGAAGATCAGTGCTTCATCCTGTTAGTTCTCAGGTATTGGACATTACCCCATCATCCTTTCATGTTTAAGTGATATGTGGTTGACAAATGGCAGTGAATTGTATTGTAGCTGTCCCCTGCTTTCCTCCTAGGATATTACAAATTTATACAAAGTAATCTTCTCCCAAAAAAAAATCATTTTTGTCCAAATATGATTTTAAAACCAGCAACTACAAAAGGCTCAAAATCACCTCAAATCATGAAGATTATTATTTTAAATGCCACTTATGAAAATTTAAGTGGTGTCCTAATTATACCAATGCTGTCTATCTGATAATAATTGTAAAATGGAGCTTAGTACAGGCCGAGCAAAAGTCACATGTGTGATCAACATTACATTTTTTTAATGTTGCTCGACATTTAACTGGATGCAGTTTAAACCTTGATTCCCGCGTTCTGCCTAAGAGAAATTAAGATTTAAACTAATAAAGGTCATAAGTGATAGGAGCAGAAGTAGGCTATTCAGCCCATCAAGTCTACTACACCATTCAATCATGGCTCTTCTACCTCTCCCTCTTAACCCTATTCTCCTGCCTTCTCCCCATAACCCCTGACACCCGTACTAATCAAGAATGTATCTATTTGCTGTAAAAAATATCCATTAACATGGCCTCGACAGCCTTCTGTGGCAAGAAACGAAGGAAAAATTAACGCTGACAATAAGAGTTGTAGACCATGCCCCTTAAGTCTACACTAGTATCAGCTGGGCTCGGGAATGCATTCTGATTTAATCAGGGGGTTGTGGATTTCTACCCACTGTTGGATTTGCATAGACGAGGCTGATAGCTGGGTCCATTAAATATAGCACATCATTCAGCAAAGTGTCTTTCAGTTAGCTACCCATTCTACACTGCTGCACTAATTTAATATTCTCCATGGACCTCGAACAAGGGTTTTTAATAATTACTGTTTTCAAAATCTGGGAACCATTTCAAGAAAGTATTTTCTTACATTTGCAAATGTCGGTCAATTTTAGTACAATATCCTGACAAAATCCAACGGTGAATAAAGTTGGGACTGACTGGAATCTGGTTTCACCAGGAACTTTCTCCATCATAGCAATTGGCTCAGGTGCCCAATCCATGCTGTGCTGATCAATTAAACCAAATCTTCAATTATTATGTAAATTAATATGTTAAACCAAAGATATATTTAGAAATTGCTGCATTATGAACCTCTTAAATATTAGACAAATGAGCCTGGCTGGTTAGGTTATATCTTTGATTGGTGTAATATTTGCATGTATTCTGTAGGGTTTTACTGATGTAGGAGCAAATCCCTCTCAATACTCTAACAGAGCAAGTTAGTCAGTCAGGGCCAAAGAGGGAAATGTTCCAGTGAGTCTATACCACATTTAATAGTTGCTCCAACATTAAACTACATGTTTTGTAAAAATAAAGTCAATTGTACATTGAAGGGACTGTCCCACTGTCACAACCTAATTCACGACCTCTGCCGAGTTTTCCCTTGACTCATACTCGCAGCATGGTCGTCACGAGGTCGCAGCAGGCCGTGATGCTAGTCGTAGGTACTCGTGGCATCAAGTAGGTCGGGGCGTTTTTCTAGCCTGATGAAAAGTGTCCACGAGTAAAAAAGGTTGTGAATTATGTCGTGAAAGTGGGACAGACCCTTTACAGGTATACGATAGAATTAAAATTCTTATAAATTAACATAATGCCAATTTATGGCACTGGACAATAGTAATTAGATTTAAAAATGCATTTTACTTACATAAATGTAGATAATTACAAGATTTACATTACTGTTTTAAATCCAATTCAATCTCTCTCCCCTCAGCCCTAAATCTGTTAGTGTAGGGCTTCAACTAGAATAAACCCTCCTGTCACAACAGTTGAAGTAGGATAGATGTGTTAAGAATCCTATATAAAGTGATACTTTACCATATGTAAGATGTGCAGAGGTAACACGTGCATTCATTTTAAAGAGTACTTGCAAAGTTTCTACCTGTTCAGAACAAAATATCAGCAGTGTTAAAGAGAAGATGCTGAAAATATTTAACAGACCAGGCTGCATCGATGGACAGAGAGTTTACTTCTCAGATCAAAGGCTTTTCTATGTAGATTTCAGCACGTACAATTGAGATGGCTATTCAGTTCACTGATATTAGTTGGTTCCAGGTGTGTACACAATGTTTAGTTCACAGATACAACATGGAAACAGGCCCTTTAGCCTACACTGACCAACAATCATAATTCTATGTAATCCCACTTTCTCATCTACTCCCAATACATGAGGGGCAATTTACAGAAGCTAATTAACCTACAAACCCACACATTTTGAGATGTGGAGAGAAACCAGAGGAAACCCACACATGCAAACTCTTCACAGACAGGTGTTGAGTCAAGATAGAACCATGTCTCTGGTGCTGTGAGGCAGTAGCTCTATCTGCTGTGCCATTGTGTTGTCCCTATGACAATGTTCGTCAGTTTGTCCACAATGTACCAGTAATTGTACTGCAATTCATTTTACGTGAGTTTTTAGATATCTTGCGGTTTGGTAACTCTCTGCACATCTGTTCTTGGATGCACTGATAAGCTCTGTCCAAGAAACTGCTTCTTAAAATATTGCCAGAAATTTGAGAAGTGCATAAGATTTTGGGGGTTTTGGCCAAACAGAAAAATTAGGGGACCCACCCCCATATCCCATTGTGGATATGACTTTTGTGGGCAGGAACACAACATGCCCACTGTAGTTCAGGAATCACCTTCTTTCAAAAAAGAATTAAAGATGTTTCAATCAGATAATGAGCCTGAAGTAAACACAAAATGCTGGAGTAACTCAGCAGGTCAGGCAGCATCTCTGGAGGAATCGGCTAGATGGTGTTTTGGGTCAGGGCCCTTCTTCAAATGGTTGCTGATCAGAAACGTCATCTCTTCTTTTCCTCCAGGGATGCTGCCCGACCCGCTGAGTTACTCCAGCATTTTCTGTCTATCTTTGATATATATCAGTGTCTGCAGTTTTTTGTGTCGACATTGAAGTTAGACAACAGGTGACGATGACAGCTAAATGTAAAAGAACAAAGGGACATTAGTGTTAATGTGAATATATAACTGTAATTCTACAGAATTAGTTTAAAATCACATTACTATTTTATATTTAATCTCACATGAACAATTCATCCAAAGATGGCATGTTCTGCAGATAATCAAGTGCCAAAGGTTAAAAAATTAAACAAGGATGCAATTTACATTTTTGATCACCAATCTCATTCCAAAGCTGGATAATTGACAGACTGATAACTTATCAAAATTAAAACTCTCAGACAATGAGAAGGTTGTTAACAAGACTGATCTCATTGAGTTTTGAATTTGTGAAGTGCTTATCAAAACTGTTTTAAAACACACCCATTACACTTTCAATAGCTTTTTGCAATTCAAGGTTTGTCAGTATTATGGCACTAATTATACCTCCATTATTAAATGTTAATATATGTATTGTTCAAATAATATATTTTGTAACTTAATGACATAGGAATGTTCAGAATATATTTCAAATATAAGCTTTAAATGTATACATTTCTGAAAAATGCTATGCAAAATAAAAACTACTTTTCATGGATTAATCAGCGTCTTTTATTCATAATAAGTATTACTTTATTCAGTAGGATCATCACTATGTAAAGTTAACTATTGACCCACAGAGCTATTGCAGGGATGAAAAAGATCACAGGACTCGAGTCAGTACTCAGTTACCATTCATGACCAAGATCTGGGAGTGCAGAGGCAAAGCAGTAGGTCTCAGCTCCCCTTAAGGATGTAAAGTAGAAATCAATATTCCTACTCTTGTAAACATTATACTGACCTTGGCTGGTAAGAGTGCAATCAGTACAGGATGGTATGCACGTTCTTCCGCCTATTCCTTCCGACAAGTTGCCCGTTGAAACTTCATCAGAATTCAGACCTAAACATACAGGTGAGGTTCCCAAGGAAACCTATGCACTTGTAACCAAATACATGATAAATGGGTTTGGTGGGGGTGGCAGTGTTGATAGAAAAGAGAAAATCAACCTTATAAGAAGACTCTGCACAAACCTGCAGGTCAGAAGCCCTCTAATGACTGTAGAGTGAAAGCATTTCAAACAAGGAAACAAATTGTAATCTGGCTGTTAAGTATAATTCCCTTCCAAAAAGCAGCAAGACCAAGATATGGAATGTACGTGGTCTTGATACTGATGTGATTTTTGACTCCCGATTTTGCAGGTTGGCTCAAATTATATCCTTCATAAGCACTTCACATTTAGCTTCTGAATTAAAGTGATCACATTTAAGGAGTAATCATTTATAATAAAGGAACAGGTGTATGGTACAAATTAACAATATGTAACCTCACTGAAAAATCCGAACGGTATTAAAGTGAATGGCCATGCATCAATAATCTGCACTTACAGGAGCAACACTAGTGCCCTTTTTAAATGCTGGGTCTAATTGCAGAGAAGATAAAGTAACCTTGTTAGAGCAGACTTCATGAGTTCACCAAGAATACAGCCATGTGAAGGCTTCACTGACACTAACTCAAATTATGAAAGTAACAGAAATAGTTTATTTCTCAATTATCTTGCAATTCTCTCAGGCTGTAATAGTAATTAACCATTTATTGCACAAAAATATAATTAAATTCTCATTTTGTATGCACAGACAAATTGCATCAATCACATGCTTATGTGTATAACATTTCTTGAAAACACACCAACTAATTGAGAGTGATTAAACAGACTGCAAATGGCAGCAATTTCCAGTGTTCCTTCGAGATGTAGGATGTGTTAATCTAGCTATTTCTGGCTCTCTTATATTTAATAAAAGAAACTGCAGGATGAATAGATTTGAAAACATAAATGGGTGACCTAAATCTATATTTATGATACGTGCTTTTTTAAATTCGGAACACCCAATTACGATTATGACAATTTTAAAAATATATATTTTAAATGTCAAATGAAAATCTTTCACAATTTAAAAAAGAACAATTGTGAACCAGACAGAAACAAAGGACAGGTCAACTTGTTAAACACACAAACAGCCTTTCACTCCACAACCTTGAAAAGTTGGCATCCATGTTACTAGACATTTTGAAGAACTCAAAGACCATGTGAACAATTGACTTACTTGGAAAGGAAACGCACACGCAGACACACATGCACACACGTTAATATGGCCAAAGATAGACACACGTTGCTGGAGTAACTCAGCGGGACAGGCAGCATCTTTGGATAGAAGGAATAGGTGACATTTCGGGTCAACTCTTCTTCAGACTGTCGTACTGAGTTACTCCAGCATTTTGTGTATATCTTTGGTGTAAACCAGCATCTACAGTTCCTTCCAACACATTTTATATGTCCAAATGTCCTATGCAGGAAATCGGGGTCCTGGATTTCTCTGCAGCACCTTGCTAATAGTCTGCATAGTAAGGGGCAGTGAAGCGTTTGTATCTTTGTACCACCGTGGGCTGGCGATGTCTGCAGAGGGTCCCAGTATGAGCTGAGCTACGTTTGGAGCTTTCAGCAGGTTGTTGAGTTCATTGGCACGGGCCAGGATTTCCTGAATATCATCCTCGCTGTACAAGGAGGAAATCAAAGCACTCCGGACAAATGGACGCATCTTGGACAGGAACAGGGAGACCCTGGAGAGAAAGTGCACCCTGGGGTGAGTGAAGATTTTTTTTTCCTCAGCTTTTTAACAAAAACAAAAGGTTTCATCACAAAATCATCACAAACCGACATTTTCCTTCCCCACTCGCCCATCACTCCTTCCCCTTCCTAGCGCTCACACAGCGTACTGTCCCCGCCTCTTCCTTTCTTCCCCCCCCCCCCCGACATCACTCTGAAGAAGGGTCTCGATCCAAAACGTCACCTATTCCTTCGCTCCATAGATGCTGTCTCACCAGCTGAGTTTCTCAAGCTTTTCTTGTCTACCTTTTCCTTCAAAAAAATACTTGAAGTACAAATAGACATCATCTCTGTGACGAACTGGTAAAGAAGTCCATGAACTCCAAAACCAGAAGTGTATCAGCGATTTAAACCTTCCTTCAATAAATCCATTATGAAGTTATGTCACTCAAGTTATTTTCATGCCTTCGTTTGTGCTTTGGTAAATTGTAAAGGGGAATAACCAATTAAAATTAACTTTATGTGCAGTGGTGTGGCCAGTTAGTTGAGGCATTATTGGACATGGCCATACAGAAACATAATTCATTTATAACATTCAAAGGGATGAAATGGATATGTTCACACTTATATATCTAAAGAAAGGTTCAGAATATGATTCCACTTGAGATATCTGTGCTATTAACCTAAAAATTGGCATCAGGGGTTTGCTACTGAAACGGCATTTGTCTATTCCTTCCACAGATGCTGCCTAAGGTGTTGAGTTCCTCCAGCACTTTGTGTTTTTCCCATGATTCCAGCATCTGTAGTTTCGTGTGTTCCGTTTCTCTGCTTATTTTCCCAGAATCTGGAATATTTTCCCTTCAAGTATTATTCTGACCCATTTTTGAAAATCACTACTCCACACCACTCACAAGCAGCATATTCCACATCATAACAACCTGCTGCACAAATAAATCTCCAGAAAGATACTCCAGATAGACACAAAAAGCTGGAGTAACTCAGTGGGACAGACAGCATCTCTGGAGAGACGGAATGGGTGACGTTTCGTCGCGACCCTTCACCTCCCCTCTATTTGTTTACATCTGCATCCTTTACCAGGAGATACAAGGAACTGCAGCTGCTGTCTTGTACAGTCGGAAGAAGAGTCCCAACCTGAAACAACCCCATGTTCCCCAGAGATGCTGCTCGGCCCACTGAGTTACTCCAGGACTTTCTCTCTTTCTTTGGTTATTGCTTCAGCTGCCAGTGCAAACACTTTCTTCTTATTTAAAACATAATGCAACCGTCAAAATAGCTGTGCATTGCTGATGAATTCATTCTAACTTGGAGAATAAATCCCACCACCCCATTCTTTCTGCTCTCGACAAGAACCGGAGCGAGTACCTGGGGATCAGGTCTTGGCTTCGAGATGCTAATTTTGCCAGCGTTGTCATGAGAACAGTGATAACCCGAGGTGAGAACTTGAAGATTCCGGTGGAGGACCGCAGCTGAATCATCTCAAACAGCACGGCTTCCAGGGCTTCAAAGAACTTGGTGATCTGTTCAACCGTGCAGCGCCGGTCATAAGACAAAGACAGGTACTCTCCAATGGCCCAGACCTGAAAGTACAAAACCAAGAGGGACCTCAGGGGAAACATATTCACTCAGAGGGTAGTCTGTACTGGGAATGAGCTGCTAGAGAAAGCTATAGGAATAGACAATAGGTGCGGGACTAGGCCATTCGGCCCTTCGAGCCAGCACCGCCATTCACTTTGATCATGGTTGATCATTCACATTCAGTACCCAGTTCCTGCCTTCTCCCCATATGCCCTGACTCCGCTATCTTCAAGAGCTCTATCTAACTCTCTCTTGAAAGCATCCAGAGAATTGGCCTCCACCAGCTTCGGCAGAGAATTCCACAGATTCACAACTCCAGGTAAAAACTTAACCATGTGAACCTATGCAGCACTCCCTCAATAACAAGAATGTCCTTCATCAAATTTGGAGATCAAAACTGCACGCAATGCTTCAGGTGTGGCCCTGTACAATTGCAGAAGGACCTCTTTGCTCCTATACTCAACTCCTCTTGTTATGAAGGCCAACATACCATTAGCTTCCTTCACTGCCTGCTGTACCTGCATGCTTATTTTCAATGAGTGATACAATTATGGATTTAAAAAAACATTTGGACAGATATCTAGATAGGAAAGGTTGAGGGCTATGAGTCAAATTTAGGCAAAACTTGGACAGCACAGTGGTAGAGTTGCTGTCTTACAGCGGCAGGAACCCGGTTCGATCCCGACTACGGGCGCTGTCCGTATGGAGTTTGTGATCGTGTGGGTTTTCTCCAGGTGCTCCGGTTTCCTCCCACGCATTAAAAACATGCAAGTAGGTTAATTGGCATTGGTAAAAGTGTCCCTAGTGTGTAGGATAGAAGTAGTGTACGGGGTGACCATTGGTTGGCGTGAACTCGGTGGGCCTAAGGGTCTGTTTCCGCACTGTATCTCTAAAGTAGGACTAGCCCCGTTTGCCAACTTAGTCGGCATGAACAAGGTGGGCTGAAGGGCCTGTTTCCATGCTGTACAGCTCTATGAATCTATGTTGAGCTTTCTCAATTGGCACCAACACAGCTGCTTGTTGGGAAATCACTGACGTGAATATTAAGCTCTGCTCTTCCCTCACCTGTCCATGTTCTCCAGCCTGACCTGCTGAGTTACTCCAGCACTTTGTGTGTTTGTTCTAGTTTGTAAAGGTCAGCTGTAGACTGGGAGGATGTGCTGAGGAGACCTGCAGCCCAGGGGACATTAAAGGTACTGCTCATCCTAACATGCTCTAATTTTACATTATGACATGCTCTGTTCAGATGTGCAGGAAGGAACTGCAGATGCTGGTTAAAACCAAAGATAGACACAAAAAGCTGGAGTGCTTCAGCCAGCCAGATAGCATCTCTGGAGAAAAGGAATAGGTGACATTTCAGTTCGACTCTGAAGAAGGGTCATGACCCAAAACATCACCTAGTCCTTTTCTCCAGAGATGCTATCTGACCCGCTGAGTTACTCCAGCTTTTTGTGTCTATGCTCTGGTCAGAACTGGTCAACGAGTGATTTTGCCCCCTGTAGCACCTTACCACATGAATGAAGAAGCCTTCTTTATTTTTGATATTGCTGACTGTTCCACAGAACTCCAGCAGCTCTTTGGACTGTTCCACAATGAGAGCTGGGTACCGTTTACAAAGCACCATCAACTGGGAACTGAATACCCTGTGGAAAAGGAGAGGGAGATAAAAATAAACAATAGCCCAGTTATACCTGTAGAAGTGATAATGAATCACGATGTAATGAAACCTTACCTGACGGATCATGACATTCCCAAATGTCACACTTGCTAAGTCACATGTTTATTGTGCAGTATTTTAATGCAAGTCATTTGAGAACCCAAATACTTAACGTCTGCTCATTATTTAGTCATACAGTCACAGGAAAAACACAGTAAGGGAACAGGCCTTTTGGCCCTCCGAGTCAACGCTGGCCATCGATCACCCATTCACACAAGTTCTATGTTATCCCACTTTCTCATCCACTCCCAACACATTGGGAGCAATTTACAGAGCCAAATAACCTGCAAACCCGCAGGTCAAAGTCCTGGAACTACCTAAAGGGAACATGGAGGGGGCTTTTAGCACACAGGCTCCAGCTGTTCACAAGGGTGAACTGCTGGCTTTTTTCCACCATTTTATACTTTTGTTTCAGATATCCACCATCGGTAGTTTTATTTTATTTTGAAGCATTCTAAATCCCAACCACCACACAGACCAGCGTCAGCCCGAGGTCCTGCTCACCGTTGAACTTCAGCCTTGAAGTCAGGGATGTCGTACAGAAGGCTGCTTCGCTCCAGGATGACCAGAGCCAGCTGGTTAATTAGTGGTCCGTCTGCAAACTGAGAGCAGGGAGAAAGTTCACTAAATGCCCGACGATTCCAATATATTAATGAGAAAGCAGGAACATGGGCGAGGCATTGATGATAACAGTTTGATTCTGTCTCTCAATTATGTTTGCCCAGAAGGCAAGGCAAATTTATTTATATAGCACCATTCGTACAAGCAGCAATTCATAGTGCTTTACAAAAGAAACAAAAGAATAACATAGTAAAAAGACAGCAGAACAACCATACAACACAGGACAACAAAATAGCCGATAATCAAAAATTACAAAACTAGCAATAAGACAAATGCATGAATAGTAAAACAAAGTCACTAAAACAATAAAACGATTTTAAAAGCACATAAAAGGGATAAGATTAGAAGGTTAAGATTACCTGCATGTTGGGTTATGGAAAAGCTACAGTAAACAACAGTGTTTTTAGGCCTGATTTAAATGAGCTTACAGTCCGTACACACTTCAGGTGTTCAGGGAGCTTGTTCCACAGGTGTGGAGCATAAAAACTGAACGCTGCTTCAGCCTTTTTAATTCTGACCCTGGGAACACAGAGTAAACCTGTCCCTGAAGACCTGAGGAGTCTAGGTGCCTCATATACAATAAGGTCAGTGATGTATTTTGGACCCAGACCATTCAGTGCCTTGTAGGCCAGTAACAGAATTTTAAAATCTATCCTTTTACACACAGGGAGCCAGTGCAAAGATTTAAGGACAGGTGTAATGTGGTCCATTTTCTTGGTGTTGGTCAAGACTCTGGCAGCGGCATTCTGGATAAGCTGCAGTTGTTTAATTGATTTTTTACTGAGACCTGTAAAGATACCATTACAATAATCTAACCTACTGAAGATATATGCATGAACAAGTTTTTCAGTGTCTTCTTTGGACAGAAATCCCTTGATTCTTGCAATGTTTTTTAGATGGTAATAGGCAGATTTGGTAATGGTCTTTATAACCATATAACATATAACCATATAACAATTACAGCACGGAAACAGGCCCTCTCGGCCCTTCCAGTCCGTGCCGACCATTTGTTTTCCCCTAGTCCCATCTACCTGCACTCAGACCATACCCCTCCATTCCCTTCACGTCCATATACCTATCCACTTTACTCTTAAATGTTAAAATCGATCCTGTCTCCACCACTTCTGCTGGAAGCTGATTCCACACAGCCACCACCCTCTGAGTAAAGAAGTTCCCCCTCACGTTGCCCCGAAACTTCTGTCCCTTAATTCTCATGTCATGCCCTCTTGTTTGAATCTTCCCTACCCTCAATGGGAAAAACGTATCCACGTCAACTCTGTCTATCCCTTTCATCATTTTAAAGACCTCAATCAAGTCCCCCCTTAACCTTCTGCGCTCCAAAGAATAAAGACCTAATATGGCTGTTTATATGGCTGTTAAAATTCAAATCCAAGTCCATAACTACACCAAGGTTTCTGGCTTTGTCTGTGGTTTTCAGTGTGATTTAGTCAAGTTGAGCATCTCTAGCCTTGTATTTTTGGGACCAAAGACAATAATTTCTGTCTTATTTGCATTGAGCTGGAGGAAGTTCTGGTTCATCCACTCATTGATTTGTTTGACACACTGACTCAGTGAGTGTAGGGGACTATGGTCATGTGGTGACACTGCGATATAACATTGTGTGTAATCGGCATAAGTATGGTAGGATATGTTAAAATACTCTATGATCTGAGTTGGGGGAGCATGTAAATATTGAACAAAATGGGTCCAAGAATGGAGCCCTGAGGAACCCCGCATGTGTTTTGTACATTCTGATTCATAATTACCAAGGGAAACAAAATAATCCCGATATTTCAAGTAGGATTTGAACCAGTCCAGCACAGAACCAGAGAGTACTACCCACTTCTCCAGTCTGTCAAGCAATATGTTATGGTCCACTGTATCAAAAGCAGCACTGAGATCTAGAAGTACCAAAACTGAAGCTTTTGATGCATCACTGTTTAGATGTATGTCGTTTAGGACCTTAGTAAGTGAAGTCTCAGTGCTGTGATGTGGCCGAAATTCCGACAGAACACAAAATAACATCAATAAATTATCGGCATGAGTCAAAAATGTTCCTAATCAGGGGAAATAAAAACGAGGAGCCGCAGATGCTGGTTTATATCAAAGATAGACACAAAGTGTCGGAGTCACTCAGTGGCTCGGGCAGTATCTCTGGAGAAAAAGGATGGATGATGTTTTGGGTCGGCATTCTTCTTCAGACTTCCTATTCATATCTTGAAGACCAAACTTTTCCAGAACTCCATAGCAATGGTTAATTATGTTGTTGGAAAGTGGAGAGAAACCTCTCCGTTGCCGGAAGCAACAGGTTGGGTTAACAGAGAGCAAGTGACAAGAGGAAGGGTAAATGTCCAGCTCATGCATCTGGCTGCCAGGTTACAACAAGGCTGACCATCCGGAGGCAATGAAAACCAGGCAGGGAAAAGAAACAGATGCTTAGCCCAGGTTAACTCAGTTCTTCAGTAGAAAACAATTAGGAGAGGAGGAAATGCTGTGGATTATAACATTAAGATTGAAGAAAGGTCAGCTCACTGTCCAGCTGCTTATGTACGTCAGAGATTTAAGCCTCGGAGTGTTAAAAAAGTTTAGCTGAATATGCAACTTAAACTTGAGCATCCTTTCTCGACAACCATCTGGGGAGAACGCTGTGCGTTTATGCCAAGATCCATCGCTATAACGAGCGCACAAGTTTGTACATCAAATTGTGGCGTTAGCCTGGAGCTTATTAATTAGTTTTGAGGTGAATGGAATTGGTTTGAGGCAAGAACACTGACTCACTGCCATTACAGGATGTTTTCATTCATTGCCTCTACATGCCCTGACAAGGTATTTATTAGCTACGTTCCTGCGACACAAAGGTTTGATAAACCTATTTGAGAGGTGAGTTAAAGTCAGCTATGATGGAAAGGGACTGGCGTGTTGGAGAAGGATGTATTGGATGCAGAGCCTGATGGGCTGAAGGGTCTGTGTCTGTGTCGTGCTGCATGACGCGGTGACTGTGACTGAGACTGGTGGGGACCTGGGGAACTCTGTTCTATTTGGGGAGGGAAGCAAGAACAGAAATGCGGGAAACGGAGGAAATACAGGTGAAGGTTTTCCCACAACGTTCTACATTATACTCCAACATTCACGCCCCTTTCAATGTGATCCCACCACTGTAATAACACTAGTTACATGTTCTGCTCCCCACCCCCTTTCGCTTTAAGCAGGGACTTTTCTCTCAGTACCTCCTTGGGTCACCCATGCCCTCCCCAGCCAACTCTTCCCCCTGCCCAAGCACAGGAGACGTAACACATGTCCCTTCACCTCCTCCCTCACATCCGCCCGGCAGTCATTCCAGGTGAGACAGATTCCCGCATCTTTTCCAACTTCATCTATTGCTTCCGATGTGGCCTCTGTTTCACTGAAATAACTTTCTCAATTGGAGTTAGTGCAGCGGGATGAACTGAGTAATAACGGAGGCAATGGATGAAACAAGGGTGTTTTGCTACCTGAGTGACAACCTTGAAGTAAACCTGCAGCAGGATGGGAACCGTCTGTGCGCACTGTACGACTCTCGGCCGCCTCGCCACGTCTGAGAGAACCTCGTGAAGCTGACTCAATCTGTGTAGGGAAAGGTATCCAAGAGACACGAGTGTTTTATCTTCATGTGTCCCAAAACACAACAATGACATTCTTACTTGCAACAACACAACAGTTATGTAAAGATAGTACTCTGTAAAACCCGTAATAAACAACAAAAGAAAGTTTGTTCATAGATGATGGATGAATGGATAGCAACAAATAAACACACAATCAGTTCAGAGGAAGGAACAGCTCTGAGTCACAGCGTCATGCAGTGCGGACACAGACCCTTCAGCCCACCATGTCATGCTGATCCTCCGCTGACTAATCCCATGTGCCAACACTAGGTCTTTATCCTGCTCTATCTCGGCTGTTCAAGTGCTCGTGCAGATATGTTTGCCATGCAGTGGGAATGCCTGCAGTTCCCCAGCAGTGTTCCACGCTGCAATCACTCGCGCAGTCATTCAACTGGAAACAGTCCCTCCAGTCCAACTTGCCCAAGCCAACAACGATGCCCCATCTACACTAGTCCCATCTGCCCACATTTAGCCCATATCCCTCTAAACTTTTCCTATCCATGTACCCGACCAAATGTCTTTTAAATGTGGTTTATAGTACCAGCCTCAACTACCTCCTCTGGCAGCTTGTTCCATACACCCACCATCCTCTAAGTGAAGAAGTGAGCCCTCGGGTTCCTATTACATTTTTGTCCTCTCACCTTAAACCCATGTACTCTGGTTCTTAAGTCCCCTACTCCGTATAAAACCTTATCTACTCCCCTCATGATTTTATACACCTCTATAAGATGAGCTCTCAGCCTCCAGAATCCAAGGAATAAAGTCCTAGCCTGCCCAACCTTTCCATATAGCTCAGGAGAGGTTGGACAAACTTGGATTATTTTCTCTGGAGTGTCAGGGGTTGAAGGGATATTTGATAGAAGTATGTGAGGCATAGATAAGGTAGACAGTCAGAACCTCCCCCCCCCCCCCTGGTGGAAATGCCAAAGATGAGTGGGTGTAGCTTTGTCAGAGATTAAAATATATGCACCCCACTGTCTGTAAATGTAAAAGCACCTTGAGGGATGAAAGTTTAAAGGAGATGTGCGGGGCAAGTTATTTTTTTATAGACTAGTGAGTGCCTGGAACGTACTGCCAGTGGTGGTGGTGCAGGCAGATAAAATAGTGGCATTTAACAGGCATTTCGATTGGTACGGATATACAGGGAATGGCGGGATATTGATCACGTACAGGCAGGGGAGATTAATTTAACTTGGCATCTTGTTCGGCACAGACACAGTGGGCCAAAGTGCCGGTACCGTTCTCTGTGCTGGTTTGCTCTGTGTACCTGTCGATGGTATCCCCTGTTCCTGACTCCGCACGGAGAATGTAAAAAAACATGCTCTTGTAGTATGGATGTAGGAACGCCTCTGCCGAGCTCCACACCTTTCTGCTTTGGTCAACCATCAGCTTCTCTGTCACTGAAGAGCACACTGCCCTAGAGGATTCAAAACAAATCATCTGAACATGAACGAACATTCAAACTCAAGGTCCATAACGTGACAGACGGAGAACCAGACATTAAACGTCACAGAATTAGCAGAAACCATCCTGGATTTGCTCTCGGCATAGAATTCATATTTAGTATTTTCTAAAATGTTGGCGCATATCAATATTGATATGATCAGTGGTTCGTCATTGGTCCACTGTCAAGGACATTACTAACTAAATTCAATATTTATATTATGTTGACTCGGCAACCGTTTCATTGACCACTTGTGCGCAGGCCTGCTGGATCTCCCGGTTGCTTAGCATTTTGACTCCCCTCTTCCTCTACTGACCTTTCTGTGCTGGGCCACCTCTGTTGCCAGAGTGAGGCCACACGCTATCTAGAGGAAGAATGGCACGGTGGCGCAGCGTTAGAGTTGCTGCCTTACAGGACTTGCAGTGCCGGACACCCGGGAACGATCCCGGCTACGGGTGCTGTCTTTAAGGAGTTTGTACGTTCTCCCCATGACCGCGTGGGTCTTATCCAAGATCTTCGATTTCCTCCCACACTCCAAAGACGTACAGGTTTGTAGGTTAATTGGCTTAGTGTATGTGTAAATTGTCCCCAGCGTGTGTAGGATACTGTTAACGTGCTGGGAACGCTGGTCGGCGCGGACCCGGTGAGCTGAAGGGCCTGTTTGCGTGCTGTATCTCTAAACTAAACTAAAGCACCTCATATTCCACTTGGATAGTTTGCAACCGAACAGTTTAAAAATTGAATTCTCCAATTTTAGGTAAGCTCTAACAATTCTTCCCTCCCACACCCCCTCCCCTGTGCCCCACCTGGACTCTCACTTATTTCTCCCCTCCTCCCCCTTCCTCAACATTCCTTCCTCTGGCTTCACAACATTTCAATCCTTTTGACTCACACCTTCTGTTTTGTCATCTTTATCCAAACATCTTCCTATCGACCCCCTTCCTTCGCCTGTGATCACATATTATCGTCAAACTTCCTGCCCCTCCTCTCTTCCAGCTTTCTCCCCCTCCCCACATCAGTCTGAAGAAGGGTCTCGACTTGAAACATTGCCCATCCATGTTCACCAGAGATGCTGCCCTGACCCGCTGAGTTACTCCAGTGTTTTGTGTCTATTTTGTAAACCGGTCTGCAGTTCCTTGTTTTACTTATTAGGTGAGGGGTCACGTGCAGTCGGGTCAGTACCTGAGCTGAACCTCGAGTGATGCCGTCACGCAGGGGAGATCCAGCAGAGAGTGGAGTATCTCAATTGCTGTGTCCGGATGAACCAAATCTGGCAGTAATTCTATGAAGTCGGGGAACAGGGCTGGCGTGTTCCAAGCTAGGAACTGGTTAGAAAGAGACAGACACAAATAAAAGTTAATATGTCTATAGTGAAAAGGTAGCAGTACTGAGCAATAACCTCACAGTGATAAACTCCAGCACTCTGAGCTACCGTAGCTTTTAGTATAGTCTAAGGCTATAGAGAAAGACAAACAGGCGGCCCAGTGACGCAGCTGGTAGAGCTGCTGCCTCACAGCACCAGAGACCAGGGTTTGATCCTGACCTTGGGTGCTGTTTGTGTGGAGCTTGCACGTTCTCCCTGTGACCACGTGGGTTTCCTCCAGGTGCGCCCACATCCCAAAGACGTACAGGTTTGTTGGTAAATTGGCCCTAAAGTTTTATAGGACTTTAGTTAAGCTGCATTTAGAGTATTGTATTCAGTTCTGATCACCCCATTACAGGAAGGATGCGGAGGCTTCAGGGAGGGAGCAGAGGAGCTTTATCGGAATAATGTCTAGATCAGGCGGCATTAGGGAGAGATTGGACAGACTTGGATTGTTTTCTCTGGCATGCTGAAGGTTGCAGGAAGACCTGATAGAAGTATGTAAAATTATGAGAGGCATAGATAGGTTAGACAGATAGAATTTTTCATCCCAGGATGGAAAAATCAAATACTAGCGGGCATAGCTTTAAGGTGAAAGGGGCAAGGTTTAAAGGAGATGTGCGGGGCTGGTTTATTTTACATTGAGGGTGGTGGGTGCCTGGAATATGCTGCCAGTGATGGGGGTGGATGCAGATACAATTGTGGTATTTAAGGGACTTTTGGATGGACATTCGGATATGCAGGGAATGGAGGGATATGGGTTATGGGCAGGCAGGTAAGCGATGGTCTTGGCATCATGTTCAGGTCAAACACTGTGGGCTGAAGAGCCTGTTCTTCTGCTGTACTGTTCTATGTAGGCAATGGATGAGCCAAGGAATAGCAATGGAGTTAGAGTGAGTGGTTGATCGATGGTTGTGGTGGACTCGCTGGGGTGGGAGACTGCAACCTTCACGTGGTCCGCCCTGTTTCAACGAATGCAATCAACCCGGCGTGCACTATCAAATCAAGAACAAGTTGTCCTACAACTTTAGGCTGTGCACGCCATACGCAAGATGAAGAAGTGGACTCGCTAGACCAAAGGGTCTGGCTTCAAGCTGTATCTCTACACTCAAAACATATCCGTTTTTCTTACAATCAGGTCTCACCTTCAATAGATTTGGAAAGCTCTTGTGGAAAATAGCAACACTCTCTCTGAGTGTTTTTGCAATTTTCTCTGCAGAACTGAACAAACTCAAATGCCAACATCGGGTCTTGATAGAGTTCAGAGGGAACCTTGATGAATAATTGTCGGTAAACAGCCTCAGAATCCACAGCTGCCAGCTCACCTGAAATGTAAAGGTTCATAACATGTTGCTTCAGTCTATGTTCATGAAGGGACAGCACCATTACCTTATTGGCAATGCTGCCTCCTGTGGTAAACCCTTGCAATAACAAGGAGAGACATTAGCTTGGATTCTGTAGAATCGGTACGAGTAGAACTGCAAAATAGCCAAGGGCAGAAAACGCTCGTTAGAGTTGTATAACGACCACCAAACAGCAGTAGGGAGGTTGGGGATAGCATCAAACAGGAAATTAGGGATGCGTGTAGCAAAGGTACAGCAGTTATCAAGGGTGACTTTAATCTATATGTATAGATTGGGCCAACCAAATTGGTAGCAGTGCTGAGGAGGATTTCCTGGAACGTATAAGGGATGTTTTTTTAAACCAATATGTAGAGGGACCAACTAGAGGGAAGGCCATCCCTAGACTGGGAATCGTGTGATGAGGAAGGATTAGTTAGCAATCTTGTTGTGCACAGCCCCTTGGGCAACAGTAACCATAATATGGTGGAAATCTGCATTAGGATGGAGAGTGACACAGTTAATTCGCAGACTAGGGTCCTGAACTTAAAGAAAAGAGACTTTGAAGTATGAGACGGGAATTGGCTAGGATAGACTGGCAAATTATATTTAAAGGTTTGACGGTGGAGATGCAATGGCAACGATTTAAAGACTGCATGGGTGAACTCCCAAGGAAGAGGCATATAAATTGGCCAGATGAAGCAGCAAACCAGACTGGGAGAATTTTAGAATTCAACAGAGAAGGACAAAGGGGATTCATGTTGACTTACTGTGATTCAGATAGAATTGAGCCACTGGAAGAAGCACTCTGGCAAAGCCAGAGTCTGCACTGATTCTACTGTACAGGGCTTTTACCACTGGGAAGGCTCGATACACAAAGAGAGGATCATGTCGACAGATCAGGTCCATCAAAGCCACGGCTTCAATCAAGCACTGCGAGACAAATTAAGAGCAATCAGCCAGAGACAAAGGAAAATGAGGTAAAGAATGTGATTTCTTTTCAGCATTTGTCTTTCTTTCCGATGGTAACCATGGGTTCAACACAGGAATCCAGCTTTGGGATGGCACTTTAAACATACATTTTATGGTGGTTCCGAGGCACTGGGAATGCTGCTGCCTCACTATCACAGTGCCAAAGGCCTAGGTTCGATCCTGACCTTGAACGCCGTGAGTGGAATTTGCATGACCATGTGGGTCTCCTCCAGTGCACATCCCAAAAGCCTGCGGGTTTATAGGTTAATTGGCCTCTCTAAATTGCCCCTAGAGTGCAGGGATTGAATGCGAAAGTGGGAAAACATAAAACTAATGTTCATCGAAGGTTGGCAATGGACTCAATGGGCCGAAGGGTCTGTTTCCATGTTGTATCTTTCAATCAATCCTAGGCGGATACGCATTCTTAATACATTTTTAGATTATTGGGGGGAGGGTGTGAAATTCTGTTACACTGCATGTAAAGTGTAAGATGGAAATGCAGATGCTGGTTTAAACCGAAGATGGACACCGAAAGCTGGAGTAACAGCGGGTCAGGCAGCATCATTGGAGAAAAGGAATAGGTGACGGTTCAGGTGAAGAAGGTTTCTTGGCCTGAAACGTCACATATTCCTTTTCTCCAGAGATGCTGCCTGACTCGCTGAGTTACTCCAGCTTTTTGTTGAATCAAGTTGTTCAAGTTGAATCACAGCAATATAAAACACTGTTTCTGTTTTTTATTTATGCTAGATAAAACAGATAGGGATTCTCTGATGTCTATCATTTTATCGTTTATTTTTAAACAATGTTGTTTTAACTACTTACAGCTTTCTGAAGTTCTGAATCGGACTTCTTGAGAGCTTCTGTTGCAAGAAAAGAATGTAATTTTTAATTACTTGTCGCGCAAAGTCACATTTGCTGATGTTCATCAGTCATAGGTGCAAAGTAAGCCATTCGGCCCATTGAGTCTACTCTGAGCTTGAATAAACTCATAAATGTTGCAATCATAGTCCTTCACTCTGCACAAAAGGTACGATGAGTGTGTTTTTTGTGACAGTTAGCACTGGTACAGTGTAAAGGGACCTCTGAAAATTAGATTTTCTCATTTTCTAGAATATTTAACATTGCAAAAAGATTACTAATAATTACATATTTGATTAGTAATGGTGTCCGGGGTTACGGTGAAAAGGCAGGAGAATGGGGTTCAGAGGGAAAGACAGATCAGCCATGATTGAATGGCGGAGTAGACTTGATGGGCTGAATGGCCTAATTTATTCCTAGAACCTATGAACTTAATTCGGCAAGTTTCCAATCATAGCCCATGAGGTATTACAGAATCATGACTCGATAACTGACAACAAAAACATATTGACGCATAAAGATACCGGTGAAGTCTGCATCACTGACCTAACATACCTATTTACCAAAAGCACAATCACCAGAGGTTACACAGTCAATCTTCTCAAAGTACTGTTTAGTTTAGTTTAGAGATCCAATGCAGAAACAGGTCCGTTGACCCACCGAGTTGGCGCCGACCAGCGATACACACTAACACTATCCTACACACACTAGGGACAATTTACAGAAGCCAATTAACCTATTAAACCTGTATATCTTTGGAGCATGGGAGGAATCTTTCATGGATCCCAGTGAAAACCCACACAGGTCACGGGGAGAGCGTACAAACTCTGTACAGACAGCACCCGTCGTCAGGATTAAACTCGGGTCCCTGGCGCTGTGAGGCAGCAACTCTACCGCTATGCCACCGTGCCGCACACTGATTGTCTAGAGTGTTGGCAGATTCATGTGGATCTTAAAATGATGATGTCAAAGAGGAACAATGCACTGAGGTAGGATGTTATAATTCTAATTAAACAGCCACACTAAAAGCCTATAGTAATCTTGCATAGTATATTGGAAGTGAAAGAATTTGTGCCAATCTAGAATGAAAAAACTTAATTGGAAGCTCTCTACGCACTCTAGTGGCAGAAAGAAAGTGTTACAATCATGCTTGCATACTTGAGTTAAATATTTTCTACAGGCATAAAGTCACTAAAATTAGCAACTAAATGAGATTATTTTATCAATACATTTTTAGTGAGACCTAAGTTTCTTTTAGACGGGCACAATTTCAATATTTGGTACCCAATGTCTCCGCAGTTCACGTGTATGTCTAGTAGTAACAATAACGTGGACAATACATTACTCTCCATTTATTTGTGCCAGTGTGGTAACGTCATCTTACAGCAGTGACTTCAAGTTTTAAAGATTACTTGACTGCAAACATTTAATTTAGTTCCATATCCATTTGGAATTATATGTCACACTAAATACCAATTACTACAGAGTGGAATAAAATGGAAACATGGAATTGAATACTGTGCTAATCATAGATGTGGGCTACCAATGACTTTAATTGCTCACTATGCTTTGCAAAACTAGCAACACCTCACAGGGAAAACAATTAACTATTAAAAATAATGATTCGGCTAAAATGAAGCACCATTATTTAAATTCAGTACCATCAATAACAATAGACAATAAACAGTAGGTGCAGGAGTAGGCCATTTGGCCCTTCTCGCCAGCACCGCCATTCAATGTGATCATGGCTGATCATCCCCAATCAGTACCCCGTTCCTGCCTTCTCCCCACATCCCCTGACTCTGCTATCTTTGATAATGATAGACACAAAGTTGCTGAAGTAGCCCAGCGGGTCAGGCAGCATCTCTGGAGAAAAAGGATGGCTGACGTTTCTGGTCAGAACTCTTCTTCAGACTACTACCACAAATAACAATGCCTTAATAATTTTTACAAAGTCTTTTTTTTTTTAATTTGCCACAAACTGTTCATAACAGCAATGTTTATCTAGTGTACACAAAATGCTGGAGAAACTCAGCGGGTGCAGCAGCATCTATGGAGCAAAGGAGATAGGCAACGTTTCGGGCTGAAACCCTTCTGCTTATCTAGTGTAATCTTGCACCATAACAAATTCATGATTCTAAGTAAGCTTCGGGATCTGACAAGAATTCATGTTGCGTCGGAAGGAATTGCAGATGCTGGTTTAAACTGAAGATAGACACAAAATGCTGGAGTAACTCAGCAGGACAGGCAGCATCAAGTCGTCAAGTTTATTCGTCACATACGCATACAAGATGTGCAGTGAAATGAAAAGTGGCAACACTGGAGAGAAGAATGATCTCAGGGAGGACATGCAAACTCCACACAGACTGCACATGTGACTGTGGGATACCTCCGGGTGCTTCAGTTAGCTCCCACATCCCAAAGACGTGCGGGTTGTAGATTAATTGGCCTCTAGTGTGTAGGGAGTGGATGCAAAAGTGGGATAACATGGAACCGGTGTGAATTGTTGCCATGGACTCAATGCGTCGAAGGGCCCGTTTCCATGTTGTATATTTTAATTGATCGATCAATTGTACCTACTTCTATCACACTGTTCAATTAACCGGTTGCAATATTCAAATGTTTTCTCCCTCAGACGTTCCTTCGGAGGCAGTAGGCGACTGGATGTTGAGGAAGCTGAAACCACCGACATTATAGAGCTATCCAGCTCCGACCTTTCATCTGGAAGACAGATTACAGTGATTAATAACTTCAAGTCGCTGCATTTCTGCATAACTTGATCACCTCAGTGAATTATGGTGAAATAATGATGAAGGACAATCAATAATCTTAGTGCCAGCAGGAAGTTCAAATGCAGGATGCCAGTGAATACAAGTGTAACAACTCTTTTATAAGAGCAAAAAGAATTATAAAAGGACTGGACAAGCTAGATGCAGGAAAAATGTTCCCAATGTTGGGCGAGTCCAGAACCAGGGGCCACAGTTTTAGAATAAAGGGGAGGCCATTTAAGACTGAGGTGAGAAAAAAAATTTTCACCCAGAGAGTTGTGAATTTGTGGAATTCCCTGCCACAGAGGGCAGTGGAGGCCAAATCACTGGATGGATTTAAGAGAGAGTTCGATAGAGCTCTAGGAGGCTTGTGGAATCTAGGGATATGGGGAGAAGGCAGGCACGGGTTATTAAATGGGGACAATCAGCCATGATCACAATGAATGGCGGTGCTGGCTTGAAGGGCCGAATGGCCTCCTCCTGCACCTATTTTCTATGTTTCTATGAAAAAACGAATAAAATGGCTTAAAGTCTGTATTTTAAAATAACTTATTATACTCTTGTTACAAAGTATTCACTTTAGATTAAACAGCTTGCGGTTTCCACAAATCCACCTGCTATTGTTCATGCACACTCATATTTTCTAGCTCTTTTAAGGCCTGCCAAACATGGGTATATGGAAACTTAGAACTGTGCAATAAAGATACAGCCCCTCCAAACATGATGCCAAGACCAACTCTTATCTGCTACACATAAGTCATATCCCTCCATTCCCTGCATATCCATGCGCCCTCTTAACTGCCACGTTCGTACCTGCCTCCACCGCCACCTTGGCACACGTTTCAGGCACCCACCACTCTATGAAAAAAAATCTGCCCGCACATCTCCTTTAAACTTTGCCCCTCTCACCTTAAAGCTACGCCCTTTAATATTCGAAATTTCCATCGTGGATAAAGGTTCTTACTGTCCATCCTATCTATGCCTCTCATAATTATATATACTTCTATTGGATCTCTCCCGACCTCTGGTGTTCCAGAGAAAACTATCCAAGTTTGTCCAACTTCTCCTTGTAGCTAATACCCCCTAATCCAGGCATCATTCTGGCAAACCTCCTCTGCATCCTTTCCAAAGCCTCCACATCATTCCTGTATTGGGCCGACCAGAATTGTATGCAATACTCCAAATGTAGCCTAGCCAAAGTGCGAGGAAGCTGCATCCTGACTCACACACTCAATATCCCGACTAATTAAGTCAAATATTCCCTATGCCTTCTCTACCACCCTATCTACTTGTGTTACCACTCTCTGGGATTTATGAACTTGGACCCCAATTTCTCTTCACGATAGAATTAAACCATAACTGCATGATCAATTCAAAACAAAACACTATTTGACAGAATTGCAGGTGAACTTCACAGTTACAATCCAGATAGAAGAAAGTTTGAAAATTAAACTTTTCATGGGGACGTCTGAACATCACAAGAAGAAATTGAGTTAATGAGTGCAAGGAGGCAAAGCAGTAAGGCATTTGGAAAACGTGTTAAAACGATGTTGCAGTGCTCAAGTCAAAGCTACGGGCTCTAGATTTAGGTGCCAACAAGAGTTGAACTGATCTAATTACCAAAAGAAGAAACGTGCCCTTCATCTTTCATATTTTGAATTGTCCCTTTGGGAAACTTGTCAAAGACATCTGTGAACAATCAAATAGTTATTCACTGCTGATCACTAGTCATTGTGACAGTTTTCATGGGTGAGAATAGTTCCAAACGCTGTTAACATTATGAGTGGCAATTAAAGAGAAAACATTAACATCTCTATGCATAATTAGGCATCCGTGGTGCGTAATTTGGCTGCAGCCAAATAATTCTGCCGTGCAAACTAGACAGCAGTGAGACTTGAACCACAGCACCCAACATGCCTTCCTTTTTTTGTTAATTTCTGGGTAAAAGCCATAGATGATGATATATAGAATGTACCTGTCCCTATATCAGACATCATATTATTCTGACCCTACCTGCAGTAACCTTCTACTACCACCAGGGGCCAACTTGTGAGATTGAAAAATCGGAATCCTATTAGTCTGACGTCAGTGACAGTATGACGTCAGTAATGCCGTCAGTAAGGGGCGGGTACGTGACGTCAGTCGGGAAAGTGACCTCATTACACAAAATGCTCTCAGCGGGTGCAGCGCATTCAATTAGGGCATGTGTGCCTCACCTAGATTTTCCTGCCCTTTACTCCAAATGCAAAAATATGATATAGAACATACTTAGAGGAGGGTGGCACAGTGGCGGAGCGGTAGAGTTGCTGCCTTACAGCTCCAGAGATCCTGTCTGTACTATGTTTGTACGTTCTCCCTTGTGTTTCCTCCGGGTGCTCCGTTTCCTCCCACATTCCAAAGCGATGCAGGTTAATAGGATTCTGTCAATTGGCACTAGTGTGTAGGATAGAACTAGTGGCTGGCGTGGACTCGGTGGGCCGAATGGTCTGTTTTCACACCGTATCACTAAACTAATCGGCATACAAAGACAACAAAAGTAGGCTGGGTGTGGGAATTTCTTGGGACCAATCTTTTTTCTTTTCAGAGTCTTATAGATCTGCAGTGCATGTTTTGGTTTACATTCGATGCCGTTCACAGAGGTACAATCAGGGGTTTTCTAGCTACCTGTATCGCTGTTGCAGACTCCACCTGCTTCGTACCAGTGCAGCCATTTTCTGATCATGGAGAAGGAATGCATGTTCAGCCACTGGTCCTCGGTGTAATATTGGCCAATGGAAAGTACGGTGAAGAAGTCGCCCGTGACTGCCCCATCTACCTCCAAAATGGAGGCAGGCTGATCAAGAGAAAATAAACAGCAACGTTAAATGGAAATGATATTGCCAAGTCTCCCCCCAAGTCTTCTGACAATTGATAGGAAGAGATCAGTTGGTAGAGCTGCTGCCTCACTGCGCCAGAGACCCGGGTTCAATCCTAACCTCGGGTGCTGTCTGTGTAGAGTTTGTACATTCTCCATGTAACCACGTGGGTTTTCTCCAGGTCCTCTGGTTTCTTTCCACATCAAAAAGTCATGCGGGTCTGTACGTTAATTGACCTCTGTAAATTGCCCCTAGTATGTCGGAGAGCCAACCTTCTCAACCAAGTAATAAGAAACCGAAAAAAGCGAACAGAATAACGGACACATTTGTCTTAAATGGATGATCAAATGGTGTTTTAAAGGAAATGTCAAGCAACAATTGTCTTGTTAATAAATGCACTAGACAGTAGGTGGGGAGCCGCTTTTATTCTGTTTTGTTACTTTATTATTGTTAAAATGTGCATTTGTATTTGTGATATGTTTGTATTGTGAACACATTAGCTGCCAAGGGGTGTTTAGGGAGGGTGGGTAAGGGTTATTTTGTTATTATATATAAAAAACAAAATGGAGGGAAATGTAATGCAATACGTCAGATGTACTGTATTTTTTGTATTCCCCCAATAAAAATAAAATTAAAAAAAATAAATAAATAAATGCACTAGAATGTACTACTCTGATCTTTATGCGGCAATGTGTAATGAAGCAATCCAGGTAGAAAACATGTAAACAGTCAGGCAGCATCTATGGAAAAATAAACAATTAATATTTCAAGTCAAAGGCCTTTCATCATGGCTGGGAAAGAGAGATGTTATATTGCAGAGGGTTGGGGGAAAGATGGATCGAACAACGGAAATACTCCGATAAGGCCACCACGATTGCTGTGGGGATACAATGTTAATGATGGACAAGCACTGATTAACATAGCGCTGTGGTACGGGCGGTTAGAGAGTGGTCAATAGATATCACTCAAAGAATGCCGCTATGTTAATAAAAACTAAAAAGCTGCAGATGCTGAAATCTGAAATAAAAAGAAACCTGAAATAGAGTCATAGAGTTATGCAGCACGGAAACAGGCCCTTTGGCCCAACTCGTCCAAGCCAACCAAAATGCCCCATTTGTCCATCTTTGGCCCATATCCCTCTAATCATTTCCTTTACACGAACCTGTCCAAATGTCTTCTAAGACTTTTTAACACTTAAATGTTACCTCTGGTTCTTTTCTCATAGCTGCTGCCTGATGTGTAGATTGTTTCCAGCATTTTCAACTTTTATTTCAGATTTTACGACATTTTCAGTTCTTTAGGGTTTCACAGCAATTTGTCACTAGCTTGATAGCACCATTCCATTACCTGCCGTGATCGTGGACTGAAAAACCCTCCTGAAGAAAGGGAAGCTCCCTGTACTGTACCCGCGTAGCGCAGCCAGTCAACAAGCTTCTTACTGACCGTATTTATCTGCTCTGTTGAAAAGAAGAAAAACTGCTCAGAGTCAATCTGATATGGAATCCATCGGTGTCCATTACTTCATCGGCAGTTACATTTTTTAGAACCAGTCTGTACTGGAAAAATAGAGATACAAGAAATTGCAGATACTGGAACCTTCCGCAAAACACAGAGTGCTGGAGGAACTCGGTGGGTCAACAGCATCTGTGGAGGGAAATAGATAAACAACGTTTTAACGTGTCTGAAGAGGGTCCCAATCCAAAACATCATCTGTTCATCCACGAAGGAGATGAAGAGGGATTTCTTTTAAGTGATGAATCTGTGGAATCATTGCCACAGATAGCTGTGTCATTGGGTACCTTTAAGGCGCAGATCAACAAATTCTTGATTGGTAATGGTGTCAGGTGTTATGGGGAGGAGGCAGGAGAATGGGGTTGAGAGGGAAAGATAGATTAGCCTTGATTGAATGGGGGAGTAGACTTGATGGGCCAAATGGTCTAATTATGCACCTGTAACTTATGAACTGATTCCCTTCACAGATGCCGCCTGACCCGCTGAGTTCCCCTGGGAAATTGTATTTTGTACTGGATAAATATTTTATCTTAATAACTAGCATTACCTTTTTATTAATCAACAGCCCCATCTCCCCCTTCACATGAATATTTACATGTTCCACATTGAGTTTGGAGATTTGTGGAACTTTACACAGATCTCCACGAATGTTGCTCCAGAAAATGTCAAGAATGTTCTTTCTTACCCTGTTTATAGCTTCAGGCCAAAAGAAAATAATAATGGAGAGGGTGGAGTATTAGTGGATAGAGGGCAGATTATCCAGTTTAACACAGACAGGCTCTCCAATTCATAAGAACATCCCTTCAAATTAATCTTCCTGTGAATAAAATTAAATCACTCGCATTTGACATTAAGTTAAGGTACCCTTTACTGTTGCAATTTGTTGCATGGTACATTTAAGGTTGGACTTTTATTGGAGTTTCATACAGAGAAATGTTGAGATATGCATCAAAAAACATTGTATTGCAGCAGTACTTCTCTATTGGGCTTCTGGGACTAACTTATAATTTGCAATCCGTCATTTCATTACTTTGTGAGAGAGAGAATTCATTTGGAAATTGAACAGCAACTAAAAAGAGTCTTCAATGCAGCATTACAAAGCAAGGTTGTAATACCCAAGCGTCCAGGCAAGGATACAAAGGAATAATTAAGCAACAACATAATGGCACATGATGACAGTTTTGCCAGGTACTGATGACTTACCTTCATTGAGGACTGTAGGTGCAAGATCGAGGAGTTTGGACAGGACGGGTACAAGATGCCGGGCGCCCTGACTCTCAGCATGGCGACTCTCCAGCAGTTTGAGAATACGGTTGCACACAGCCACAACCTCGGCACTTGTACTCCCCTATTGGAAACATCCAATGCCAATGTTAGCTTCTCTTCTGTTCTTTTCACCTTCCTTCCATTTCCAAGTTGTGGGTTGTGCTAAAATAAGCCTAAACAGACTGAAGTGTCCCGAACTGAAAGATCGTCTGTCTATTCCCTCCATAGGTGCTACCTGACCCATTGAGTTCCTCCAGCACTTTGATTTTTTGCTCAAGATTCCAGCACCTGCAGTTTCTTGTGTCTCACGGATAACACTCAGTTGCCTTTGTCAGGCTTTAGACTTCAGAGATACAGCGAGAAAACAGGTCCTTCGGCCCACAACGACCTCATACACTAACATTATCATACACGCACTAGGGACAATTTACAATTTACAGAAGCCAATTAAACTACAAACCTGTGAAGTGTGGGAGGAAATTAGAGCAGCCAGAGAAAGCCCATGCGGTCACAGGGAGAATACACAAGCTCCGTACAGACAGCACCCATAGTCAGGATTGAACCTGGGTCTCTGACGCTGTGAGGCAGCAACTCTACCATTGCGCCACTGTGTCGCCCCTGGCAGGCCATGGCATTCACACGAACATCAATACACAAACCAATCCAAGATCCTTTATGGGGGAAAAAAACTACCAGGCAGACTGAGGATATGCTCAATTTCTTTGATGAAACACAACATTCCCAAAAGTGTAGAGCCAGCATTCCGGATGGTATAAAAAACCCAGAGACGTGCATTGGAAACACCAAAGGATTTACATCAAAAGGAACAGTTACCGTCTGAAGAAGGGTTCCAATCCAAAACACCACCTACCTATTCCCTCCACAGATGCTGCCTGACACACCAAGTTACCCCAGCACTTTGTGCAGGGTTCCTTGTGCCTCTAACAAACTACAGCCACTGTCATACACCATCTGCCCCGTTTATGGAAGAATCTGCACTTCACCACCTCAGAATACAAACTGATCAATGTAGAAATAGATCAATGATCCTGATTAAGAAGAAGAGAAAGAAAGGATCTTCAAGGGATCCAAAGGATGTTCTGCCATTAAGGTTCAATATAGTCTGCAACAAATTTAATGTATGGAATAAGTGACATTTCAAAGTTCAAATATGTTAGTAATAAACTTTGTTTCCTACATTAATCAACCAAACATCTCATTATTGTCCAGCATTTTTATGTTCAACAAGCTAATGATATGCCAATGTACCAGCTAGCAACTGATCTTCTCCATAAAGACTTGGTCTTTTGCTAGAAATTGTAATTTCTTTACCCGTTTGTTATGGTCTTATAGCATATAATACAATAATATTAACGTTCTGATCTTGAGAATATCACATTTTTAAATTTTCAAGGCAGTCTCGGTGTTTATTACTATTTCCGTCACAATGGTCAATTTTGTAATTAGCTACAATTAGGTAACTAACTAATGATATGCTTTAATTTCAGCTCATCCAAGTAAGATGTTTCATATTTGTTTCAGAATGCTTCAATCTATAATAACTGAAAATGTCATTCAGTTCTCTTAATGTTTAAGAAAGTTATGGGCTTTTGACTGTCCTCGATCACAGCTTTTGTGTTAAGTCAATGGAAAAGCAATAGGGAACAAGATGCTAATTTCCGAGTATGAAAATGACCATACATGTTTTAATACTGAAGATATGAAAGTGAATTAGGTATCAAATTAAAGTTATTTTTATGCTTTATCTGATGGGATAAATTACAGGCTTGATTTTAAAAATCTCAAAATGTTGTAACATTCCTAGTTTTAGCTCAGGACTGAAGAAGGGTCGCGTTCCGAAACATCACCTTATTCACGTTCTCCAGAGATGCTGCCTGACCTAATGTGAATAAACTACTGTGTGCAAAGAACAAAACAAAAGCAACCGCTCCATACCTGGGCCAGCATTACACCCGATACAAGGTTCATGGTCTTCATGTCATTTAATTCCTCACAGGAATAAGTCAAAGAAGTACATGGCAACACCTCTCGCAGAATGGCTGAGCAGAGGACAAGAACTGGCTGTGGAGCCTTCGCGAACCATAGGGTGCTGTGGAGGTTCTGCAGGACATCTTTGGACAGACTGGGCATCAAACAGAAAAATTGTCCATTAAAATATTACTCAGTTACATACCACACTAATTACACCACCTCTGTGAGCACTTCCATCCCGCAACTGCTGAGAACAGACATAAAACATAAACCTCATATCTCTCGGAACTTGCACAAATAGCAGTAAGCACAAATTGTGACTTTTGCTTGTCTGAAGTTACTAGGAAATACAATGCACAAATGATAACTTGAAACAGTCAATTTATTAGAGAATATTTATTATATCATATTTATTATATCATCACCTGTTACTTCTTCCTATTATTTAAGTAAATGTAAACCACAAAAATCAAGTTGAGTTAAACTAAACTAAAAAAATATAAACTTTGCCTTCTCATAGATGGTAAGGCCCCTCATGATCTTCCTTTGAACAAAAATGCTTACCTTCTGCTGTATTTTGTAGCAGAGACAATGAGGAACAACTTCTGAAGAGATTCAACGGCTTCGCTATTATATTCCTTGTTTTGCAGGAGAGTGGAGATGCGGGTGCAGAATTTCTGTAGGTCTTCATCTTGTACTTCCCTGAGAAAGAGCAGATCACAGACATTAACAGAGGCAAAAGAGGTGTGCAGCCAAGTGATGAAACGCATTCAACAGATTGCTCTTCACTGGAGATAAAGTAGCCCTCAAGTTTTTTGTTGGAACATCTTTATTAGTATGGCTGAAGGTATAAAATTGCACAATTTTGTGCTCTAGGTCTCTTTTTCTATGGTAGTACCAAGATGCAGTGAAAGGCTTTATTTTGCACCGGATCTGTTTGGATACATGCAAAACAAATCTTTTCACTGTCCCTTCGAACACATTACATTAATAAACCTAAATCTAGATCTTTGCACACAATGAATTAATCAACACCTCAAATTCCATCCTTCAACTGACATAACTCTTCACATCTATTCACATCAATCTGAAGACATGAATTTAAACCACTCATTTCTACTGTTTTTTCAATCATCTGTCCACCAATCTCATATCTTTACCTTGCAATAATCTTTCATGTTTAGAAACAAGGAACTGCAGATGCTGGTTAGAAAAAAACACAGCAGGTCAGGCAACACCTCTGGAAAACATGGATAGGTGATGTTTCAGGTCGGGACTGTGGCTAAGGGTCCTGACTCGAAACGTTACCTATTCATGTTCTCCAGAGATGCTACCTGACCCTCTGAGTTACTCCAGCATTTTGAATCTTTCATGTTTGATATTCAAGATATACTTTACCCTCAGGCTCTCTTATTTATCATAAATGAAGAAGGCATATCCATCCCTTTATCCCCTTTTCAAACGATCATGAGGGTCACAGAACCTCCTCTAACTTTTGCACTGTATTTAGTGAATGGGGGTGTCCCTGGCAAAGCCAACAGTTGATGTTAACCCCAGTAACCTTTGTGAAGATGGTAGTAAGCCATTTCCTTGAGCATCTGCAGTAATGAGGCCTCTGGTGATCTCTCAAGTCGAGGTAATAATGGGTGGCATCAACATCAATAAATCAGAGGATCCATTCATTGACATTTGTGAGATGTCGGGCTGACAGTCAGAACCCTTTCCACCAGAAGGTTTAGTTCAGGTTAGAGATACAGTGTGGAAACAGACCCTTCAGCCCACCGAGTCCGCACCGACCAAAAAACACCATGTACACTAGTTCTATCCTACCAGGGACAATTTAGCCAACAAACCTGCACATCTTTGGAATATGAGAGGAAACCAGAGCACCTGAAGAAAACCCACGCAGTCACAGAGAGAACATGCAAAATCTGTGCAGACAGCATCCATAGTCAGGATTGAACCCAGGTCTCTTTCTTTGTAACTCAGCCACTCTACCACTGCACCACGTAATCCGCCCTAAATATGTGGAAATATCAAAGGACTAGAGGGCATAGCTTTAAGAGAGGGGCAAATATTAAAGGAGATGTGCGGGGCAAGTTTTTTTTTTACACGGTGGGTGCCTGGAATGCACTCCTAGGGGTGGTGGTGCAGGCAGATATGATAATGGGGTTTCAGGGACTGCTTGTCACATGGATATACAGGGGTAGGGGGATGAATTAAGTTTAGTTTATTGTACCGTGGTACTGAGGTACAGTGAAAACCTTTTGTGGTGCTAACCCGTCAGCCGAAAGACAGTACATGACTACAATCGCGCTGTCCTCAGTGTACAGATACACGATGAAGGGAATAACGTGGGGTGGGAGTTTGCAACCTTCACGGGGTCCGCCCCGTTTCGACAAATGCAATCAACACGACGTGCACAAACAAACAAGATCAAATAGAACAAGTTGCCCTGCAACTTCAGGCTGTGCACGCCACACGAAAGAAGAAGAATAACGTGAATAACGTTTAGTGCAAGATAAAGTTCAAAGATAGCCCGAGGGTCTCCTATGAGGTAGATTGTAGCTCAGGGCCGCTCTCTGGTTGTTGGTGGGATGATTCAGTTGCCATATAACAGCTGGGAGGCAGAAGTTTAATTTGGTCATGTTTAGCACCGACATTGTGGGCCGAAGGGCCTGCTCCTGTACTGTTCTGTTCCAGGGGCCAAGTTGTTGCTGCGTTTCTTTGGCTGAGAGGCGCTTTGGGACGTTGCAGGCGCTACTCCAATGCAAGTCTTTGGTAAAACGATCGCTGGCTGAGCACCAGCCCCGCGCCCTGAGCCGTTACCTGGCCTGTTTGAGCAGCTTCTCCGCCGCGGCGCCGAACATCGCCTCAGCCCCGCCCCGCCACGACCGGACACGGCCGGACCCGACACGGCCGGACACGACACGGACACGACCCGACACGACACGGACACGGACACGGACCGGACCCGACACGGACCCGACACGACACGGACACGGCCGGACACGACCCGACACGGACACGACCGGACACGACCCGACCGGACCGGACACGAGACCGCGGGCAAAACTCGAGGGGGACGAGAGACGCCGCGCACCGCCCCCGTTGTTTCCTCCCGTGTTCCCTCACTCTTCCGGCTGGAAGGCAATTCTCCCCGCGAAAGGTTCTGCCCCGGGAGACAAAGATCAGTTGCTCCAGAGAACTCAAGCCCAAGTTTAGCTTTCAATCACAGCAGCTGGTGTGAATGTGTGAGCAATGATTGCTGGTTGTTATTCCTGCTACCCCTTCACCAAAGAAGGATCCCAAGTCAAAATGTTGTCTGTCCATCCATTCCCCCCACAGCTGCTGCCTGACCCGTTGAGTTCCTCCAGCACTTTGTGTTTTTTCCTCAAGTATCCATCATCTGTAGTTCCACAATATTTTCCACCAATGCAAAAATAAATTCTGGTAAAAAGAGCTCAAGGATTAAACAGTCCATATTATTTAAAATCCCATAAGCAAACATTTAAATAATGTTAAATTAAAATAAAAAGATTTTTAAAATAATTTAAAACCACATTGATCAGTAATTTTTATGTTTCAACTTCATAAAAACCACAAACTTGTCATTAGAACCTCAAGCTGAGTCCCACACTAACATGAATTGAGGTGCGGAAAAATGCTGAAAATAAGACACAAAACGTTGGAAATGGTCAGCGAGTCAGACAACATTTGCATAGAGAAAAAGTTTATCCTTCAGGTTGATTCATAAGATCATGTGATAGGAGAAGAATTAGGCCATTCGGCCTATCAAGTCTACTCCACCATTCAATCATCGCTGATCTTTCCCTCCTGACCAACATAGAAAATAGGTGCAGGAGGAGGCCATTCGACCCTTCGAGCCAGCACCACCATTCATTGTGATTATGGCTGATCGTCCCCAATCAATAACCCGTGCCTGCCTTCTCCCCATATCCCTTGACTCCACTAGCCCCTAGAGCTCTATCTAACTCTCTCTTAAATCCATCCAGTGACTTGGCCTCCACTGCCCTCTGTGGCAGGGAATTCCATAAATTCACAACTCTCTGGGTGAAAACGTTTTTCTCACCTCAGTCTTAAATGACCTCCCCTTTATTCTAAAACTGGCCACTGGTTCTGGACTCGCCCAACATTGGGAACATTTTTTCTGCATCTAGCTTGTCCAGTCCTTTTATAATTTTATATGTTTCTATAAGATATCTCCTCATCCTTCTAAACTCCAGTGAATACAAGCCTAGTCATTTCAATCTTTCCTCATATGACAGTCCCGCCATCCCAGGGATCAATCTCGCGAACCTATGCTTCTTCTTCTTCTGTCGTGTGGCGTGCACAGCCTAAAGTTGTTGGACAACTTGTTCTATTTGATCTTCTGTTTGTGCACGTCGAGTTGATTGCATTAGTCGAAACAGGGCGGACCACGTGAAGGTTGCAATCTTCCACCCCGCGAACCTACGCTGCACTGCCTCAATCACAAGGATGTCCTTCGTCAAAATAGAAGACCGAAACTGGACACAATACTCCAGGTGTGGTCTCACCAGAGCCCTATACAACTGCAGAAGAACCTCTTTACTCCTATACTGAAATCCTGTTGTTATTCTCCTGCCTTCTCCACACAACGTCTGACACCAGTACTAATCAAGAACCTATCTATCTCTGTTTGAAAAATATCCACTGACTTGGCCTCCACAGCCTTCTATGGCAAACAAAATCCACTGATTCACCACCCTCTGACAAAATAAATTCCTCATCTCCTTCCTAAAATAATCTCCTTTAATTCTGAGGCTATGACCTCTAGTCCTAGACTCTCCCACTAGTGGAAACATCATGTCCACATTCACTCTATCCAAGCCTTTCACTATTCTGTACATTTCAATAAGGTTCCCCCTCATTCTTCTAAACTCCAGCGAGTATAGACCCAGTGCTGTCAAACGCTTATCATATATTAACCTAGTCATTCCTGGGATCATTCTTGTAAACCTCCTATGGACCCCCTCCAGTACATCCTTTCTCAGATACTGTGACCAAAATTGCTCACAATATTCTTAATGCGGCCTGACCAGTGCCCTATAGAGCCTCAGCATTACATCCCTGTTTTTGTATACAATTTTGGATTAGAACTTTCCCAAAATTATGAATAATAGTGTTAAAATGAAGGAGACTCTCTGAGGTGAATTCAGGTCACTTCAGATCAGACTCAGATCATGGTCTGCTGCAAAGCACTTAAAAATTATGTAGCAGGTGCAGTGTAAATAAATATGCTCGATAAGAGGCATTCAGTAATAATCTGAAAACAAAAACAAGGTCTAAGATCTTGAAGATAGAACGACTGAGGTAAAAAAATGGTAATTTTCTGAATGAAATACAGAAAATCATCTCCACAACATGTGTGCAAGGTGTGATTTCAAATAATGGCTCCAAGACAGACTCAACATTAATGCAGAATGGCATCACACAAGGTTACGATGGCTCCAACATGGTATGCAATTGTTCAACTCGGTGAAAGACACTCTATGGTCGACCTAAACGTTGTTGACCTCCCAGCAGAGCAAGATTCCGTCGGGGAATATTGTCGACTGGCTTGCTCCAGACTGCAGGAATACGTGCTGAGGGAAAGCTCGAAAAGCTTGGTGCATCCAATGCCAAGGCGCTGTGGGAGTGGACCACAACCTAGGGTTCTTCCGTTGCTGGACACTGAAGGGCAGGGTGTGGTAGAGACACACCTCAAACGTGGAAAGGGATATTACCCCATGAGTGGCAAGGGTGCCGGGTATAATTATGGTTTTTGAGAACACTACAAAATAGAACGTGAAAGAATATATGTGTAGCCGCAGAGAATGTCGGAGGAATTTTACAGTTCTTGTTTTGAACATATTTTTGATCCTGAATAGGTTTATGTTGATTTTAGGTTTGCAATTGTTCTCATCTGCAGTAAAGCAGCTCACCTCCAACAGGGCAAATGGGAAACGTTCAACCTATGTTATCTTCATTTCGTACCCAAGGTTGCTGCATCCTCCAGTCATCAAGCAGCATCACTCAGGCGTGCATGTCCATCTTCAGATGCTGAGCTTAAAGACATTGCTGATTCTTCACTGAAAATAATGGGTCTCACACTAAACACATGGAAAACAAAAAGGTACTCTACCAATGTACACTGTACACTGAACCCCTTTACACTGTCGTCCAACAATAAATTTACACTAAAGATAAAACACAAAATGCTGGAGTAACTCAGTGGGACAGGCAGCATCTCTGGAGAGAAGGAATGGGTGACATTTCTGATCGAGCCTTTTCTTCAGACCGAGAGTCAGGGGAGAGGGAAACACGGAGATAAAGAAGTGTTGGGTGTGAAAATGAGACATCAAAGGGGATGGTGATCAAGGAAAATGTAAAATAGATCATTGTTAGCTAGGAGGTGGTGACAACGAAGCATATAGAGATAACATTTAATCAGAGGAACAGTCAGATTGGTTGGAGAACTAGGAAGGGGGAGGGATGGAGAGAGAGGGAAAGCAAGGGTTACTTGAAATTAGAGAAGTCAATATTCATACCGCTGGGGTGTAAGCTGCCCAGGCGAAATATGAAGTGCTGTTCTTCCACTCTGACAGTGGAGGCCCAATGAAGTCCCGCTGAGTTACTTCTTCAAAAATGCTTTAAGTAGGTCCTTGAATTTATTTTATTTGTCGGCTAGTTATCACCTCCCACAATAAAGCAACTGTTTCAGGAGTCTGGTGTGCTGTGTGTGAATGATGTGAACTCTCCAATGTAATAGAGGGAACTGCGGCCAGAATGCTGGGGATGTTGGCTTGGGAGAAGACAATAATATCCTTAAGTCAAATTTGGGGAAGCCTGTAGATTCAGCAGTGGTGATTCATTTTCAGGTCCTTGAGATGCTGCTGTAGTTCTCATATATAGTTCTATATAAGAGGCTAGTAGAAGACAGGTTTTGTGTTGATCTTCAAATGCTCTTTCCTAAGGCCTCGTGCTGAGGCTTTATTGTTAGAGGGCAGTGCATTGTCGTCTTGCAAATATCGAGTGCAAGACCCATCCTCATATGGTCAACTTCTTCAAACTAAAAGGACTCAAAGTGCTAGAGTAACTCAGCGGGTCAGGCTGCATCTCTAGAGAACATGGATAGGTAATGTTTCAGGTGGGGACCCGTCTTCAGACTGATTGTAGTGGGAGAGGGTAGAAAGCTGGGAGAGTGGGGAGGCAGGAAAAGTGTGTAGGAAGAGACTGCAGATGCTGGTTTAAACCAAAGATGGAACCAAAATGCTGCAGTAACTCATTGGGACAAAGTGTTCCAGGAAATAGGTAAGACACAGGCGAGGAGGGGAGTGATAGGCAGCTGCTTGGAACAAAGGCCAGAGGTTAAAGCAGACTGAACAGTTGCAAACTGTGAAGCCAGAGGAAGGAATGTAGGAAGGGGCAAATTAGTTGGGAGTCCAAGTGGGGCAAGGGGGGGGAAGGAAAGGTTGTTAGAGGTTATCTAAAATTACAGACTTCAATGTTCTTCAAAGTTAAACTTGAAGCGCAGTTTTTAAATATTCAGAAATGCAAGTAAATAGTCTGCAAAATGTAAGTGATTAAGTCTGGATGACTTTAGTTCTGGAGTCTGGTCACTGCAGGATGAACAGTCTCCCATCGGTTCTGAAAATTAGATTAACTTCTATGGAAATGTTTTTTGATGGCGTGTTACAGCATTGAGGTGAGAAAGATTGAGAAAATTGTTGGGGTGGACCATAATTAAAATAGGAATAGGAATTCTTTATTGTTACATGTGACTAGGCACAGTGAAATTCTTTGCTTGCATACCCAATGTATACAAATAGCAGCCGCCAAATGCCCTGACAAAGTTACAAAGCACACCTGCCCCCCCCCCCCCCCCCCCCCCCAACGCTGGGTCCTCCACTGCTCTTCCCCTCTCCCGGACCGAGGCCCCATCGTCGCGAGGCTTCACTGCTGCCGCTGCTTCACAATTATTACAAAAGGCTCAAATCTAAGGAAAAAAATGAACGTTAAAACCGCAAATATTTGGGGAAGTGTGAGTCTATGACTGCAATAACAAATGTGTAGTAGGCTATCAAAGGAAGGGGAAAATAAAATTTCAATGTTACATATATTGTCAAGTTCATACAGAAATAGAAATCATGTATTTGGTAATTTTAGATATCAGGATAGAATGAAAAATATAAATAATTGAAGATAAACTACACTGTGATCCTATTCAATGCTGCCACATATTTGAAGGGGCAAAATAGCGGTGCTTTGGTTCATTGATATACGTCCATATTCATGTGTCAGGAAACCACCAAGTACAATAATGCTTTGATTTGTGAGTGTTGCAAAAGGATTCCTCAGCTGCAGTGAGTTTCTGCAAGGGCCACTCTTAACGTAGATGTCGCAAGGAGAACGGTAGTGTGCTATAGAGACAAAACGCAGAGTATTGCAGCTCAGTGCCGCAGCCTCAGTTCCTCTCGACCCTGACCTTAGGTGCTGTCTGTGTGGAGTTTGCACATTTTGCCTGTGACTGGGTGGGTTTCATAGAACGGTACAGCATAAGAACATCTCACTCAGCCCACAATGTTAGTGCCGAGCATGATGCCAAGACCATCACTTATTTACCTGCACATTACCAATATCCCTCCATTTCCATGTGCCTATCCAAAAGTCTTTTAAATGCCACAAATGTACCTACTTCAACTGCCAACCCCGTCAGCATGTTACAGGGACCCACCACACTCTGTGTGTAAAAAGAAATGCCCCGCACATTTTGTTTAAACTTTGCCACTCTCACCTCTGGGTTCTCCAGTTTCCTACCACAACCCAAAGATGTGCCGGTTGGTAGGGGTTAATTGGACCATGTAAATGGCTCCTCACATGCAGGTGACTGTTGGAATTTGGGGGGAGTTGATGAGAATAAAATGGGCTTTTATGTAGGATTTTATATAGCAGGACAAATTACAACACTGTATTAGTGTTCGTTAAATAAATAACTAGATTTATGAGGAGGGGTTGTTAGAAAGAGGCCAGTTGGGTTAAATCAAGAAACAAAAATATCACGCTATCAGGAGTGTACTGTTTACTGATTTCCAGTCAGACACGGAAGTATCCAGGGAAATTCTATGGGGCATTAAAAGAATGTCACTCGGCGGGACAGGCAACATTTTTGGAGAGAAGAAATGGGTGACGTTTCAGGTCGAGATCCTTCTTCAGAAGGGTCTCAACCCGAAACGTCACCCAATCCTTCTCGCCAGAGATGCTGCCCGCTCCGCCAAGTGTTTCTCCAGGATTTTATGTCTATCGTCAGTGTAAACCAGCATCTGCAGTTCCTTCCTACACATTGAATGTCACCACTCTAACATAAAACCCATGTTGGCAATAATATAAATGGCAGAGTGTAGAATTCTTGAAGTACATTCAAGAGAACATTTTAAAAACATCAATACACATCAAGCTCCATAAACGAGGGAACAGTCTTAGGGAATGAAGCCAGGTAACCAGAAGGTGTGTCAATGGAAGAGCATTTTTTGTAGCAGTGATAATTCATAGATCTAGCACAGTTATGCCAAATGAACAAAGTTGACTATTCCTTAAATAGGGCGAGGCCAATTTATAGATTGGATTTAACAAATGTGGGTTTGAAGTGGGTTCTTCAAAGTTAAATAGTATCAAAGCATAGAAGATACTTCAATGACAAAACCAGAGTTTTATTTTTATACATGGTTGTATATCAATAACTTAGGTAAAAAAAATATTTAAAAAATCTAATATAACAAAAGGGTTATGTGGTTGATGTGGATGAAGGATGTAGAATGCAAGAAGTATCAATGGATTAGTCAGGCAAGTCAAGTGGAAATCATGTGATAATAGACTTGAGGCAGGCAAAAAAGGCAGAATTACATATAATATTAAGGGAAATGCATATCCAGAATCATCAAGGCAAGATCAGGAGGGGATAATAAATATTACAAATTTTTGGTCAAGGCCGTAACATATTGAGATACCGTGCTACAAGTGTATAAAGCAAAAGCTAAATAATTAAATGGTACAATCATGGTCATCCCATTATAGGAAAATAGCAGTGAGCTCTTCTCTTCTGTTGTCAGGCTTCTGAACAGTCCTTCCATAAGATAGAGGAGGTCGAAAGGCTGGGAAGGGCATATTCCTTGGCAAAACAAGTGGCATTTGAGGAAATTGGTGCAGTTAGAGGAGAGGTTTTCACCAACACAGTGGAAAGACAAGGATTGAGGGTTGGAACTCACTGCCTGAGAGGGCAATAAAGTGAAACACACCTGCTGAGCATCTGTGCTGTCATCCTTTAGTGGGGAATCGTGTATTGTAAAGTAATATTGTCTCATTTGTCCTTTATCACTGACTGGACACAAGTGGCTAAAAATACTCCATCTAGGCTCTATATTGCAATGATTCTATGAAAATAATGCTTTATTTAACAAGAAAGCTTTAATGGTGTCAACTGTTAATCAACTTATTATTACATCAACCCAGCATTTACTCTTGCCGACATAAACAGTGCTTTCTTTACCATTTTTTGTTGTTTTTTTTTAAGAGGTACTGCAACATTTCAGACTAGTTCATCACTTACACTTAAGCAGCCAATTCAAACCTTGTTCATCAAAATGCCTGGTGTCACAGAAAGGAAAACAAACCACAGAAAAGGCATGTAAAGATTACTCTTTAATACATTTTTTTTTTAAATGGTCATTAAAAACCGATGCTGAGGGGAATCTCAGGAAACTTCTCCTCCAGTCTTGCAGCCAATTTTTTTTTCATATTGTGGATAACCATGAACAGAAACATGATATTCAAAAGAAAAAAAGAGTGCTTGGTTTTCCGTAAAATAATAAACTTTCAGCTTCGTCAGTCATTAACATCTCGCAGTTACATTAAAATCACATTCAGATTGTTGTTGATAAAAAGCAGAATAGCTCCTCTTTCTTTAGTCGAGTTAAACATACATCCAGAATAAAATGTAGATATATCCACGGAAAGTTGTTCTTTTAAAAAAAAAGTTTTACTTGTCACGTCCATAGATCCATTGGATTCTTAAATTCAAACATGGTTGATGAATAAGTGCCAAGATGTGTCAGTGGGATCCTCTGACATTTGGTAGTGTCTCTCCTGCACAGACCATTGTTCCACACGCAGGTAGGTGCCTGTTACCTGCCGTTAATGCTGCTTCATTTTCCCCATACATTTCCACAGTGCTGCACATTGAGGTGCCACGTAAGAAGTCAGTGCTATTGGCTACCTACATCAAAGTGAAATTCCTCATCTCTTCAAATTAAAAGAGGCCGCAGAGAAGAGAGTAAAATTCTAACGCAGTTCATAATATTCAGTCTGTACAAGATAAAGTAAAAATATTTTGTGAAGTTCTTGCGCAAGCCCTTGATATAAAAGCATAGTTGGGAATGTGCTTCCTTAATAACTGAATGGAGAGGCAGAGTGTTTTTACTGACTTGCCCCAAATTAAATGAGAAATCTATAGAACCCAACATTTTTACTTGTTATCCAGTTTGACACAATTTTTGAGATCTGATACCCTCACGCCAATCTCATGATTATTTTGGTATTTTTCCAAAAAGTAAATCTAATATTTAAATGTGCATTGTGCAAACTCTGGGATATTACCATAACTTCAGGGCATGAAATGATACCATTGAAGCGAAGCAAATGATTATTCATAGTATGAATTTCAGACATTTCCACCTCACCAAATAATTGCTGAACAACATGTGCAACTTCTTGAGACTTTTAAAGGCTTTACACATAATTAATCACTACATTCAGCTGTGTAATTTGATTTTTACACAATGCACGGATATTCCCCGATTGCTATGTGTAGCAGCCACATAAACGCATTCTTAACTTAGATTACAGATTCTACACGTAACGAAAGCACTGCTTCCTTCCCATTTGCTTCACTAGTATTGCTCCCATCAGTTGTAGCTACTCTTCTCGTGGAGACTCCACTAGGCTATAGATCCACAGGTCGGGGCTACTCTCCAGTGGCCTGGCTAAATAGCAATTCTTTATGTACACTACATATGACAATCACTGATGATTTATTTTAAGATATGGATCATGACAGCAGCACCTGGTCCAGATGCCACCTGGAACTAAATACAGTCCACATTTACCGGAAAAGGGAACCAGGGTGTCTTTTGGAGTCAATTTAACTTTGGGAGATTCATTCACATACCAGTCATTGGGAGTTCTGGATGCCACAATTATAATCAGATACTAAGAGGCCCATTAAGAATCTGTAATGGCCTTTGTTTTATTACTGAATTGCATTAACCGTGCAATACTGATAAACATTACATTTCAAAATAAGATGCTAAGTACAAATCCAAGCTGGAATTGTGAATATTTTAAACCGTTGGAGGTACCCAGAAGCATTTTTATTTTACAGCTATTCTGTCTGATAAAATACATACATAGTTGGCCTCATCTTTAATCAATTACTTGGAACAACTATAATGAAACTGGTTTAATCTTCAGCCAGTGGCTATTGTATTGTGTGGCACAGGAGGATGAAAAGAAGGTAAATAGTGCTCCATTCTATCACTCGGATTTAGCAGCTTCGAGATCTTGTATAAAGGAAATTGTTTAAAGCCTTCTAATTTGTTGTAAACTACTAAAAACATACATTGGTGAAAGGCAAGGGATTATCATATCATAACTGGACAAAGTATCGGTTTAAATAAGTTAAGACGTTTTACAACAAGGTTACGACAACAGTTTGACTGGGTTCCTCACCAAAGGAACCCATTTTGCAGTTATTTGCTGTAACCTGTACCCCCCCCCCCCCCTCTCTCTCTTATGTAAGAAAACTAACTTTCAGCATGTTTTACAACCTGCAAAATATTTCATTCAGCAACCAAAAGCAAAAGACTGCAGATGCTAGAAATCAGAAATGAAACACCGTAAATGAAGCTATATAACCAGCATTTTGCATTCTATCTTGTTTAGCATTCTTTATTTCAGTCTATCAATACAAAAAAAATCACCGTGGTTGTAATTTTTGGTCAGAAACCTGTAAAAGCTACATCCAATTGAGTCATTGCTCGTTCTTAATAACATTTATCTTAATTATTGCACATTTCCAGGTTTCATTTATTTTTTGTTTCACTTCATTCTGATTGTGTTTGACCATTGCCTTTCATTGGGTTAAAAGATGTTTGCTGCAGTGAGGAAAAATATGGTAATTACTGTTGTCTTCAAGTGACATGAGATATGCTGATACTAGATGGAGACATGAAAAGGAGAGAATGAACTATTGTAAGATTTTAAAGTGTGGAAAACAATCAGGAAAACCAGACAAATTCAGCAACGTTGCATTTCCAGGAAGGAGGTGATCCAAGCAGCAAAGCAAGAAGTCCCCAGTCTCAATCCATGCTTGAAGCATGCGAGATTCGATTGAATTTACCCGATAACCTATGATTAAGGAGTTGAAAGAAGTTTATTGTGGAAAGGCATAACTGTGGTGTAGTTCTGCCTTCTCTGCAGATAAGAAGATACTGGATGATATGGTGAGAAATTAGTGTGACTGGGAGGTAGATAATGCATGTGGGCATTTATTTGTACAGAGTAGTGTACATAAAATGAATTAGTAATGCACATGGGTGATGCTGCTGACTCCACTATTAAAAAAAAAAACCCCCAGAGAAATGCTTCCTTTTTAGATCACAAAGTGCGCGCTTGTATATGTATAATAGTATTGAGTCACAAACAGTGTCCCTACAGTAAAATACATGAATGCAAATCGCGCAAAGAAAATTAATAACTCATTTTCAGTCTTCCAGATCTTTTGAATCAAAGTTCCACAAATAAGGTTCAAAGTAAAAGCTTTGAATTTTGAAGAAAGCAGATCAGGATGAGAAGAATGTAATTCATTCACAATGTTATTACAATTATAATAGAAGTTGGTATAGGCGGTGGAGAGGGTGGGCGGCGGTTGTGGGAATGTGGTGAGGGGGAAAGATAGAGAGCAAAATATCTTGTCCTATGTCAAAAACAAAATCAAATACTTTTGTGTAGTTTATACACATCTTGGATCACATTCTTTTTCATTGGTACATAACATTAACTGCTTCTACTATTATTATTATTACTACTACTACCACCATTACTACTACTATTACTACTACGTTGTGGCAATTTGTTAAAAAGGATCCACCAAAGCAGCAGCCAGTAAAAAATAATGTAATTTGAATTCAACCTGAAATTATAATTTTATTTTACATTCCATCACAGTTATGAAGGCAATGGTACTAAATTTTACCTGAAATTTTAACCCCGGTACCTGATCCTAAAACTAACCCACCCAGTCGAATCATTTGCAAATTCAGACTCGAGTGTCATTGCATCTTCAGTTGCATTCATGTGTCTCTTTCACATACACACACACACACGTGCATAAAGATCTCTCGGTATTTCTGCATTGCCCACAACTGGTTGCTATTGTTCTAAAATTCCAATCAGCTAATCAGAAATGTACATTAAAAGCAGCTGTAAATATAATAAGCAGCAGAATTGTGAGAAATTCCAAGACTGGAAGGTATATTCATATTGAGTTTTCTACCCGGCGTTATTTAAACTGGGGCTGGTTCTGCAACTGGATTTTACAGCTATGTTTATTCCATGCCCCTAGCACCATGTTACAAGTACAGACTTGACAGGTTTAATCTCAATGGAAAGATGTATTTTCCTTAAAGCTTTTAATATCTGTGTAAGAATGTCTGTGGCAGATGTCAGAGCAGCGATTACGATAATTAAGGAAAACAATGAGCGTTTTACATTTACTTTTCCATTTCACACAGCTATGAAAGGACTAAATCATAAAAAAACAAAACATTTATTTTTATATTATTGTCCTTCAAACGTGAAATGAAGATACATTAATTTTTGGATTTTTATTTAGAAAAATACTATGAAAGATTCTTCAAAGAAATTTGCATCTATAGTCCCACATATTACGGCACAATATTAAATGCTTGAAGGTGACCCACACAGTGAGCAAAGGAGTTTAGATCACTTTACATTTAATAAACCTATAATTAAGTGACCATATAATAATTACTGTCCAGCAGGTAATTTTTAACCCATTTAGCAGAGGCTGCTTCTTTGGATGGCAATCTCTACATTCATTACCTAGCATTTATGAAAATTTAGTATACACTTTATGTTACAATTACACAATGATCCTAAAATGATGTTAAATGCTATTAAAGAATTTGCACATCTTTAGAACTGTACCTTTGACTGTTGTCAAGTTCCTACCAAATTTTAAACGACGGCATTGTTTTGAAAACAAAACAGCAAATTTGAAGAAAAACTCCTGACTTTATTTCTGCTTTATACTTATAATAAACCGATTAGTGCAGATGAAGACCATGTTGCTTATTGGTTTGATGAGATTGCCATTTAATTTAATTGCCTTTCAAACAAGAAGCCAAATATTCTGCTCGACTGGACATTTGGTGTCTAAAATGTCGGAACATTTTCTTTCCAACTGTTCAAGTGGGGAACACAAACTTGTTACACATTTCTATTGTCAAAAAATTCTTAATCAGAATTGCCAGAGGATATTCCTGCATTGAGAAATGACATTATTAAGATTTGAAGCAAGAGGTTGACAAAAAGTGCTCTTTCTGCAGCTGCAAAATGGTGCTGCTGTTCGAATTTCCAATATTTAATTTTGACATCGAAACCAATTTGAAGAGTTATTTTCCTACGCAATTCAAATATCCAAGCTCAGGGAAATATCAAGGACACCTATTAATAGAACTCCTGTGACCTCATTTCAAAATTTCTCCTCTAAAAATCCTGTCACAATTGATCGATTCTGCAGAGTAACTCTACCTAAAGACAGGATGCGAGAGATAGAACCGTTCGTCTCTACTACTGCATAAGATCACCTTGGTACAGATTCTGACAATCTGGCATCCAATTGTTTAGAGATACCGACAGTCCAGCCTCTGCCTCACTCATTAGTTCCAAACTCCTGCCAAGGGTCCTCAATGCAAGTGGGAATATTGGGCAGAGGCTGGGATCGGCAGTGACTCAATCTGGGTTATGGAACATTAGGGGTCAGTAACTTGGGTAGGCTTGTTGCCGGAACTGGGGTCCGACTGCCAGCATCTTTCCAGCTCTCTTTAAGCAAACCAGAGATCTTAACACCGCACAATATGTAAAGGAAATGAAATAAATGTTTGGGTATTGTTAGGAGTAACATTCAATAGTCTAGTAAATTTGCTAGTCTAAAGGTGCAAGATTATTACAGTTTTATTGTATCCTTCTCATTTCAGCAACAAATTTAATGATATTTAAGAACTTTTAAACAATTACAATTAAAAAAAAAAAAGATTTCTTGCAAATTTTAATGCATAATTTAAGATGTCAATATTTTACTCAAGCTCATTTCTCCATATGCTTCTTCTCAACATAAATATTGTAAGGTGTTCCTGAGATATTTCATGCCAGGGTAATGAAATAGTTTGCCATGAAAATAGAAACAAGCCTGTTTTCTGCTTTGGAGTTAGCTGGCAATATATGGCTCGACGACACAGCAAAGACTAAATGAACAGAAACATGATACATTGTCCAAACTATTTGGTTGCAAAACAGAGACACAAGGAACCGCAGATGCTCGTTTACAAAAAAATGATACAAAGTGCTGGATTAGCTCAGCAGATCAGGCAGTATCTCTGGAGAATGTGGATAGGTGACATTTTGGGGCAGGACCAAATGTGACCAAAAATGTCACCTATCCATTTTTCTGCAGAAATGCTGCCTGATCTACCGAGTTACTTCTGTACCCTTTTTTGCTGCAAAACAGTTGCCTTTTAGTTGCGCATAAGGTCACGTTGCCCCATCAGATACTAGGAAAAAAGCCGACACTTTTTTTTTACTTTAGGGAGACAGGCCCTTCAGTCCACCGAGTTTGTGCGGACCAGCGATCACCCCGTACACTAACACTATCCTACACACTCGGGACAATTTTACAGGAGCCAATTAACCTGTAAATCTGTATGTTTCTGGAGTGTGGGAGGAAACCGGAGCACCTGGAGAAAACCCCACATGGTCATAGGGAGAACGTGCAGACTCTGTACAGATATCACCCGTGAGCAGGATCGAACCCGGGTCTCTGCAACTCCAACTGCAGCACATCTACAACACTAAGCCGATGCAACATGAGACAGAGCACAAAGACCAATAGCAAAATTATTCATCAAAGTTTACCATTTTGCCCACAGGATAAAGGACAGGAATTTTTTCTGGGCGATACTGTTCACAAATGTTTCTCTACTGCCAGATTTTTACCTTTAGTGACTGAAGCACAATGAGACCACGGCATGAGCTGCCATGTTTAGTTAGAAAAGAGATCCATTATGAAGATTTATAAAAAGAACAAAAGGAGTCATACTAACAAAAGTCAGTTATTTTCCAACCATTAAAAACGTGTATGGAGAAAATCAGTTAATGCGGAAATTATGCCTATTGTGATTTAAAAATCAAATCAATTATCAGATTTTTTTAAATATAGTGACCTTGAAAATGCATGTGGACAGTGAGCAGTGGACCCCTGCTGCCATTCCCTGGAGTGGGCTTGACTGAGGTTCACAGGCCAAGAAGCCCAAGCGTCCTCAGGATGGTGAGATATCTACAACAGCCCCCTCCCCCAGCTCAAAAATACAAAACTGGGACTGTGGAGCAATAATGAGAATGAAACTTTTCTTCCATATTGATTTCAAACATTCAATAAAAATGATTGAAAAAAGTATATTCCAAGAATTTCTTCCTCCCGTCGTCTTCAAAGGATTAGACCTCGGCACCCATTCTTTCCATTTCTCACGAGTACACCTCGTAGGACTAGGTGTACATTCAATCTACCAAATTCTGACCAAGAACCATCAAGTGGGACCAGAACTCGACAGATATTAAAGAGCTGGCAGTGGCTCTGTCACCACAAGATTATCCCATGTTCTCCTGTACCTTCCCCACCACCCCCTACACAATCAAACTGAAATAGGGTTCTGACCTGAAACGTCACCTATCCACATCCTCTAGAGATGCTACCTGACCCGCTGAAGTACTCCAGCACTTTGCGCTCTTTACTATAGCATGACTGGACTTGGTATTATCCAAAGGTATTAGTAGAAAAGACAAATGATCTTCCTACAGAATAGCGACCAACAGACAGGTGCAAGAATTTAGAATTCTGAATATCAAAAAAATAACATGATGTTCAGTCAGATTAACATGCTTGCTGTCTGAAACACTAAGATGGGGGCATGATTACTGGCAAAGACAGGGTTACAAAACCAAAATGAGAGCTTTAATGATGAGCACTGTCTGGAGATTATAGGGAGTTCTTATGAATAAACAAAAAATGGACACTCAGGAAAAATATTTCACCTCATCACTTTTGATTTGCAATACAGCATTTCCAGAAATCGTTTTGTATTATTAATTTCCATTGCATATTTCTCAAAAATTATATTAATTATTCATATCAATATTTAAAGTATAATCTGCAGTGCTACAACATAAATGTTTTAAAATAATAATAGGCCATTAATAATTTTGATTTTGTATTCTGAAGTTTGATGAATCTGAGATAAAAGATGACAATGAATTTTAAATGATTGTAAATTCCCTCTAATCAATGTTCTGAAATATGTTTACAACCAGAGGATTTAGATGGGAATTCCAGAATTTAAAGGAGATATTAGAGTTGGGGGATGGACATATCAAGTCGAATCGTGCAGGAACAAAAGACGCTAGTTCAATGAGGTAATAAAAATATGGCAGATCCAGATGTTTTGATGGGGAAAATGATTTTAACCCCCTCCCCCCCCCCCCCCCACCTCCCCTCCCCATCCTCCACACACACACATCTCTATATGTTCTTCTCAGGGATGGCTAGTTTTAAAGAGGTAAAAACCTTGGAAAAAGGCCTGGCATTTATTTCAAATTCATCACACGTACAGTGGAAAACCATTACAAGGATCGGACTTTAACACAAGGCAAACATCTATGTACACCTGTAAAACATGCAAACGCCGCTCACTTGATCAAGGGCATTTCTGAAATTAGGTATTACACTTTGGATTACAGATTTCCACTGCACCCTTCACATAGTTTTCTTAATATATTGCAACTCCACAGAGGCCCTGCAAAGACACTGTTTGCCTAAACCACTCGTTTTAAATTACGCTAACTTCTGGCCCAAAAGAACTTTAATTTTGGCCACATCTGTCGGATCAAACTTTACTGAGTTGTTCACATCCCCATTATCGGTGGAGGATGTAGGATGAAAATATTTTACAGGTAGGAATAGGCCTCTTTGAAGAAATGCAATGTCCCCACTGACTCAAGAAATGCCTAGCTTATGGTCAAGGTGGAAAAAACAATTAGGATGATACCGAGAACCGTATCTCCACGGATTGGATGTACACAAACCCCAGCAAAACATCAGAAGCTGCATAATGCATTAGAAATTACCTACCTACCTGTCCCATAAGCATTTTCTGCCATGTCTGTGGTTCCAACATTGGCCTGATTAGCCCCTTTACAAACCCACAGAACTAGAGTGGCAGCAAGTTACCCTTGATACCAAGGTGACTGCGTAAGAAAGAAGAAATGGAGAAGATGAACAGCAAGGTAGACACAAAATGCTGGAGTAACTCAGTAGGACAGGCAGCATCTCTGGAGAGAAGGAATGGGTGACGTTTTGGGTCGAGACCCTTCTTCAGACTGATGAACAACAAGTTCGTTTGGTTTAGATTATACCTCAAAATTGACAAAAGGCTAGTTTATAAAATGTTTATAAAACTTAATTTCTATAAAAAGCAGCTCCATGCCTTTGCTTCTGCAGTTTCAGAGAGGTGGTACGGTGCAAATGTTCACTACTTTTAAATGTTACTCCAGTCTGCCAAAACAAATTATAATATTTACTGCACAAGTCCCTGACAGATTATTTTCTCTTGCGTATTTACATTTGTTATGCTTTTCCAAGCAACATTACAAATGCCTACAAATTTGCACCAGATCTGGATAAACAGTAGCACAAAGTACATGGTGTATAAAGTGGGTAAAAACAAGATCCTTTTTTTTTTTAAATACGACCTTTAGAAAAGAGTATAAAAGAAATGTTGTGGATAAACACAAACCTGGGTCGAATGAGCAGCTTGCCATTGCTAGGCAACAATATTAATGGTTCTGACATGGTACGCAAGTTATGTGTCTCAAGAAGTTCTAATAGCAGAGTAAACTGATCAATTGGGTCCAAATTAATTTGTTACACCTATTTCAAGGCTTAAGATATTTCCATATGATTTCTTTCCACAGAATATTTAATTTTTTTTTAAACACACAACGATGCATATTTGAGAAGCCAATTAATTTCATGAAGAATCTGGATCAATTACAGATGTCCATTAGATTTGATACGGGGATTAAATCCAGAATTAATCAAACAATATAAATAACTTGATTGTGTTTGCTATAATTTGTTATTATACATTTTTTTAATAAACCTAATCACTGCTAGATACCTTGGTCATTTTCAGCAAATGAAACGTTGAGAATATATTCATGTCAACGGGTAACTAAAGCATCTATTGACACTGATCCCAATTACAGCATTGATTTTACGAGCCACTACTTAATATCAATAATTAAGATTTTGCTTTGCTAGTCATTTGTGGGCTACTACATGGTTTGAAAATGTTTTAAAACATCATTGCCAAGTTTGACAAAGTGATTCGTGAAGCACAATTCTCAGAGTTTGGTGCAAGCAAGCACTTAAAAAAAACGATTCAGTGTGAGGAAACAATATGATTTTGACAACAACAAGATGTGATAATTATCTTTGTGTTAATGACACGAAGCGCAGGGAGTCAGGACCACCTAAAATTCCACCCCCCCCCTCCAAAAGGTAGGCTTTAACAGTAGTAGGAATTATCCTATTTTAAAATAAATTTCAATCTTACAGAGCTACTGCAGTCTATACCTCCAAACAACCATGTCTCCTGGTTAGAATGGATGCAGTCTTCGCCAAGTGAGCCACACTCTGAGGATGCAGTTTTGCAAAGTGCAATGCAAGCGGGACAAACGAGCTGAACATCGTGGCACCAGATGTGAGCATAAAAAGTCTCCGTGATAAATCAGGGCGGTAATATTAGATTTCAATCAATTAAAGTTTTTTTTTTTGGAGAGACCATGTGCACAAGTAATGGCAATTCAGCAGTACTCAGATGGTTTGTAGTAATTAATTACGCAAGTCAGCACACTCAAGAGTCCTATTTCCGTGTCGCCAAGTCGTGTGCTTGCCAATATCCCACTGCAGCATTGAGGAACTCAAGTCATCTGCTTCCCTCCCACCAATCCTGCAGAGCATTTTCGTTTAAATTAAGGCTCTTAAAATACCAACAAAGTCAGAATTATGGAAATGGCTGCTTTCTCCACTTCAGCCACCATTTATCCTACAGTCAGCTATCTTGTTTCCTCATTTAAAACCCGAGCTTCAGTTCAAGACAGGCTCATTATATTTCCCTCTCTCCCATCAGTTTGGCACCTTGGAATTCTGTTTTTTTTCTTTCCTGTGGAACACCCGAGAACATCCTCGCCAATGTAACCTGTTTCCTTGATTCCGGTTTGCTTTAGTCGCTTGTACCCTGCATCTGTGGAGTCGATGTGATCACAGCAAGACTGGAACCTGATCCAGCCGACTCTTCCATCTTAGGTCGCTTGGCGTCTGGCTCGGCCACGGACGAAGCTGAATGTTGCAGTTCTGTGACAATATGCTTGGTCACAACTACAGGCGAGGAAGATGTAGCCTGTGCAGCCAGGATCTGTAGTGGATTAGTGATGGCTGAGGAAGGGAAGAAAATCAGATTTTTTTTTTAAAAAGCATGCTTCTTTCATTTGGTTAAAAAAAAAAATTAAAAGAAACTACAAGCAGTGACGATAATAAAAGCAGAGAATGTTGGAAAAATCACAATAGGTCCAGCGAGTTGTTTTAATTGTCCATCAACATTCACAGCTATACCTGGCAGGACTGCACAGTTTTTAACATCTTTCCTTTTAGACTTTTAAGACACAAAGCGGAACAAGCCCTTTGGCCCACCAAGTCCACAACCACCCCATACACTAACATTATCCTACACGCTGAGGACAATTTTCAATTTTTTACCGATGCCAATTAATTGTACGTCTTTGGAGTGAGGGAGGAAACCGGAGCGCCCAGAGAAAACTCACGCGGTCACAGGGAGAACGTACAAACTCTGTACAAACAGCACCCATGGTCAGGATCGGACCCAGGTCTCTAGCGCTGTAAGGTAGCAACTCCACCACTGTGCCATTGTGGAACTAAATGCCTTTTAACTTAAATGCAGTCTTGCATTGGAACGATATCTACTGTGAGCCCACTATCAGTCATGATCTGTGCGCTCCTACTTGCCTTTTTACAGCATTCATTAAGCTAGGCTTAATCTCTTGCCTTGAAGCTAATAGTCATAGTCATACAGCATGGAAACCGGCCCTGTAGCACTACTCATCCATGCTGACCAAAATGTCCCACCTGCCCACATTTGGTCCATATCCCTCTAAACCTCTGCTATCCATGTCTCTGTGCAAACATCTTTTAAATGTTATTGTAATACCTGTCTCTACTACTTCCTTCATATACCCACATATACCCACCACCCTCTTGTGTGAAAACGTTGCCCCTCAGGTTCCTATTATATCTTTCCGCTCTCACCTTAAACGTACAATGAGAGATGATACGATGCAAAATCACACTGAGGTGGAATATTCTGTTGCTAATGCTAATCCCCAGAAATATTTGATTAATTGATTTATTTGATTGGAAAACATAGAATGGAAACACCTTCCACCAACGAGAGAACAGAGCATCTCCCACAAATCTCTTATAAAACAGTAGAAATTCAATCATGTTACTGTCACAAACACAACCCAATGTTGTCTACTTCAAGGTTAACTATTTTGTTGGACATTTGAATCTCGAGTTGTACAAACCTCTTGTAACAAAGTTCTATGTATATTTATTGCAAAAACATAATAGTAATATTTATTATCATTATTGATAATAATCAATAATGAAGAATTGCTGCCTACTTCAGTTTTCATGTCAATGAAACAGCAGGGTTCCTAACGTACATGCAGACACTCCTCAATTTATGAACGTCTGATTCACCAATTTTCATGATAACTCTGGGCTATATGAATTTGATGTACAAATCCATTATTAACTATAACGGATGGCACACCACTCTCTATGCATGGGAATATAAGGTACCACAATACTATCACCCAGCCTTTTCAATATACAAAATTACATTAAACACAATGTTTTCCTAAAAGTCGTCCCTTTTATAAGTTGAATAATGGCTTTATGTAACCACATTGCCTTGGTCAGCTGCCAATGAAAAAAATATGTATGAAAGAACTGCAGATGCTGGTTTAAATCGAAGATAGACACAATATGCTGGAGTAACCCAGCGGGACAGGCAGCATCTCTGGAGAGAAGGAATGGTTGACATTTCGGGTCGAGAAGAAGGGTCTCGACCCGACACGTCACCCATGCCTTCTCCCCAATGAATAAAATATATTCTATATCTGAATATTAAAAACCAAGCGACTAAAAAACCTACTGTAAGTATTTCCTTGAAGGCTTGTTACAGGAACAGCATGTTTGCCATTCTGAGTTACTGCCTTGACTGGAAGTTGGTGTTGTCCCATGGAAGTTGCTGGTGCTTGTTGCAAGATGGTGACCATCGGTCCGGGTACATGTTGGGCCAATTGGCTGCTTACTGTCTGAATCACTCGACTGCCAGTCGGTACATTGGTAAATGTCATAAGGGATTTATCATCAAGGATTCCTGTAAACACAATTCAAACAGAAAAAAAAAATCATTCTCCTCCACAGCTCACAATGTACACCTTGCATTCATATTGTGTTGCAAAATTCTGAATTTTACTGTGATTTCACTATAATCAAGTGGATATGGATTAATTATTAGGAAGGAACTGCAAATGCTGGTTTACACCAAAGATCGACACAACATGCTGGAGTAACTCAGCGGGTCAGACAGCATTTATGGAGAAACGGAATAGATGACGTTTCTGTTTGAATCTGAAGATGGATCTCGAAATGTCACCTATTCCTTTTCTCCAGAGATGCTGCCTGACCTGCTGAGTTATTCCAGCATTTTGTATCTATCTTTGGATTAATTATTGATGAATTGAAGTGTCAGGCGGGAAAGAGATTGGTTTGTGAAGATTAGTTTTGATATTGTTTATTTATTGTAATAGATATAGAAACATATAAACACAGAAAATAGGTGCAGGTATAAGCATAGAAACATAGAGCAGGAGTAGGCCATTCGGCCCTTCGAGCCTGCACCGCCATTCAATATGATCATGGCTGATCATCCAACTCGGTATCCTGTACCTGCCTTCTCTCCATACCCCCTGATCCCTTTAGCCACAAGGGCCACATCTAACTCCCTCTTAAATATAGCCAATGAACTGGCCTCAACTACCTTCTGTGGCAGAGAATTCCAGAGATTCACCACTCTCTGTGTAAAAATGTTTTTTCTCTTCTCGGTCCTAAAAGATTTCCCCCTTATCCTTAAACTGTGACCCCTTCTCCTGCACTTCCCCAACATCGGGAACAATCTTCCTGCATCTAGCCTGTCCAACCCCTTAGGAATTTTGTAAGTTTCTATAAGATCCCCCCTCAATCTTCTAAATTCTAGCGCGTACAAGCCGAGTCGATCCAGTCTTTCTTCATAGGAAAGTCCTGACATCCCAGGAATCAGTCTGGTGAACCTTCTCTGTACTCCCTCTATGGCAAGAATGTCTTTCCTCAGATTTGGAGACCAAAACTGTACACAATACTCCAGGTGTGGTCTCACCAAGACCCTGTACAACTGCAGTAGAACCTCCCTGCTCCTATACTGAAATCCTTTTGCTATGAATGCTAACATACCATTTGCTTTCTTCGCTATAGTGAAAAAATTATTTTTTGTGCGCTGTCATACCATACACGAGTACACAAGCAAAAGATAAGGTGTGGGAAGAACTCAACAAGTTGGGCAGCATCCGTGAAGGGAAATAGACAGACGATGTTTCGAGTCTGAATCCTTCTTCAGACCCGAAGCATCGTCTGTGATGTGCTGAGTTCTCCAGCGTTTTCTAGAGAGCAGTTACTAAGAAAGAGGTACACAAAACCGCAAGGACCACAATGAATGGAGACTGGGTGATTGGGAATTCATCCCAAGCATTTGGGTGGTCTGTTCAGGGGTCTGATAACAGCGGGGAAGAAGTTGTTCTTGAATCTGGTGGCACATGCATTCAAGTTTTTGTATTTCCTATGCGACAGGAGAGGGATGAATTGAGGGGGTGCGAGTGTCCTTGATTCTACTGGCTGCTCTCCTGAAGCAGCGGGAAGTATAGACGGAGTCGATAGACGAGGAGGCTAGCTTGTGTGATGAACTGCTGATTATCAGTCCATTAAATACTTAAGACGGGGTGGATATCACATTAGTGAGCGATCAGAACAAACATGATCGCCAAGTTCCTCCGCAACCTGGCCAGGAATTGAGAGGAGCGTGATGATGCTCAGAATCATGGACTGAATAATTATGACTGGAGTCATAAAGCACAGAAACAGTCCCCTTAAGCCCACCGATCAAGATGCCACATCTACACTAGTCCCACCTGCCTATGTTTGGCCCATATGCCTCTAAACCTTTCCTATCCATGTACCTGTCCAAATATTTTTTAAATGTTTGGTATTGTACCTGCCTCAACTACCTCCTCTGACAGCTCATTCCATTACCCATCGCCCTCTGTGTGGAAAATGTTGCCCCTCAGGATCCTATTAAATATTTCCCCTCTTAGTTCAAAACTTATATCCTCTGGTTTTTCATTCCTCCTACTCTGGGCAAAAGACTCTGCGCATTCAACTTATCTATTCTCATAATTTTACACACCTGGAAACTGGTGTCTGCACCTGTCTACAAACTGGAAAGAATGACGTGTGGAGAGAATCCTAATATCAAGTAGATTAAAGAGTTGACTGAATGAAAGTCATAAATTACAGCATCATTTCCGGATGGAAAGACACCATAAAAGCTCACACCACCTTCCAGAGATATCCAATTCCCAATTTTCCACAAAACGCCGTAAATTTTCCCCTCCGATTTTCTATAAAATTTCCTTCTGAAAACAACAATTTAATCAGTTTGCAAAGACAGCGAGCTTTAGATTACGATAGTTAATGTGTGTGGAACATTGACTCGGGTCACTCAAGGGCTATCCAATCAAATAATACTGTGCATTAATACATTCAGGTTAAACTCAAGTACAATAGGTAGAGCAAAGGGAAAGATACAGACTGTAGGATATTAGTTTTCAGCATTGTCGCGCATCAGTTCCGTAGACAAAATCCAACGTCTGCAATGAGGTAGCGGAGAATCAACAGTATCCCAACTTATAGATGGATTGTTCAAAAGCCTAGTAACAGAGGGGAAGAAACTGCCCGAGCCTGCTGGTGCGCAGTCTCAAGCTTTAAACATATTAAAGGGTTTTTAAAAAACACAATCGTATAGAAACCAGAAATAATTACCTTTCTGATCACTGGAACAATCTTGTATAATCTGCCCACCGAGGTGGCTCGGATTTGTTAGGATGTAACCATTTGAGGAGTTAGCTGATGTGGTGACCACTCTGACCATGGTTACAGTGGGAGCTTGCTGAAGCACGTGAATGGCATGGCCAGAAGACTGTGGGGAAGTTATTAGGGAGGCAGGCATATAGGCCACAGATTTTACAACACCAGGTGGTTGGGGAGGCACTGCCATTATAACAGGCTGACCACTAACGGGGGAACCTAGAGAGAGGGAAAAAAACAACAAGCCTTCAGATTCAACCACAACATTTACATGTAGAAGAGAACAATTAATCTCATGTTACGAGTGCAGATATAAATTTCCCCATAGTTTTACAATGCAAAACACTGATCCATCTAGTTTTGCTCCTCTTCTACTATCATTGTAAGAATGAACCTTTCTATGTGCCTCTCAACTTTGATGATCTATTCTTTTAAAAAATTCAGCATCTCAATATAATCAATTTATTATTCAGGCTGACAATACCCAGCTCTTTCCGCCAATTCCTCCTTAACCCTCAAAAGCTCTGTATTACTAAGACAACATTTAAAATACCTCCTCCTGGTATTTCTTCCAACAAAACATAGAAACATAGAAAGTAGGAGCAGGAGGAGGCCATTCGGCCCTTTGAGCCAGCACCACCATTCATTGCGATCATGGCTGATCGTCCCCCATCAATAACCCGTGCCTGCCTTCTCCCCATATCCCTTGACTCCACTAGCCCCTAGAGCTCTATCTAACTCTCTCTTAAATCCATCCAGTGATTTGGCCTCCACTGCCCTCTGTGGGAACATTTTTCCTGCATCTAGCTTGTCCAGTCCTTTAATAATTTTATTTGTTTCTATAAGATCCCCCTCATCCTTCTAAACTCCAGTGAATACAAGCCTAGTCTTTTCTGGACTTTCTTTAAAACGCTGGATTAACTTGAAGACATCGCCTCTGAATCCCCTCACACCCAGAGGACTTAGTAGGGAGGCAGGCATTTAGGCCACTGATCTTGTTACTGCACCCTTTGACTGAGGTGCAAAGAAACCGGCCAACTCCCGACACAAATTCCTTGCCACCCATTTCATCCACCATCCTCACTACTGTCTCTGACTGACTGTTAGCAATCTCCGCATCCCAGTCAGAGTCATACAGAAACACGGATACAGGCCATTTTGCTCAATTCATCCACGATGACTAAGATGCCCCATCCATGCTAGTCCCATTTGACCGCTTTTGGACCATATTTAAACCCTTAATGTTAACTTAAGCTACCTGTCAGGAAAAAAAAAGTAAAAAGAACTGTGTCCACATGTCAGGTCAACTAGGAACCCAGACTGAATAGCCTAATGGGCTTAATAAGACAGTTATTTGCAATTTCTCTTCAGCTAAGCAACTAAGTGTCACTGATAAGACAATGATTCCAGATTTAACTTATGCCCAGCTGTGGATAAGAACATTTACTCCATCAGGGCAGTGCACCATAGCATTGCGGCCTAAAGGGTCCCAACACTTGCAGTTCGCAACCTGCTGCGCAAGGCATCATGCAGGGCCGTCACTTTCTCGGACTAAAATAAGGCAGCCAGTTTACGATCATACAAAACATAAAGTGCCGGAAGAACTCAGTGGATCAGGCAGCATCTGTGAGGGAAATGGGCCAACAACAATTTGGTTTTGAAGCCGAAAAATCGCTTGCATCTCTGTTTTACCATCGGAGAACCTTACTCTTCATGTTTAGGATTTCCCAGACAATCGTATTGACAAATAAATTATAATTCTTGAGCAGTGGAAGAATCCCACAGGTGGGATGAGAACACAGGGGAAAGGTTTTGAAAAAAATGGATAAACTAAACTGAGTGCATACAACATTTAAACCTAATTAGCATAACAAATTAAAATTGTGTGAAATCCTGTTCTTATTGATACAATCAAATTAAAGAGATTGTTCAATGTGGCCAGTCCCAAGGCTGGAGTATATATAGAATTCTCTGATGTAATGAGGCATAGTTACCTGGTGCACTTTGAGAGTAACGAACTTCTGGCACTGATGCCAGCTTGGAGCTTGTGAAATCGTGGTCATGAGAGACAGGCGATCCTTCACGAGACAAACATTCAGGTGTCTGCAATCCACTTGAATGAGGAGAGAGAAGACCTGGGTGGCTAGGAGAAGCAGGGGCACTCCTGAAATATTAATATACATGTTTATAAAATGAGCTCTTTGTGAAACACTAATACATTTCCAGAAGCAATGGTGTAAGATACTGGTTTAAACTAAAGATAAGATACAAAATGCAGAGGTAACTCAGCTGGCCATGCAGCATCTCTGGAAGAAACTGATAGATGACATTTCGGGTCAGGTCTGAAGAAGGGTTCCAACCCGAATCGTCACCTACCCATTTTCTCCAGAGATACTGCCTGACCTGCTGAGTTACTCCAGCATTTTGTGTCTATGCATAAAAAGCGGTATCTATATGGGTGTACAAATAGAGTCATAGTCATAGAGTGATATAGTGTAGAAACAGACCCTTTGGCCCAACTCACCCACACTGGCCAACAATGTCCCAGCTACACTAGTCCCACTTGCCTGTGCCTGGTCCATATCCTTCCAAACCCATGTACCTGTCTAACTGTTTCTTAAACAATGGGATAGTCCCAGCCTCAACTACCTCCTTTGGCAGCTTATTCCATACACTCAACCCCCTTTGTGTGAAAAAAAGACCCCTCTGATTCTTATTAAATCTTTTCCCCTTCACCTTGAATGTATGTCCTCTGGTCCTCGATTTCCCTACACAGGGCAAAAGACTGTGCATCCACCCGATCTATTCCTCTCATGATTTTGTATACCTCTATAAGATCGAAACACCAAAATGCAACACCTCACACTTCTCTGTATTAAATTCCATCACCTGGCCAATCGATCCAAATCTTGCTTCAATCGTTCACAACCATCGTCACTCTCAAAACCACAAACATTTGTATCATCAGCAAACTTGCTAATCTTGCCCTGTATGTTCGCATCCAAACAATTGATGTAGATGACAAATAGTAACGGGCCCAGCACCGAACCCTGAGACACACCACTAGTCACATGCATCCAGTCTGAGAAGCAATCTTCCACCATCACCCTCTGCTTCCTTCCATGGAGCAAAATTTGCTATCCATTCAGCTATCTCTCCTTGGATCCCATGCGATCTAACCTTCCAGAGCAGCCTACCATGCAAAACCTTGTCAAATACCTTAATGAAGACCATGTACACAATATCTACAGCTCTGCCCTCATCCACCTTTTTGGTCACATCTTCAAAAAAATCAATCGTCTTTGTGGGGCATGACCTCCCTCGTACAAAATCAGCCCTTGCCCATGCCTGTATATCCGATCCTCTCCAGTAACTTACCAACTGCAGATGTTAAGCTCAACGGCCTATAGTTCCCAGCATTTTCCCTGCAGCCCTTCTTGAAAAGAGGCACAACATTTGCCACCCTCCAGTCTTGCGACACCTCTCCTGAATTTAAGGATGACTCGTAAATTTCAACCAGGGCTCCCGCAATTTCCTCTCTAGTTTCCCACAATGTCCTCGGATATATCAGATCAGGCCCTGGGGATTTGTCTACCTTCAAACACGACAGTACCTTCAGTACTTCTTCGATAGTAATCCTGACTGCTCTCAAGACACTTCCAGTGACTGCTCCAATTTCCACCGTCATACTGTCTTTCTCCTCAGCGAATAGAGGAGAAATATTCATTTAGGTCCTTGCCCATCTCATGTGGCTCCGCCTTGAGGTGACCGCTTTGATTCCGGAGAGGTCACACTCTCTCTAGTTACCCTTTCCCCCCTTATGTATTTATAACATCTTTTGGGATTGTCCTTAATGCTACCCGCCAGAGCTATCTCGTGGCCCCTTTTTGCCCTTCTGATTTCCCTTTTTAGTTTACTTCTTAGTTCTCGAAACTCCTCCAGCTGCCTAAACCTGTCCCATGCATCCTTCTTGTTTTTGAAGAACATCTCAAGTTCGCTCGTCAGCCAAGCTTCCTTATGTTTGCCTGCTTTGCCCTTCACTAACGGGGATGTACACATCCTGAGTTTTCTTCAGTACATTTTTAAAAACATCGCACTTGGCTGATGCTTCTTTCCCCTCTAATAACCTGCTCCAGTCAACTTGAGCGAGACCTTCTCTCATACCCTCAAAGCCGGCCTTACCCCAGTTGAGTATTTTAACATGTGGACCCTCTCCGTCCCGATCCATAACTATCTTAAACCTAATCGAACTTAGGTCACTGGTCAGAAAAGGCTCCTCCACACACCTCCTTCATCAACTTGTCCATCCCAATTTCCCAATACTCGACCCAGCGTTGCGCTCTCACGTGTGGAGGCCTCCACATACTGCTTAAGAAAATTATCCTGAACACTTTTGAGGAATTGCACCCCATCTGAACCTTCACGCGATGATTTTCCCAGTCTATATCGGGAAAGTTAAAATCCCCAACTTTGACAACCTTATTTGACCTGCAGCTGTTTGCAATCTCCAGGCACATTTGTTCTTATAATTCCCATTGACTATTCGGGGGTCTGTAGTACACCCCCAACAAGGTGATCGTCCCTTTCTTGTTCCTCAGCTCCACCTGTATAGTCTCACTAGAGGAACCATCCAACCAAATTCTCCATTTATCTTTTTGGCCTCAGAGGATTGTGATTTTTACGTGTTTTTACACAGTAGAGTTATTTTATGCATTGAATTAATGTGAACTTCTTGAAAATGTTACACAGAAGACCCACGCGGATACTTGCAATTCTTTTCAATATACACAATAGACAATAGACAATAGGTGCAGGAGTAGGCCATTCGCCCCGTCGAGTCAGCACCGCCATTCAATATGATCATGGCTGACCATCCCCAATCAGTACCACATTCCTGCCTTCTCCCCATATCCCCTGACTCCGCTATCTTTAAGAGCCCTATGTAGCTCTATCTTGAAAGTATCTAGAGAACCGGCCTCCACCACCCTCTGAGGCAGAGAATTCCACACTCACAACTCTCTGGGAGAAAAGGTTTTTCCTCTCCTCCGTTCTAAATGGCTTACCCCTTATTCTTAAACTGTGGCCCCGGGTTCTGGACTCCCCAAACATCGGGAACATGTTTCCTGCCTCTAGAGTGTCCAAAGCCTTAACAATCTTATATGTTTCAATAAGATTCCCTCTCATCCTTCTAAACACCAGAGTATACAAGCCCAGCTGCTCCATTCTCTCAGCATATGACAGTCCCGCAATCACAGGAATTAATCTTATAAACCTACGCTGCACTCCCTCAATAGCAAAAATGTCCTTCCTCAAATTAGGGGACCAAAACGGCACTCACTAGGGCCCTGTACAACTGCAGAAGGACATCTTTGCTCCTATACTCAACTCCTCGTTATAAATAAGGCCAACATGCCATTGCTTTCTTCACTGCCTGCTGTACCTGCATGCTTACTTTCATAGACTGATGAACAAGGACCCCCAGATCCCGTTGTACTTCCCCTTTGCCCAACTTGACGCCATTTAGATAGTAATCTGCCTTCCTGTTTTAATACCAAAGTGGATAACCTCAGATGTATCCACATTTAACTTCATCTGCCATGCATCTGCCCACTCCCCCAATCTGTCCAAGTCACCCTCCATTCTCATAGCATCCTCCTCACAGTTCACACTGCTACCCAGCGTTGTGTCATCTGCAAATTTGCTAATGTTACTTTGAATCCCTTCATCCTAATCATTGATGTATATTGTAAATAGCTGCAGCCCCACCACCGAGCCTTGCGGTACCCCACTAGTCACTGCCTGCCATTCTGAAAGGGACTTGTTAATCCTTACTCTTTGTTTCCTGTCTGCCAACCAATTTTCTATCCATGTCAGCATTCTACCCCCAATACGATGTGCCCTAATTTTGGCCACTAATCTCCTATGTGGGACCTTATCAAATGGTTTCTGAAAGTCCAGGTACACTACATCCACTTTCCTAGTTACATCCTCAAAAATTCCAGAACATTAGTCAAGCATGATTTCCCCTTCGTATATCCATGCTGACTCAGACCGATCCTGTTACTGCTATCCAAATGTGCTGCTATTTCATCTTTTATAATAGACTCCAGCATCTTCCCCACCACCGATGTCAGGCTAACTGGTCTATAATTCCCTGTTTTCTCTCTCCCGCCTTTCTTAAAAAGTGGGGATAACATTAGCTACCCTTCAATCCACAGGAACTGATCCTGAGTCTATAGAACATTGGAAAATTATCACCAATGCATCCACGATTTCTAGAGCCACTTCCTTAAGTACCCTGGGATGCAGACTATCAGGCCCTGGGGATTTATCAGCCTTCAGTCCCATTTCCTGCCTAATGTGGGTTTCCTTCAGTTCCTCCGTCACCCCAGATCCTCTGGCCAATACTATATAAGGAATTGTTTGTGTCCTCCCTAGTGAAGACGGATCCAAAGTACCTGTTCAACTCATCTGCTATTTCCTTGTTCCCCATAATAAATTCACCTTTTTCGGTCTTCTAGGGTCCAACTTTGGTCTTAACTATTTTTTTTCTTTTCACATACCTAAAGAAGCTTTTACTATCCTCCTTTATATTCTTGTCTCATCTTTTCTCCCCGTATTGTCTACTACCACAAAGGCTATAGCGATATAGAATAAAACATGATAATAATTTCAATACATTCTAAATCAAAGCGATGTCCATGAAAAACGATGAGATTGGAAATGATTAAACAATATCGCCAGGAAAAATAAAATATAAGCAGCTTCATTTTTCTACTAAATTAATACAGCTTGGCACATCTGGAGAACTAAGTTAAAAATATCAATTGTTGGGGAAATGTTCATTTTTATTTAATGGTAGGGGACATTTTACAAAACATAAAGAAAACACTAATAAATGAGATCCATAACCAGTTGACTACATTAAGAAAAATCATCTTCAAAATGCCGATTGGTACGTCGCAACATTGGCCATGATAGCTCGAACTGAACTACCGATTTAAGATGAATACTCCACCATCTCAACATTGAACCGTTGGTTTTATTGCTCCTTGAGAATTGGAAGCATCTCAAAACAAGGCACTTAAGAGGACCAGATTCAATCCTTTAATTAATCTTCTTATTGAACAAGACATTGCATGCGCAGATTTAGGAGGTTTACCGTTTTACTGGACTAAACCAAAATGCTAATATTTAAAAATTAGTTCTGCGGTCGATCTCTGAGGAATGCGATGGTAGAAAGAATTACGAACCTGAATTTAAAAATAAGACATTACAAATCTGAAATTAAAAAGCGACATCTAAACAAACTAGAATTATCCAATCAATTTTATCTAAAATGAAGCCATTTCACTGTAATTAAACTCACCGATTCTCATGCTTAAACCAGAAAACAATGAAAAGCATCATGGAGACACAAGGAACTGCAAATGTTGGAATTTTGCATTGAAAACAAAGTGCCGGAGTAACTCGGGGGTCAGACAGGATCTCAGGAGAACATGGATAGGCGACGTTTCAGGTCAGAACCTTTCATAACTATCCTGCTGAGTTACTCCAGCACTTTGTATTCTAAGGAAAAGCATCATACTGCTGTGGTATAAGGAGGACACAAAGGTATTATTTAACCAGAAAAATGATTTAATTTACTGAACATCTTTTGTAAACCTTGATCTTCAAGCTGTGATTACAATTTTCCTATATTTTACAAGGAAGAAGCATTTCAACTGGTATAAACCATTTCCAATGGAACTTGGCTCACATTCATTAACTATTACTAATATGATAAAAACTGTGGAATGCCATAACTAATATTAAGCAGCTACAACAAAATGGCTCAGAATATTTGAAGAGGAAATGTCTCAGAGTTAATCAACCACAGATTGAAAATCCACTACTGAAACTAAATGAATAAACATGCTGCAAGATCGGATAATAGAAACCAGAGCATTGAAATTGAAGGAAATCGGCTGGTTGCTATTGTGGAAGCTGAATGTGACAGAAACGAGAATGTTTGATAGATAAGTGGAAGGGCAAAGATGGACAATTAGTGATGTTTACATTAGGCAGCAGTGAAAGCAGTCTAGGAATCTAATGGCCCTGTCCCACGATGCGAGTTAATTCAAGAGCTCTCCCGAGTTAAAAAAAAATCAAACTCGTGGTAAGCACGGAGAATAAAAGTAGCGGGTACTTCGGAGCTCGGGGACGTCTCTTAGCGGCTCGTAACGCTAACGGCAGGTACTCGGGAAGACTCGCTAACGGCAGGTAAGCTCGGGAAGACTCGTGAAGATTTTTTAACATGTTGAAAAATGTCCACGAGAGCCCCGAGAACCGACGAGCAGCCATTACCGTAAATCTCCGAGTTCGATTCAGGGCAAACTCGGGAGAACTCTATGAATGAACTTGTACAGTGGGACAGGGCTTTAAGGAAGTACAATAAAGAAAACAAGATGGTATAAGCATGTTCAAAGGAAACAAAGAATACACGGGAACAGGAGTTATTAAAACAGCACTATCTGGGAGGCAAGGCAGAAAATGAAAACAAGGTAGATATACACAGTGGAACAGAACAAGAGTGAATTGATTTGAATGATGATAATACATATCATGGAACCTGGTGTGAGCTAGACTGAACAACTCTGGGAAAATGCTGGAGAACATGACGGGTCAATTGCTGTGTCAGTATTTTGATCATTAACTAGCCTGAAGTGATTTACAAGATTAGTCACTCCGTCGTCAGGTCGCTTAACGCTCAGCATGCGCTCATTGGAATGTAAGCATTAGTGAAATTAGCATTAAAATAGATCATTGCACCAAACCCACACATTAGTGACAGTAGCGCTGTGTCCAGAGGCTGCTACCACACTCACATCAATATAACGGATCGCTGCATATTGAGAGAACGACAGAGAACCAACAGAACGAGAGTGAAAGAGAGAACGAGAGAGGAAGAGAGCGAGAGAGCGAGAGAGAGAGAGAGAGAGAGAGAGAGAGAGAGAGAGAGAGAGAGAGAGAGAGAGAGAGAGAGAGAGAGAGAGAGAGAGAGAGAGAGAGAGAGAGAGAGAGAGAGAGAGAGAGAGAGAGAGAGAGAGAGAGAGAGAGAGAGAGAGAGTGGCAAGAAAGAAAACGAGAGAGAGACAAATAGGGAGAGAGAGAGACAGAGAGAAAAAAAAGAAGGAGAAGAAGAGACTTGGCATCTTAGGAATGTGGTCACTCATTTATCCCCTACCTATACAATCTCAGACAATCCCTGCCTCAGAGGTTCACTCCACAGCAGCACACAGCATGTGTAGGTGCCTTTGTTTTTTTTTTAAGTATAGGGGATACGTACCTGTGCTTGTTTTGATGACAGGATCAAGAGCATCATAGCAAATCAATGCTTTTCTCGTAGCAGTAATTGAGACACCAGAATGATAAATCATCTTACCGTATACAATTATGTTCAAGTATTGGAAAGTGGAAAAGGAAATGACTGTGCATGTCACAATTTTTCCCAAGATCACACAAGTGTTGGTGCCATGTTTACAATTTCTGGTATGAAACTTGAATTGCTGTTTCTAACTTTGTTATAAAGAGGAATAACCCGCACTTCAGAGGAAATAAGGTTGCCAGATTTACCTATCCGATTCTTTATTATCATAAACATCACATTTAGGCCTGCTCTTAAAAGCTTTATACTCAAGGATACAATTAGGTATGTATTGACTGTGTACCAACGACAATAACTAAAATTAACTACGTATTTAGAGGTATTCCCATCTATCCAAAAATATCGGTTCCAAGAAACAAGAAACCCATCTTCCTTTTTGGCTAGCAGAGCCAAATTGGAAACCAGTAGCAATTAGGTCCAAATTAGGGCAGCATGGCGGCACAGCAATAGAGTTGCTGCCTCACTGCGCCAGGGATGCAGATTAGATTCTGACTACGGGCGCTCTGTATGGAGATTGCACATTCTCCCTGTGACCACGTGGATTTTCTCCGGATGCTCCGGTTTCCTCCCACGTTCCAAGACATGCAGGCTTGTAGGTTAACATTGTCTCTAGTGTGTAGGATAATACTAGTGCAGGGGTGCCTGTTGGTCGGCACGGACTCGGTGGACTGAAGGCCCCATTAGACTATTATTTGAATGGTGGCCGATTAGGAAAAGGGGAGATGCAACGAGACCTGGGTGTCATGGTAGGTGCAGCAGGCAGTGAAGAAAGCGAATGTTATGTTAGCATTCATAGCAAAAGGATTTGAGTATAGGAGCAGGGAGGTTCTACTGCAGTTGTACAGGGTCTTGGTGAGACCACACCTGGAGTATTGCGTACAGTTTTGGTCTCCTAATCTGAGGAAGGACATTCTTGCCATAGAGGGAGTACAGAGAAGGTTCACCAGACTGATTCCTGGGATGTCAGGACTTTCATGTGAAGAAGGACTGGATAGACTCGGCTTGTACTCGCTAGAATTTAAAAGATTGAGGGGGGAATCTTATAGAAACTTACAAAATTCATAAGGGGTTGGACAGGCTAGATGCAGGAAGATTGTTCCCGATGTTGGGGAAGTCCAGCACAAGGGGTCACAGTTTAAGGATAAGGGGGAAATCTTTTAGGACCGAGATGAGAAAAACATTTTTCACACAGAGAGTGGTGAATCTCTGGAATTCTCTGCCACAGAAGGTAGATGAGGCCAGTTCATTGGCTATATCTAAGAGGGAGTTAGATGTGGCCCTTGTGGCCAATGGGATCAGGGGGTATGGAGAGAAGGCAGGTAAGGGATACTGAGTTGGATGATCAGCCATGATCATATTGAATGGCGGTGCAGGCTTGAAGGGCCAAATGGCCTACTCCTGCACCTACTTTCTATGTTTCTGTGTTTTCCACGCTGTATCACTAAACTAAACTAAATGAAAGTGGAACCTACTTCTATGTTTTTTTTAAATTGATGTGCCTTGGGCCACATGAAGGAAAAACGCCAGCAAACAAAATATATGTAAGGAAAACTGGACTGCATCTAAAAATGCAAAATGAAAAAAAAAACTATATTTCACTTTTGTCATATTTACCACAGGCCAGTCATTCAGAGGACAAAGGGTGTTTAATAATTCCATCTGTATCACAAAATTTGGCATCTCCAACAACCACCAGGGCTGCATTAAAATGTCAAGTTAATCACTCGCACGATCTTGGATTAAATACATTACTTTCTGTCTCAAATGGAAGTTCAAAACCAGCCAAAATCTTGCTTGATAATGAGAATGGGCATGGAAATAAATGGACAATGCTATTTCTCTATCCTGCCTACTCTTTTACAATTTCAAAGAGATGGGTATAGAAATCACATCCATCACAGTGGTGTTCAGTGAGCAAATCGATACAGTATAATTACAGTAGGAACAAGGGAAAACACTTACTCAGCTCTGCACACAGCCAGAGGACAGCACAAGGGAAAAAAAGGCAAAGAGTCAGCACCACTGCACCATATTCTGCCTTTTTCTAAGAGCATTTGTGATTATTTGAGAAACCACAACTCTTTTGGGATTATCTGTTCCTCAGCAGCAGAGAATTTTGGAACAGAATATTTCAAGTAATAACACACTGGTATTTACATCTGCAGTAGGATATGCAGCATGAAGCACGCGCTGTATTTTCTACACCGTTCCAGAGCAGTTAAGATTATCTTTATACCAAAGCATTCCTCAGCTTGACCTTGTCACATCATAATTTTCTCTGTGGAACGACATAGGCATGGAATAACATACATACGGCCTCTCCACATTACTGTACAGTTTCTTCTATTATAGAAGTTGCATGTCCTTGATAATTTGAAAGGAATATTTAGAATTGTTAGCCCTATGTTGATCAGTATTTTATTTACAGAATTGCTCGAAGCATCCTGTGAGTTTATCCAAAATCATTCCACAAATTCAAGAACATTATGTCAATATGACTTGAACTGCAAAAAGGTGTAGCATCCAACCTGGAGGAGATGGGTCCAAAAGGCGTCCTAAAACACGACACCCCTCGCTGCCTGCGTTTTCGGAATGCCTGTTCCACTAACTTTGTCTCTGATGATGGGTCAATTCTCCAGAATGACCCTTTCCCTGGTTCTTCCTGTGACCGTGGCACTTTGATAAAATACCGATTTAAAGAGAGGTTGTGGCGGATGGAATTCTGTCCCAGCGAGGAAAAATTAAGAATATTGAATGTTTAACTGCAATCAAGTGAACAATTAAGCACAACAATTCTGGATCACATACAGTACAATTAACAGAAATCATTTTAGCTGCATGGGTAGGTCATTACAAGGCAATATAACTTCTCAGTGCAGAAATTTAACAGAATCAAAGAGCATAAAAACTGGATGATCGGTGCCAGCTCTTTTCAAGAGGTAAAGCTCTTTACAAGACAATGATTGTCTTGCTCTTAGCCCAGAGCCCTGCAAGTATTTCCTTTTTAGGTATAGCTTTAATTCCTAAACATGTTCATATGGGCACATGTTAAGAACAATTTATAGTCCACTGTAAGAATTGCCCATGACTCACTGTCCCTTGTGGAATTTGTGTTTAGGTTTATGATTGTCACGTGCACCAAGGTACACAGGTCAAAAGCTTTGTTTTGAGTACTATCCAATCAGATTGTATATACTTTATGTACATATAATCAAGTCAAACTCGAGTATAATAGAGGAAGATACAGAGTGCAGAATATAGTTCTCAGTTCCATAGACTGATGCGCTACAATTTATCACCTCTAAGTATGATTTGCACCTTTTGTACAGATCTTGCTGACGGCTGCGATTACTTATGCACTGCAGTTTTTCACTGAACTTATCTGCTGAACAATTGGTTCAAATACATATCCTGCCTTGCTGATTTCATAGACTTGTGGATGTCTGCATAGTTGTCTGATCACAGGATGAAACCACAGACCTTTCTGACTTTTACATTGCTTTTCCTCCCGATTGCAATCTCGCCATTTTTTGAGGTTATTTCCTTCTTAACTCACCATTTAATTTTAGTTTATTCTTTTGAAAAATATCCCACATTTTTTATATAAAATGAGTGATATAGAGATTAGAAATATTTAGGTGAGAAAGGAAAGAAGGAATAATAATATTGAATAATTTTGTCAAGGTTTAAAATGGAAGCAGCCCTCAGACACATTTTATGCTTGCCTCCGAATATTGCAAATGGATTCCAAAGGAATTTTTTAATCCGTCATTTAGAATTCAGTTAAAACTTGACAAAGGAGCAAATCATCACAGAGAATCTCACATTTTTCTCCACTGTGATTGTTAACACCAATTTTAAGCACTAAATCAGAAATGTAAACCAAGAAATGTAATTCTGAAAACCATTCAGGGTAGTTTTCATTTTTATTATCTTCAAATTCCCAATATTAGACCCATGTTTTAGATGGGGGAGTAGCACTGGCTTTTCATCTCTGTGATCAGGATATTATAACATCCAGATAGCTAAGAGAACAGTGCTCCTTCCAAAGGTTTCAATGGGGTGGCTCAAAATGACCGTTGAATTTTATGAGTTTAGTATGAAACTTAGCAAACGCTCATTATTAAATATTATTTTATATATATGGTATTTTATATAAAGGCTTGTAGTCGATTTTCAGCAATTGCCATACAATACGAGCAATCATGACCCAACACCTCGGATCCCCATTTGCTGCATTTAAATCACCGTCATTTAAAGATGAACTGAGCACAAGCAACAGTAAGACAATTCTATAGTCTAGTTAATCCGATAGAACTTTTGAACATCATTCACACAGGGTAACAAAGTTAACTAATCATAGAAACATAGAAAATAGGTGCAGGAGTAGGCCATTCGGCCCTTCGAGCCAGCACCACATTTTCCACATGATCTCGGCTGATCATTCAAAATCAGTACTCCGTTCGTGATTTTTCCCCATATCCCTTGATTCTGTTAGCCCTAAGAGCTAAATCTAAAGCCCCTGTCCCACTTTCCTGAGGTATTCACGAATACTCCCGAGTTTTCCCCGATTCAATCTCGGAGATGCCGGCCGTAGGTACTCGGGGCTATTTTATTTACTCGTGGACATTTTTCAAACATACTGAAAAAACGTCCCGACTTACCTGATGCCCTGAGTACCTACGGCTGGCATTACGAGCCGCTATGAAATATCTACGGCCTTCCATGGAATCGCTACGGGCATTCTCCGAGTTTGAATCAAGGGGAAAACTCGGGAGAATTCGTGAGTAACTCGGGAAAGTGGGACAGGGGCTCTTGAAACCATCCAGTGGGTTGGCCTCCACTGCCTTATGCTACAGATTCACAACTCTCTGGGTGAAAACGTTATTCCTCATCTTAATCCTAAATGGCCTACCCCTTTTTCTTAAACTGTGACCCCTGGTTCTGGACCCTCCCATCATCAGGAACATTTTTCCTGCATCTAGTCTGTCCAATCCTTTAAGAATTGTATATATTTCTATAAGATCTCCTCTCATCCTAAATTCTAGTAAATACAAGCCCAGTCGACCCATTCTTTCATCATATGTCAGTTCCGCCATCCCAGGAATTAATCTGGTGAGCCTATGCTGCACTCCCTCAATAGCAATAATGCCCTTCCTCAAATTAGGCGACCAAAACTACACACAATACTCCAGGTGTGATGTCACCAGGGCCCTGTACAACTGCAGTAGGACATCATTACTCCTAAACTCAAATCCTCTTGCAATGAAGGCCAACATGCCATTAGCTTTCTTTACTACCTATATTTCACTTTCAGTGACTGATGAGCAAGGACACTGAGATCTCGTTGCACCTCCCCTTTTCCTAATCTGACACCATTCAGATAATTATACACTTATACTTTTCTATCCCAGTGAGTACACTCACCTGCCATCCTTTGTCAGCTGTCCTGTAGTAAGGGTAATGCTTCGTGATATGTGCATAGATGCCGCTTAGTGTTAATTGCTTGTCTTGAGCAGAAGATATGGCCTGCACAATCAGCTGTGCATAGGAATACGGGGGTTTTGAATCATCCTGGACAAATACAAAATCATTGAAAATACTGGAATATATACACATTAACCTTTTTAAAAACACTTCAGGGTCCAAATGAAATAAAACTATTGTACTCAAAATGTAATTATTTTACGTTCACGTTATAGGAGTAGAATTCAGCCCATCATATGGCCCACTACGCCACCATTTAATCATGGCTGATCACTGCCTCCTAATCCCATTATCCAGCCTTCTCCCCATAACCCTTCACACCCGTTCTAAATCAAGAGTTTGTCTATCTCTGCCTTAAAAATATCCACTGACGTCCTCCACAGCCCTCTGAGGCAATGAGTTCCACAAATTAACTACCCTCTGACTAAAGAAGTTCCTCCTCACCTTTCTAAAAGAGCACCCTTTAATTCCGAGGACCTCGGGTCCTAGACTCTCCCACCAGTGGAAACATCCTCTCCACATCCATGTATCTATGCCTTTCATTATTCTGTAATGTAATATAATTTAGTAATGTAATATAAAAATTTGGGCGGCAGTGGTTCAGTGGTATAGTTGCTACTTTACAGCACCAGACCCAGGTTTGTCCTCAGAAGTAGCCCTGTCAGGGGCAATTATGAATGGCAATTAAATGCATTTTTTGACATTGATACCGAACAATCCTGTGAACAAACAAAGCAAAATCCCCGAAGCATAATGATTCTGCAATTTGATAATGCAGATTAAGATCTACAATTGAAGGATGATGTAGAAACAAGGAACTGTAGAAGCTGATTCACAAAAAAAGGTACAAATTGCTGGAGTAACTCAGCAGGTTAGGCAACATCCTTGGAGAACAAGGATAGGTGACCTATCGGTTTGGGACCGCTTTTCAGACTGAGGGGTCCCGATCTGAAACGTCATCTATCCATATTCTCCTGGGAAATTGCCTGGCCCACTGAGTTACTCCAGCACATTATCTTTTTATTTTGTGAAGTATGATGAAATCAATTAATACATTTAATATGCAAATGCTTACATGCTCAGCTCTGCACTTCAAGTCTAATGCTGACCCACAAATTACAGCTAAAGCACTTGTTAGTCCCATTTACCACATTTAGTACATATCCCTCTAAACCTTTTCTATCATTGTGCCTGCCGAAATGTCTTTTAAATCTTGTAATAGTACCTGCCTCATCTACATCTTCTGGCAGCTTCTTCCATATACCCACCAGCCTGTGTGTGGATAAATTGCCCCTCAGGCCCCATCTTTCCTTTCTCACCCAAACCCCTCTGGTTCTTGATTGCATTATCGCAGGATAGAGGATTCACCCTATCTAGTTCCCCTCATGATTTTATGATCAAACAGGAATGTTTTTTTGGGAAAGCTGCCAAACCATTTACACGTCACTGTCTCCAGAAACACAGAAAAGGGAAGAGTACAACAAGAGCAGGCAAAAATGCTGGAGAAACTCAGTGGGCGAGGCAGCATTTATCTCCCAAAGGTCTCGACCCAAAACGTCGCCTATTCCTTCTCTCCAAAGATGCTGCCTCACCACTGAGTTTCTCCAGCATTTTTGTCTACCTTCGATTTTTCCAGCATCTGCAGTTCTTTCTTAAACAGTGCATCAAGAGGGGTGAGATTCACACACGTAAAGATTCACACATGTAATACTTTTCCAACCTTGGGGCTGTCACCACCAGATGTTTCTGCCTGTTGCTCGGATGCTGCCTTCTCGGCAAACGCTGCAGCTAGCTGTAGATCTCTTGTGATGTTGCGTCCAAAGCGGTAACCAGAGGAGCCGGCACCTCGTGGGCTCACAGGACAGGAATTGGGAACACTGTTCAAAGCAATTTGAGAAACACATTTGGTCAGCAATTGCCACATCAATCAATGCAAATCAATCAAAAGATCACAAAGCCAAAAAGATCACTATCACAGAAATCCCTAAATGCACAATAATTGGAAAGATGTTAACATAGATTTCAAAGAATGCTAATTCAGTAGGTGTATGCTAATGATGAACATCTTACTTATTTTTTATTTGTTTACATCTTGTTTACTTTCCCGTTTTACAATTATTTTATATGACCATTGTGCATTTGGGTTCCATGGATGATATTCAACACACAGCCTCCCACAATTTACAATTTGTCATGCAGTTTACTCTGTCAAGCATAAGTACTCTTTCCACTTTATTGGATCATATTCAACATTTCTGATCATGACCACAAATAATTTTCTATATTGTTCCTCTTTTTCTCAAAATGGCAACCGCACTTGTGTTCTTATCATGCACCATGTTTTCCAGATTATTTCCAATCATTTTGACACAATCCTACACCTGATCGGGCCTCATTACCTGTAGAACATTGGCAAATGGAATTTCATCCTGATGAGTGCAAGGAGACGTATTTTGAGAAGTCAAGGATGGGTAGGACATATACAGTAAATGGAAGGGCACTAAAGAATGCTGATGAACACAGAGACTGTGATATTCAAGTCTATAATTCCCCGAGAGTGGCAACTGGGATAGATACGGTGTTGAAGAAGGTAAATGGCATGCTTGCCTTCGTAGGTTGGGGGACAAAATAGAAAGGCTGTGATGTTAAGTTGCACCTTTACAAAACACAGATTAGATTGCACTTGGGAGTATCGTGTGCAGTTCAGGATTCCACACTAGAGGAAGGATGCGGAGACACAAGAATCTGTGAATGCTGGGAATCTTGACCAAAACAAAATGCTGGACGACTGAATGGGCAGATGATGTGAAGGATATGATTACAATGGAGGTACTGAAGAGGAGATTCACCAGGATGTTGTCTTAATTGGAGAGCTTGTTGTGGAGAAAGATTGGATAGGCTGGGTTTGTTTTCTCTGGAGCAAAGGAGACAAAGGCCTGATCTGATAAAGGTATATAAAAAGAATCATAGATAAGGTAGATAGATACAGGGTATTGGTTTAAGGTCAGAGGAAAGACTTTAAAGGGTTTTTGAGGGGAATATTTTTCTTCTTCATACAGAGTTTTTGATATCTGAACACGCTGCCAGTGGTGGAGATGTTTTTAGACAGGCACTTCAACAAGCAAGGCATAGAGGCACATTGACCCAATGTAGGTGAATGGGATTAGTGCAGATAGACAAAAATATCAGCATGGACATGTTGTGCCGAGGGCTTATTTCTGTGCTGTATAAGCTCTCAACCTTTGTTGTCAAGAAGGCCGCTCTCATAAATGTTCTTTTCCAAGATTTCCAATTACTTTTTTTTCAAATATACTCAAAATACAAGCAATTTTCAGACAATGGGGAAGTTACACATCATTGCATTCTTGTACAACTTTCACTTCATTGGCACTCTTGACAAATATTCATTATTGCACCAGTTAATATTAAATCCAAGCCAAATTATCCATTTCCAGTGATCCAAGAATTATCACAGTTGCTGTAAGAGCCAATAAAAAGGGGCAAAGCTGAGTGATGACTGAGGACTCCACTCACAGTGGAAGACATTGGTGACATGAAAATCAGAAATGTAACTAAACTGGATACCTTTGTGCCGTTAACAAAGCACATTGACTGAAATGACAAAGCCTCAATTATATTTCAACCAATCCTACAAGGATTTCTGCAGAAGTTTCTTAAATAATGTGTTGCCAACATGCTTTGCAAACAACTTAAAAGGCATCAGTGTCTTACGCACTAAACATACGGCAGAAGTATTTATAACTCAGAAACAGCAGTTTTCCATTTTTCATAAATTGAATTTACTAGTTAATCCAAAATATCAAAAGCACAGGAATTAACCATGATGGAGTTCGAAGAGGAAAACAATTTCCTTTGATGCACCTTTGATAAACCTGGCTTTCCCACTATGCCTCATAGAAAAACAAGGCAGCCAATTTAGGCACAGCAGCAACTGGAATGAATATACAGCTAATGCTGGATGAGAGACAGGACACCTGATGAAATTGTCTATTCACTTGGAACATTCCCATAAGAATGCTTTTGCAAGCAAGGATGGCACACCAAGCCAACATAACAAAAAAACTTATACCTACACAATATATGGTTGACACAATTAAATATAGATATACAAACAATATTAGCAGCACATTATTACTCAAAGCTTACCATGCAAATATGTTTTTCTATTGCATTAATGCTGAAATGTGTAATTCCAAAGAGAATCAAAAAATCGCTAAAATTATACATTTCTACTCATCATGTTCTTCCTTTTTCTTCCTCCCCACAACTTGGTCACGCCCTCACACCCCAAACAATTATAACGGCAAGAAATGTCTATTTGATTAACAAAAGTTGTCAACAGGTGGCACCCTCAACATAGCTGTTAAGTTCTTCATGTTGAAGAACAAGCAAGCAAATGCAAAGCGGTTGAAAAAAACTGAAGTTGTTCTGCCCGAGCCAACAATTTGGACATTGTTGTTAATATTTAAATAAATCCAAAGCAAAAGAACCAGAGAAGAAAGGAGGAGGCGACATCAATTTATGATCACGATGAACACATTATTTACTTACAAAATTCTTAAGGGGTTGGACAGGCTAGATGCAGGAAGATTATTCCCGATGTTGGGGAAGTCCAGGACAAGGGGTCACAGTTTAAGGATAAGGGGGAAGTCTTTTAGGACCGAGATGAGAAAAACATTTTTCACACAGAGAGTGGTGAATCTCTGGAATTCTCTGCCACAGAAGGTAGTTGAGACCAGTTCATTGGCTATATTTAAGAGGGAGTTAGATGTGGCCCTTGTGGCTAAGGGGATCAGGGGGTATGAAGAGAAGGTATGTACGGGATACTGAGTTGGATGATCAGCCATGATCATATTGAATGGGGGTGCTGGCTCGAAGGGCCGAATGGCCAAATGACCTACTCCTGCACCTATTTTCTATGTTTCTATTATAGTTCGACACATGGATATGTTGGGAATGGAGGGATATGGATGATGTGCTGGCATATAAGAGTTGGTCTTCACATCATGTTTGGCTCAGGCATTGTGGGCTGAAGAGCCGGTTCCTGTACTGGACTATTATATGTTCTATGTTATAATACATCCAATGTGTGCAAGGTGACTTTAGATTTTGATTCTGTTTTTGTTTAGAGTTACAGCGTGGAAACGGGCCATACTGTGCCAACCAGCGATCCCCATACAATAACACTATCCTACACAGACAAGGGACAATTTACAATTTTACGAACTACAAATCTGTACGTCTTTGAAGTGTGGAAGGAAACCGGAGCTGCCAGAGAAAACCCATGCAGGTCACAGGCAAAATGTACAAACTCTGTACACACAGCACCCGTAATCAGGATCGACCCTGGGTCTCTGGCGATGTAAGGCAGCAACTTTACCACTGCGCCACTTAAGTGTCTTTATTTTTAATTAGTTATAATTTTTTTAATTGCCATTGCGCCAGCATGCTCTAAAACAACACGGTAGAAGTCTGCAAAATATTTTATCAAAGGGAGAGGTGCTTTATGTTTCAGTTACAAAATAAATTACAAGCTCACGAGAAGCACAGCAGAAGAAACTATTTGCTCCCGCCTTAAAATAACAACCTTCAAACTGTACACATTAAAAATTGCATTGTACCATTATCCAGACTCTTGGGTCATTTCCAGCAACAGTGTGCCAGTTTTTAAGCAGGATGTTTTTTTTGGTTAATGATCTTCAGCTTCCTTTATCCGAGTTGTTACATCATAATGAATCATGATTTCAATTCCTTCCATGGCTTCACCTACTCTACTCTCCTTTCCCAACCTCCTACAGTCATACCAACACCTCCCAAACCTCTCCATTCTTACACCACTCTTATCTTGAGAAAATAGGTTCCAAGCCCTGAACTTCCTCCTTGAATCCTTCCTCAGATAAGATTCATCTCTTTTTCCCCCTACATTTGGACACTTGACCTACTGTCTCATTTTGTGCCTCTGTTTGTAAAATAAGGTCCCTTGGGATTTTAATGGTTTGCAGTCACTATTTATCCACCGTCTATAATCCGCAAGTCCGCAAACCCATGAGGTTGGTTGTGTATTACTAGGACTTTTATTAAATATAGTACGTCCTTCAGAGTGTACTTCTCTGAATACAAAAGGAAAAAAAAAACGCTGATAATATAGAAAGCACCAACGCTAACAGCTGATGAGGTAAATAGTATGGATATGTAAGGCTCCTATATGAGGGGGAAAAAAAGGAATTGTTTACATACTTAAGCTGAAAAGCGCATTTTGTGATGCATAAAATGAATAGTATATACCAGTAGGGCTGACTGGCATATTCAACATCGTTCTATTTTAATGCAGATTATTATTGGATCAAAGATTCCCAGATCAAACTTGAACATTGGAATGTGGCCGTGTTGTAAGCTCTGTAATTTTACCATGAATATAGACACATAGATCCAGCTGTTTCCTACTTTTAATGGAAAATGAATACGAGGTGATTATCATTGTTTTCACATCATTTTTCTAACCTGGTTCAGTACATTGACAAACACAGAACGTTACCAAGCTGCTAGTATCTAATCCTTAACTGCTATGTGAAAACACCACTATCTGCTCAGCAAACAACATCCAACGGTTCAAAGCCTAGCTGACAAAATCAAAACATGGTGCAACCAGAGTTTAGCTTGCTCACCACCTACCTCCCAGTTCCATATACGGATGTGTTTCGTGCTCGGCTCTTTAACGCATGCCCACACATTTCTCCCGTCAGTTCAGTACAATTGTAGTACAATCATTGCCGAAATGTTGCCTATCCCTGTGTTCCCCAGAGATGCTACCTGACCCACACAGTTGCATAAGCACGTAATGCCTCAGCTCATATTTTGTACATCCTCATCCACTCCTTTGTCACCTTCAGGCTTGGATGCTCCAAAACGTTTACTGCCATCCTCGATCATTCTATTCTCCTGTGGTCATCAGACGCTGTTAAGGGCCTGTCCCACTTAGGCAACTTTTTAGGCGACTCTGCGCTCGCCACATGTTTGTTGGTGGTCTCTGGCGAGTCTCCTTCATGGTCGCGAGGAGTTCCCGCATTCTGGGAACTAGCCGCAACATGTTGAAAGATTTTCTGCGACCAAAAATTGGTCGCCATGGAGAAAATCGATACTTTTGTAGTCGTAGGTGCAGTTGTAGTAGGGTTGCCATGTATTTATAGGCAGTCTAGATAGTCGTAGGTAGTTTTAGTTAATCGACTTTGCTGACCGGGCTATTTCATTGGCTCATTGCGGGGAAAAAAACGTAAGCACAAGTTTTCAGAACCAAGGAGAACCGACCGGTAATGTTAAATGCCCGCCAAACTTCACAGCTGTGTATCTCTTACTTATTAAAAGTTGACAGTCGCCTGCAGTCCGCTGAAAAATCGCCCAAGTGGGACAGGGCCTTTACTCACGTCCTGATTGGTGTGACATTGTTTACCTATTCCCATTGGGATGGCCCACACTGGTTTAAACAACAAATGTTTTAAACATTTTCATTCTGATTTCCAAATCACTCATCCCTCCATCTAGAGTTTGTTGCTATCTCCCCAAGCTCATTAAGTCTACAAAATGCCTGTAAATCTCTTAATCTGAAATGGATACCAAAAACTGGAGTAACTCAGCGGCACAGGCAGCATCTCTGGAGAGAAGGAATGGGTGACATTTTGGGTCGAGACCCTTCTTCATTGTTTCAGTCATTGAATGTAAGTATGCAGGCAGAGAAGAAAGCTAATGGCAAGTTAGCCTTCATAACCAAAGGATTTGAGAAGAGGTCCTTCTGCAGTTGTACACGGCTCTGGCAAGACCACATCTAGAGTATTGTATGCAGTTTCGGTCTCCTAATTTGAGGATGGACATCCTTGCTATTGAGGCAGTGCAGCATAGGACCCCAGGATGGCGGGACTGTCATGGGAAAGATTGGGAAAACTGGGCTTGTATTCACTTGAATTTAAAAGGATGAGAGGGGATCTTATAGAAACATTTCAAATTATAAAAGGACTGGACATGCTAGATGCAGGAAAAGTGTTCCCAATGTTGGGGGAGTACAGAACCAGGGGCCACAGTCTAAGAATAATGGGGAGACCATTTAAAACTGAGATGAGAAAAACATTTTCATTCAGAGAGTTGTGAATTTGTGGAATTCTCGGCCACAGAAGGCAGTAGAGGCCAATTCACTGGATGAATTTAAAAGAGAGTTAGATGGAGCTCTAGGGGCTAGCGGATTCAAGGGATATGGGGAGAAGGCAGGCACGGGTTACTGATTGTAGGATGATCAGCCAAGATCTTCACAATGAATGGCGGATGTCAGCTTGGCGGGGGAAGGGTCAAATGTCCTTCCTCCTGCACCTATTTTCTAGGTTTTCTATTGTGGTTTAACCTCTACGAGGTTGCAGTCAGGAAATGAATCCACATCAAAGCACCAAAAAAAAACAAAAAAAATGCCAATTGTAGCTGTTTCTTTCTTGTTAACTCCCTTCCCCGAGCCATCAACTGCCCCATTTTTACAGCAGGTTTAATGAGAAATCCAACCATAACTAAGGACATTTGCGACATTATGGAAAAAGATAGGGAGAGTGCAAATCATGAACATGTAGCTCAAAGCTCATGTCTAACAAGTTTTAAGATTTGCATAATTTTCTATGCTCGGAGATCTGGTTCAGTTTAAAGGACTCTCACCCCCATCAAAGGACAAGTAATCACATTCCACTGGCAATTTCCAAAAAAGAAAACCAGACCGATAATTTGGTACTATAGGGAAGAAAAACTGCACCGCTACACACATTGTATTAGAATGAAATGTGAAAGTAAAGAAATGTTTAAAAATCTGGTGGTATTTTTTCACTGAAGAGAGGCAGCAAAGGCCAACTCCTGGTGCATTCCTCCCTCGAGCAAAGCAGATGATGTGGTCACTCATCGCAATGCAATTTGAAACATTCTACAACCAATTTCAGACCTATCAAACAATAGCCACGATTCAAAAGCATCTCACTTTATATAAAACACTTTTGAACGTTGAGAACTGATGAGACACTTAATAGAATCTAACATTTTTCCAATATTTCTTACAACAATTGCCTCTTTTGATGACACAAAACGAAATCTATGGAGTGCCTTCATTCTACAGCTTACGTTTTAAGCTGAGTAAATGTAAAGTCTGGTTACAAGCTGGAATGACGTTAGTACAGGAAAGTCTTGCTCCAGTTTTATATGGGCACATGGGGAGAACATCATAAATCGCACAAATGAATCAAAGTCAACTGTTCTCAACAACTACAAAAAATGCCAGTTACTATGAACTGACAGTCCTTATTCAGACATATTTAGGGTGGAGGAACCACAAAATAACACAGAAAAATTAACATGCTCTGGTTGCAGACTCAAGGCTATCCAAACTACATAACACTGAAAAATGAACACTGCTCTGGTTGCAGACTCAAGGATAGATAGCTTATCTTTATTTTCATTCAGACCTTTCGGTCTGAACTAAATTTCGTGCCTGCAGTCATACATATAATAAAAGTAACAAAAACACATAATAAACACAAATTTAACATCCACCACAGTGAGTTCACCAAACACCTCCTCACTGTGATGGAAGGCAAAAGTCTAGTCTTTGTCTCTTCCCTCTTGTTCTCCCTCTGCGCTGAGGCGATCCAGCCTCCGCCGCCCGCCGTAAGGCTATCAACACCTCTCTAAACATATTATATCCATGTGTGCAAATATGCAAACTCATAATTATTGCAAGAAGCTTTACTTCCAAATTAAATAAATGAGTCTGAAGAAGGGTGCCGATCTGAAACGTTGCCTATCCATGTTCTCCAGAGATGCTCCCTGACCCGCTGAGTTACCTTGATTCTGACACAAGATTTCAGCATCTGCAATTCCTTGTGTTTGAAATAAATCAAGTATGTGCACATCTAATCTTTGAGATCATGTCCAGTTACACAGTTAACATTCTAACTTTTATTCCACTACATACTAACCCAACTAGCTCCAGATTGGGTTAATCTATCATTCCAGGGCTCATCGATCTGTAATCGGTTCCCAGTCCAGAACTATTTCCATTTAAAAATTCACAACCTTGCTTTTAACTTCCTTCATGGATTTTCTCGACCTCATCACCGATCTCCTCCTCAAATCTCCCTGTACCTTCTCCTCCAATTCAGGCACAATATATTACAACGAACTTCTGTCCACCAAATGTTAATGTCAAACTGTTCAAAGATGGTGTTGCAAGAGGCTACGGCATTGATATCGGAAATAGTCGAGGAAGTGAACATGAGCAAAAGCCTGAGTCATTACCAAGAATGCTTACAGGCATCAGCCTTTCAGATACAGAAGTGTGAAATAGACTGCTTTCTATTCAGCGTAATAGTGTTATACCAAGTGGGGAGGAGAAAATAGAATACAATTTACAGTAAAGACTTCTAACAGCCCTGCAATATTATTACACTTAATAGAAACCTGTGAAACATTCTTAGAAGTAGAGACAAGAAAAAGATGCAAAAATGCTGGACTAACTCAGCGGGTCAGGCAGCATCCCCGGAGAACATGTTTAAGAAAGAACTGCAGATGCTGGAAAAATCAAAGCGAGACAAAAATGCTGGAAAACTCAGCGGGTGAGGCAGCATCTATGGAGCGAAGGAATAGGTGAGGAAATATTATATAATAGAATCGCTCGGATAGTGACTTTTATATAAGCTAGGTAATTTGCCAGAGAAAAGCTTAAAGTTTTCAGAAACACATGTCTCCTAAAGAAATAAAGTACAGAGAAACACATGCACGGAACAGATGAACAAAAACATAGAAACGCTAATCTGAACCTGCATAGCTTTGTTTATTGCTTTGAGGCAATTATAACGCTGTAGGAAATTGTATTTGATATAATTTTGTGTTGAAGAATGACTTGTTGAATGGGGCCTCTCCTCAGATCAGAGGTCATTTGCTCTTTCTCTATGGCACATTCCTGAGCTCTGGGTGTGGCATATAGATGGAGGTTTATGGCTGTTTATGCTGAGTTCGAGACAGAAGTCAAGGCTGAAATATAATAGACTCTGTAGTTTAACTTTGGCTATGTTAAATTATAATAAGGTTAAGATAAGGGATCAGATGCTTGGAGAGGAAAGAATCAGATTGATGGATTTGTGACCTGTTTATAGAAAGTCGAAGAAGCGGCTGTACTTTTGAGGTAATGGTCTGAAGTTGTAAATTTACCCTTTGTTCTGTAATATTTGTAAGAGGCCTTGCAGATGAGATTGAAATTCCATCTCCCATAGATAGCAGGAAAAGGAGAGGCTGTAAGTTAGAATGAAGCTGTATCCTGGCACAAAACACTTATCAACAATTAACTTGACAGATTTACAACCCATGTATGCTTGGAGTTGGGAGGTGTGCGTGGGTTTGGAATTTAACTTACAAGCTGTGTAATTCGGCAAACTCATATAATTAATGTTTGTAATACATTGGTAATAGTATTTTAAACTGTGTAAAATTGTAGCGAAACCATTTATGAAATGTATTGTGTCCAAGTAGGATTGGAAACATTAGACCTTGTTTAGATTTATAGAGATATCTTTCTTCTTGGTATCGAAAATGTGTTTTGTTTGTATGACTTGTGTGATCATTGTATTATATGTATATCTCATATTTTGAGGGGTGGTCTTTGATAAATTGAGCCTACTGGGGTTTTGTTTTGTTGAAATAAAATCATTCTAAACAAAGTTAAACCACAGGCAAACGAAGGTTGTAAAATGGGGCCAGAGAAGGGGGGGTCATGTGACTCCTGTTATTAATCACCAGAAGGACTCAGATGATTGGTTACTAGTTTGTCATAACCTCTGTATCAGAAATTCTAATACCTATATAATGCCTTGAGTTTGTACCAGAATCACTAATTCTTTGGACCTGCCCCGGAGCTGACTGCTCTGTGTTAGAAGGTTTAAAGAATTGTCTCAGCGCTGAATAAAGAATCAATTTCAACAGCAACAAGTGTTTGATTCAAGTTTTCTTGAATTTTGTTTGACAAAATAACTCAGTTTAACATAGGCGACGTTTCTGGTCGAGACCCTTCTTCAGACTGATATGGGGAGCCGGGAAAAAAAAAGGAAGAGGCGGAGACAGTAGGCTGTGGGAGAGCTGGGAAGGTGAGGAGAACAAGGACAGAGTCCCCCTCGTCCTCACCAAAGATCGTACAGCAAGCAAGATAGCCCACTCGACGAAAATATAGGGTCATGGGCAGATTTGTGGGTAATCTTCAGCCCCATTTCCATAACCGGCTTCCGTTTCCGCACTCCTATCCAAAGCAAGAGTCTGACCCGGATCAGCACGGCTGGGACACCAGGGTGAAGTTGTGGGGAGGTTTACAATGTTTTTTTATGTAATGTTGTCCTTTGTCTATGCTTTGAGTCCGAAATAGTTTATCATTATACAAAAAAATCAGGAGGAATATATATATATGTGGTGTGTGTGTGTGTGTGTGTGTGTGTGTGTGTGTGTGTGTGTGTGTGTGTGTGTGTTATATGATTATATACATCTATATCACATTCATATATTTGTGTATGTGTGTTCTTTCCTACACAATCTAATCAGTTGTAAGGTCGCTGAATAAAATCATCCTCTATACATCATTTGTTAATCTTGCTCAAAACAAATTTTATTTTGTTAAATACTTCATTGAGATAACCCAACCATTACAGACAGATCTCGTTCCACACTCTGGCTATTGGGAAGACCAAACCCATGTTATCGTTGAAAACAATTCCATAGACACAAAAATACATTAAGGAATATTCCAAGAGTTGAGCAACTGGAATCTCCATATTGCTATTATTTTACCAAATACCGCAGTTGTGAACAGTGTGATCAAATGAATTACAGAGTGCAAGTTTAATACAAACATCAACTCAAACACAGCACATGAGCCATTTAAACATTTTTTTTAACTTAAAAAAAGATCATTAAAAAAACATTAAAAAAAAGAAAATTAACAGAATTATAATTTATTGACATATTAATCATTAACAAAAAATAGCAGAATTATGAATTAACAGAATTATGAATAATGGGTCTAACACTATCTCACACACACATCTTGCTTGCAATAGGATCTTTGGTCCTCACCTTCCACCCTACCAGCCGTCACATACAACATATAATCCTCCGACATTTTCGCCACCTCCAACGAGATCCCACCACTGGCCACATTGTCCCATTTCCTCCCCTTTCGGCTTTCCGCTCCCCTCCCTCGGTAACTCCCTGGTCAATTTGTCCCTTCCCACCCAAACCACCCTCTCCCCAGGTACTTTCCCTTGCAACCGCAGGAAATGCTACACTTGTCGCTTTACCTCCCCCCTCGACTCCATCCAAGGACCCAAGCAGTCTTTCCAGGTGAGGCAGAGGTTCACCTGCACCTCCTCAAACCTCATTTATTGCATCCACTGTTCCAGGTGTCAACAGCTCTACATCGGTGAGTCCAAGCACAGGCTCGGCAATCGCTTCGCCCAACACCTCCGCTCAGTTCGCATTAATCAACCTGATCTCCCGGTGGCTCAGCACTTCAACTCCTCCTCCCATTCCGAATCCGACCTTTCTGTCCTGGGCCTCCTCCATGGCCAGAGTGAGTCCCACCTCAAATTGGAGAAGCAGCATCTCATATTCTGCTTGGGTAGTTTACACCCTAGTTCATACTGCTAATTTACACCCTAGCAGTATGAACACTGACTTCTCCAATTTCAGGTATTCCTTGCTTTCTCCCTCCTTCCCCTCCCCTTCCCTGCTCTCCCACAGCCTACGGTCTCCGCCTCTTCATTTCCTTTTCCTTTTCCCGCCCCCCCCTCCCTCCCCACATCAATCTGATAAAGGGTCTCGACCTGAAACATCGTCTATTCCTTTGCTCCCTAGATGCTGCCTCACCCGCTGAGTTTCTCCAGCATTTTTGTCTACCTTACCTGGAGAACATGGATAGTGAAGGGCGGTGGGGAAAAGGTTCTCTTAAAATACACTTGAATGCTTTTATTAATTTAATCAGGCTAACCACAGGGATGGTAGTAAGCAAAGTATGAATATTAGATGAAACTGCTCATGAGGTGAAAACAGCCTTGGCGGGCCTGATACACTGCTTGTGCAGAGAGGATACAATGGGAGGTGGCAGAAATGAAACTGAAAACCAGTGTAAACAAACTGGGTCAAACCATATAACTTAACCACAAAAAGCAGGCTTTACATATAAAGTTATTGCTAAAAGATAGTTACAAACAAATTTATGCCACACCTTATGTTTGGATGGATATTTATTTCTTCAATATTATATAAATTTAGCAAGCTGTGTATATTTGGAACCCCATAACAATTTTATTTTAAACGAAAACAGATGTACGTCAAAGCAAAAGACTGGTGGACCTCGGCAAGTCAGGCAGCATCTATGGAGGGAAAGCACAGATGACGTCTCGAGTCAGGACCCTTCTTTATACGCTGTCAAATGTCATTTAACACATTTTTCAAGATCATTTTTCAAACTCCCAACTTTATATTCTGAATATCTTAGTTTTAGAATCAACACATGTAAAGTTGTGCTGTGAAACGGCAGTGGAATGATGCACATTTAAAAACCAGCAGCACGCAGATTACTTGTTTAACTGTACGAAAAAAGGATAAAGTGTGTACCCTGATAGGTCCGGTATAGCTGTTTGCCCTTTTCACAGAAAGACAAGTAACTGCAGATGTTGGTTTACAAAAATGGACACAAAGTGCTGGAGTAACTCAGCCGGTCAGGCAGCATCCCTGGAGAACATGGATAGGCAACATTTCGGGTCGAGACTCTTCTTCAGTCTGGAGAAGGGTCCCGACCCGAAATGTGACCTATGCATGTTCTCCAGAGATGCTGCCTGACCCACTGGGTTCCTCCAGCACCCTGTGCCCGGTTCACGCGTGGGTCGACTGATCTGTAAAGGTACTATCATCAACACTGAGGGAATAAGGATGATTTAGCATGCATTTAACAATGATTAACAGAGTTTTCTTTTGTTTGGCTACACAGCAAATGGCGGACCAATGTCACAGGTGGCAACGTGTAGAAAGCAGCTAAAATCACTACCCTTAACCATTGTGAAGCTGGACAGTAAATGTCATGAAAATGAAAGCAAATCAATTCAAAAACTGTGACAAGAAAGTAATCTCATAAAAAAGACAATGTGCATGGCATGATTAAGAAATCACTTGCATATTTAGGTTCACATAATTTGTTGGAAATTATTCCATTAACCACTTTAGGCTTATTTGGTCTTTGTCAACCTCAAAATAGATACAGACTCCACATAATCAGCATCTCCTGAGAGAAAAGATCCAGTAGTTATCACACTAATGTTTATAAGAATTTGCACAGTATTAAATGACAACTGCATTTCCCATACAACTATGATGATACTTTCATTGGTTTAAATGCTTTGGGATATCCCAGAGTCATACTGACACCGTGAAAATCATCATGCCTTCAACCCACTAAATTATGACACGATAGAGAGGAAGAGAAAAAGAGAAAAAAGCAAGATGATAAAATGAGAAAGGCATTGCATGTGGCCCTTGCATACAGCAAGCCAACCTGGTGGCTGCATTTCATTCAAAAGAACAGTCCTTCTCTGCATCAGCTCGGCTGAATACCTGCCTTCCTCTGCTCCTTCTTCATTTTCTTTTCCTCTTACGCCCTCGTACAGATCTGAGCCTTGTTACTGGATGTCAACAGGGTCAAGATCAAGTTGTTTCTATCTTCACTCATGTGCCCAGAACAGCAGAGGGCAGAGGTTGGTGATAGATGGATGTGATGGGGACTAGAAGATACAGTCCGTCTCATAAGGAAATGTGCGTTTGAACACACCATTTGCAGAAAATACAGATGTACATTTTATTCATAACGTATTTTTGAAAACTCTAGTGCACTTTAATTTGCAAAGACACAACTCACATATTTAATAAATAATAAAAGTTGGAGATTTTATTTTGTACTGGTTAATTTTGTAAGTACATTCAAGTACGGGAGCTTCTAATTCTTGCCTTTTTAAAAAAAATCTTAAGTTGCTTAAAAATGCCGAAGTAATAGTCACATTAAGTTACAAACTAATTTCATTTAACTAAGAACGATTCACACTCAGACAGATCTACAGACATTGTCTGAATCCTTTAAAAGTAAAATTTGGGTTGGTTTAGCATCCTTATAGTTATTGAAGATGACAAAATTGGAATTATAGCTGTGTCCCAGTCATCAAAGTTAAGTACTTGCTAATAAAAACCAATGATGTAAGACAGCACAAAGTAATTGCTCTGAAATTTCCATGGTCTACAACTAGCCATCTAAGCTCACATTTCACTTTCTAAAATTAATTTCTTAAAATTATATTTTCCCATCGTTAAGTAGAATAAATACCCCAATGGATGTCTCTGACTAATGCCATTGGAAAATATGAAATTACAAAAAAATATATTTTTGCAAAACCAACTAATTTGCTTTACGATTCTAGAAATTGTTTTTGCTCAAGGTCCCAGCATCTGCAAAGTGCTGGAGCAACTCAGCAGGTCGGGCAGCATCCGTGGAGGGAATGGCAAGCGGCGTTTCGGGATTGGACTGAAGAATTTTCGCCATTCATATGAACCTCTGATTTCTTCCAGCATTTTGTTTTTTAAACTGATTTGAGAAAAGGCAAACCTCAAGGTCAAACATCGCAAAGGAAAAGTCACTTCCGTTGAGATTTATTATGCTGACTAATAGCAAATTATGACAGAAGTATCCAGATTACTTCACTCAATTTCCTGAACTTGTGATGATGATCAGAGCAGCATTTATTCTCTCAAGGAGACCTTCTTGGTGAAACTACACACATAACACTGACCTTCCAGTATCTAGACATAATGATGCAAGAAAGGAGATCTAGTTCACACAAGACAGTGCGAGACTGCAAGGAATATTCTGTTGTTCTCGTCTTCTGATGGTAGACACTGTGTATTGGGAGGTGGTGGGCCAGAACTCTGGATTACTCCAAGTACCGTGCACCAGTGAGGGCAGAAATAGCAATTTAGGTTAGATGAACGTGTGGCTGAGGAGCTGATGAAGGTAGGGCAGTGGATGTTGTCTACGTGGCCTATAGTAAGACATTTGCGCAGGCTCACTGATCTAGGGGATTACTACTTTAAACAATGTCCAGTGTCTCATGTGCAATTGAATATTTCTGCAAGGGGTTCCCCATATACAAACATTTTGTCCCCCTGTACCTCGCAGTTTTAGGCTTTGAGGTGCAGACCAATTTCCAGATTTTAGTCGTTCATTGGGCGCAGCGGTAGAGTTGCTGCCTTACAGATCCGGGTTCGATCCTGACTATAGGTGGTGTCTATACGGAGATTGTACGTTCTCCCCATGACCTGCGTAGGTTTTAGACAATAGACAATAGTTTTCTCTGAGATCTTCCGTTTCATCCCACACTCCAAAGGCGTACAAGTTTGTAGGTTAATTGGCATCATATAAATGTAAATTGTCCCTAGTGTGTGTAGGATAGTGCTAATGTGCGGGGATTGCTGGTCGATCCGGACTCGGTGGACCGAAGAGCCTGTTTCCACGCTGTATCTCGAAACTAAACTAAATTTAACGGTATACTAAAACTGGTCTAATAACGTAATTAGCAACTTTTGGCACCAGTGGGTCTGACAGCAACAACACAAATAATCGGCATATAAGAAAATGTTAAAAACTGTTTTACCCTGCAACCTTTCACAATGATCTGGTTTCATGGCTAAACTTTCAGATTTCTGCAAATATTATTAAACATCCATGCCATAGACTCATAGCAAACATTAAAAAAAAAGAAGATAATTACGATATTGTGTCTAAAGGGGACACAAGGAACTGCAGATGCTGGAATCTGATGTAGAACACAATGTGCTGGAGTAACTCAGCGGGTCAGGCAGAATATCTGGAGGACATGGATAGGTGACGTTTCGAGCCGAGGCTCTTCTTCAGATTGGCAGGTAGCTTACACAGACACCATATCATATTGAGGTATGCAGGGCTAAATCGAAAGATCTTCAGCTAAATAACAAGCACTTCTGATGTATTTTACTAAACGCCTCTATAGCATTAAATCAGAAGACCATGGTGTATGCCACTCACTTTAGAAGGAGTCTGACAATTGTATTTACGCCCACTCAGAGTAATGCCCTTTTGCAAATATCAACTGATCACGATCAATAATGTGCAGAAAAAGATTTTTTCCCCTTGCCAAGCCTGAAATATGAGCACTTCCGAGAGTTGAATTCCAAGAATAGCCGTCCAAAGACTTTCAGTAACCCAAGCACCAAGTGACGCAGGAAACTTACTTTCTTATTTACCAAAACCAATGCAAGTCGGTCCCATGTTGTCCTATCAACTTCAGCAAGATATGAAGCTCTTTCTCCCACAGTTAGCAGGAGCATGTTATGACTGCATGTCCAATATTGGCCTTGCACTTCAGTCTTTACAACGATCAAACAAACTAATCTAACTTTGAAATCCCATGCCTGCAAATGTGAAAAGTGCTCATACTCTGGTGACTGGAGCACAAGATTCAGATTGTGACAGAAGACAATAAAATTCATAAAATCACAGGTTAATTTGTAAGGTGCTCAACCTCGCCCCATTCTCGATGAAAGATTACTGTAGCTGCCTCATCCTATCACAGAACTTTTCAAAATACATTTTTAAATATGCCCGCCCTTCCTCTCCCATTTTATTTCCATCTTATTCACCACTTTATCTTTTACTTTTATCCTATTTCTTATTAATTTATAAATCCACAATACTAAGGATGTTGGAAATCGTTACAAAGAAACTGTTGAAAATACATCTGTGGTTAGAAAGCCAGTTTCATCTTACTGAAGATTAATGCAGTTTCTTTTCCACAGATGATGCCAACCTGCTGAGGTTTCAACATTCAACAAGATCAACATTCCCTATACTGCCTATTTGTTTTTTTAGGTTAGAAATCACTCCATTTACCCAATTATCTTTTCGCTTCAAATATCACCGTTCTTTTGAGAAAATGTTTGCTTCAATGAAAAAACATCCTTTAGCGCCAATTTTCACCCAACCAGTTAGAAATTCCAAACTAATCCGGTCAAACATTGCGCAGTCATCAGATTTGCTTTTGAGCCTCTCCTCATGTCAAGAAGAATTGGTTCAAAAGTTACATGCAATTTGTCCGCATACATGTTCATTCCAACCATATCCAAGTTAGATAATATGAATTATTTCTATTGGCTTAAGAAACATGACAGAAGAATACATTTCATAGTCAGTCTAGAAATGATTGCTTAAATCAACAAAACATGGTTTAAAGCACTGATCAAACTCCTCCAATGCATTTGCTATTTTAATAAAGATATACAAACACACCAAAAAAACTCCAACAAAGTGAACCACCAAAATATGTTGGTTCACAATTAGTCAAAAATTGGTCCAACTGAGGTTTCTAACATTTGCAGCATAATAAATTGTCTATTTAAGTGAAAACTGGGCCACTTTTCCAGCAAGTTTCACCCAACTGCCCATGGATAATGTTGTAGGAAAACCCAAGATACGTGAATCACTGTCTCATTAGAAAAAAGGCACACAAATCTCAGATATTATCCAGTATCTTACCTGATGGTGCCGGTGGGAGATGGGATAGGGCTGACCATGTCGATGTTTGGATCGGGAATGTTAATCTTGAGCGGTGAGATCTGTGGGCAGAGTGGACGGATGGGAGATGCTGGCTGTTCTTCTTTGACCTCTTGTTTGCTATAAAGCGATGTGAATGTAATCTTTATCACAGTGCTGGGAAAACGAAACATACACCTGCAAGAAAAAGGCAAAAATAAAGTGAACACGCCACAGCATAAAAGAACAAATAGCATAAACAACACAGATATAACATTAATGTATCAACTGAATAATACTTCTCTTTACAACTCAGATACAAATGATGCATACTTTTTTTTAACCTTTATACCACAAATTCTAGTATCCATCTTGAGTATTGACTCAGCACCATCAAAAAAAATTACAGGTTGCATTGGCTCATAAAGGTAGCTAATATTATTGAAGACTCTCACCACCCTTAGCCACGCTCTCATCTCGCTTCTACCATCGGGAAGAAGGTTCAGGAGCCCGAGAACAATGATCTCCATGTTCAAGAGCAGCTTCTTCCCAACAATCATCAGGCTCTTGAACACTGCACAACACTAACCACAACCCCACCTCAGCAACTGTGATCTATTACAGACTTTGTCTTTGTTGCACTACATACTTCAGTGTTACGGTCCGCTTATCTGGTATTACTGATTATCCATTCATTGTATTACTGGTTGTTGTACGTTTATTTATGCATTACTGTGTTAATGGGTCTGTAAAGGTGCAGCAAGTAAGAATACCATTGTCCCATTGCTGGTACACGTGACAACTAAACACTCTTGACTCTCCATTCAAATCAAGCACCCAAGCAATTTCCTTTTCAGTGTCAGTTAAAGTTGCACAGACAGCAAAAGCATTGCAGTTTCATCTTCTTGGGCTATTTTGGAACACACACTTACACTCCATTTGCAATGCAATCCATTCTTTTGGGAATGTGTCACAATTTTACAATTACTCTGATAACTCCTAACTCAAAACTTAACCTCTGAACCTTCCTTCGCTATCCATTATATTAAACAGTTATGCTGGAACCATTTACTGGAAGTAGCTTAAGTTTCCAGCATTTGTTATTATTTTCTTTTTACAATTATATAGTGGTTAAAAGCACAACAACAATGAAACTAGTAAATAAGAAAGAAATATGACCTCAATTGTCACTGAAGTATTGTGCCACAGAATATAATAAACTGCATTGGAATGATTGTGAGTGCTATAAATTCACTTCAGATCTTGTGCAAGTTAGCATAGCCGGTCACATTTAATAACAGTATTCATCAATCTAGATACTGACCACCCAGTCACTCAATTATCTCAGAAATGAGCAGTATTTTAATTAATAATTAAATTGAATGGACACTCAATCTTAGAGAGGAAATATGTTTATGAGCATCTTATATTAGGTGTGAGGCTGGGAAAGGCAAGATTTCAAAAAAAAAGCACACAGCTGATACTGAAGGAAAGAAGCAGAGAGATTCAAGTTTTAAGGGATGCATGGAAATAGTATGAAGTAGCAATGTGTGTGCGACACTATGCATTTACATGGGCTACTGGTAAAAACAAATAAAAGTGTATTGACTGCTATTCTTGGAATAGTATAGCACAGGAACTGGTCCTTCAGCCCACATGACCATGTCAACCACAATGTCAGGTTAGATTATTCCCACCTGCTTGCACATGATCCACATCCCTCCGTTCCCAGCATATCCATGTGCCTATCCAAGAGCCCACTATTGCACCTGCCTCCACCACCACCCCTGACAGCGTGTTCCAGGCACCCACCACTCTCTGTTTAAAAATCATGTCGCGCTCATCTCCTTTAAACTTGGCCCCTATCATCTTAAAGCTGGACCGTCTAGACTTTGAAATTTCCACCCTGGGAATGAGGTTCTGACTCTCTACCCCATCTATGCCTTTTGTATACTTCTATCAGTCTCTTCTCAGCCTCCAAAGCTCCTGAGAAAACAATCCAAGTTTGTCCAAACTCTCCTCATTGCTGATACCCTCTAATCAAAGCAGCATTCTAGTAAATCTCATCTGTACCCTCTGCAAAACCTCCATATTATCACACTCTCTTCTGCAGTTAAATTAAGTTGCTTTTAATGGAATTCATAATGTCAACATGCAGCCTATGCTCTCACATCTGTTTAGCATTTGAGACCAAAGCCAACATTCTGCCGTACTATTTTAAAACCGCCTGGTCAACTTCATTTACTGATCTGCAAGTAGAAAACAGGGTCGCTGAACTATATGGCAAGCATCAAAAGCCAGATCGCTCAATCCAAACAAAGATATCAGTGGCATCTCAATGGGCCAAATCAAGTTGAGAATAGAATTAACTTCTGAAGTGAGAGGCCTCGTACCTCATGACATCACAGACTTCCAGCAGATCTAACTGACTGCTCCACTGAGCTGTACCTTTCTCGTTGAGGAAAGAGACTTGGTGCTCCCCAATCCTCAGTTTACACCAGAGAATAGAGGCAAAAGAACAGTAACTATATTTACGACACCATGGAAAAGGGCAGGTGCTTTTAATATATTATTTGTTAATTTTAAAAAACGTTCTTTAACTAATTACATTTTTTTTAACTCCCATTTATAAAAGTTATTTAAATCTATTTGAATGTCCCAGGCTGAGAGTGGATAACAGGAATCATTGCGAGAAGTCTATGCCATCTCACAGTTTCCACTGATTCTGTGCTACCCAATGCTGTTAGGATGCCTGGGGTCAGCTTGCCTCGCCTTCTGCATCACAAAACAGTGTGGCTGGATGGCAACTGTGGGCAGGCGATTGGACAGGTCCAGAACAATTCAACTCGCTTACTTTACAGCACCTTTGGACCTCCACATTGGTGCAGCTTGTAAAGCTGCTGCCTCCCAGCAGTAGAGGCCCTGGTTCGATCCTGACCTTGGATGCTTGTCTGTGTGGAATTTGCATGTTCTCCTGGTGACAGTGTGGGTTTCCTCTGGGTCAGGATGTGTGGGTTTGTAGGTTAATTTGCCTCTGTAAAATTACTCCTAATGTGTAGGCAGTAAGATAACAAAGAACTACGGTTGACAGGTGAGCGAACGTCGGCATGGGCTGAAGGGCCTGTTTCCATGCTGTAATTCTAAACTAAACTTCCCTTGGCAAAAAAGCTGTGGCAAAAAAGGTATAACATTTTAAAAAGTGCAAGAAACTCAAAGAACCAGGCATGATGGAAATACAGAATTAGAGCTTACTTTCAAAATTGGACTTGACCCAAAGTTTAATCAACAATTTGCTAATATCCTGTTACACACAAGGAGAAATGAAATAAACTTATAACCACATTTGAACACTACCAGTTTTATATTATTTTATCAGTTAACAAAAATTGTAGGTCACCAAAATTAATTAAACTTCTCAGCAAATGAAAAGGACCCAACTCAGATTAATTAGGTACAAAAATAACATAACAATGGAAGGATGCTGAAGAAGGTATGCACCAGAGAGATATATTTTAACGAGAGTAAAAATGGGAACATAACAGGAGCAGAAGTTTCTCAGATCAAGAAATTATTACAAATCTAAGCTTCAAACAAGCACATGAGCATATTTAAGAAATTGGAGGTACGGCATGGAAGAGATACTCAATGAAGGTTTCAAGAGGGAATATGAAAAACTGATAATCACAGTGAAATAATAAAGGGTTTTACAAGAAAAGAATACTACTTGGAGATTAAAGGAGACGTCATGTTCAAGAGCTCCGTAATCTTACATGCTCAAATGGTTGCAGTATGGAAGGAAGCCATTTAGTTCACTGAATCCATCCTGGCTCTATGTTCAAACTACTGAACTAGTCCTGCACCTCAGAATACTCTTGTGACAAAGGTTTTCCTTTCACATAATTACTGAACTCCCTTTTGAATGCTCTTACTCCCTTTTACACGTGGCAGAGCATCTCCATCTAGTTTTAATTCCAGCTTGCCCAAGCCTGCATTTATTGCCATCTTTGGCTGCCCTTGAGGATAAATGGGAGAACAAAGGGGGACCCGGTGTGGGGGCACTCTAGTTTTAAAATCCTCTGCCCATGGGACAAGTCTGTGTTTGTTCGTTCATTCGTTCCGGTGAAGGCGCTAAGCACACGGCAGCCAGACAACAGTCGCTTGTCCTTTTGGGTTTTTTTCACTTTTAACTTCAGATTTTTGTGTACTTTGCTGTGTGTTGTGACTGTTGACAGACCAATTTCCCTCCGGGGATGAGTAAAGTGTATCGTAAGTGGTGAGCCACCTTCATGAACTGCTGCAATCCTTGTCTTGCAGATGCTCATACATTACTTTTTGGATCATAAAACAAGGACACTCGTCCATGCAGCGAATGTGTCTAGTGATGAAGGTTGTCTCGGCTTACAACAGCGGCAAAATCAACGGGGAAAATAGGCAAAGGAATAGCAGATGGAATTGAATTGAGACAAATGAGAGGTGATGCATGTTAGGAAATTAAACCAGGGCAACACTGAGGAGGGTTGTAGATACAAGTACAGAATTTCATGACAGTGTTGACACATTTAGACAAGGCGGAGGAAAAAGGCATAAGGCACGCTTCCTTTCTTAGGTTTAGGTTTATTATTGTCACATGTACCAAGTGACAGTGAAAAGCTTTGTTTTGCATGCTATCCAAAGAGATCAGATATACTATATACATAGTTACAATCAGTTCAGACTGAAGTAAGTACAAAAGATAGAGCAAAGGGAAAGATACGGAGTGCAGAATATAGCTTACAGCATTGTAGTGCACCGGTTCCACATATAGAAAGTCCAATGTCCTCAATTGGTTGGAGGTAAATTGGAAGTACACTAGTTTATGGAAGGACCATTCAGAAACCTGATACCAGAGGGAAACAAGCCATTCCGGAGTCTGGTGGTGTGTGCTTTCAAGCGTCTGCACCTTTCACCAGACGGGAGCAGGGAGAGGGAGGAATGAATGGGGTGGGACAGGTTTTTGATTATATTGACTGCTTTTCTGAGGCAGTGTGAAGAGTAGATGGAGTGTTGTCTGCTCTTCTGAGGCAGCGTGAAGTGTAGATGGAGTCAATGGTGGTTAGTCCGGTTTGTGTGAGGGACTGGGCTACATCTTGGGCACTGTTCCCAAACCAAGCTGTGATGTTTTCTATGGTTCATCTGCAGACGTTTGTAAGAATCATTGGAGACATGCCAGATTTCCTTAGTCTCCTCAGGAAGTCTTAGGGAGTGTACATGAGTTAGGACATCACGTTATAGCCTGACAAGACATTGGTGAGACTGCACCTGGAATATCATGTGCAGCTATGGTCACAATTAGATAGGAAGGATGTGACTAATCCAGAGAGGCTATAGTAAAGATTCGCAAAATGTTGCTGGGACTGGAGAGCTAAGGTTACAAAGTGAATCTGGACATGCTGATGAAATGTGTAAGAAGGAACTGCAGATGCTGGTTTAAACCAAAGATAGACACAAAAAGCGGGACAGGCAGCATCTCTGGAAAGAAGGAAAGGGGGACGTTTCGTATTGAGACCCTTCTTCAGAGATGCTGCCTGTCCTGCTCAGTTATTCCAGCTTTTTGTGTCCATCTTCTGGACATGCTGAGCCCGTTTCCCCAACAACAAAGCCTGAGAGGAGAGGTAGAGGTTTAAAAGTGCATGATCAGCAGAGTTAAAGTAGAAAGTTACAGTTCCCCCCAAGCATCATTTTATTGGATATCGAGGCACGGTATAAGTTTTGTACGAGACACCACTGATAACAAGGCTACTTGTTATCAGTTTGTAAGAGCAGTCTGGTTGGGGTGGAGAAAGAGAAGTAGCAAGAAGACAACTTTGAGAGATTGATCTATGTTCTTCTGGCAGTCAAAATAAATGCAAAATGCGATAACCTTGTAATTTTCTGTTGTTCTTATAAGAAACTCAGGACCACTGGTATGGCATATTTTGCACAGATTCCAAAGTAACAATTGCCTAAATTACAAAAGCTGAAAACTCTAGATGCGCATTATTTTAAAATCAAGTTTCGCTAATTTAACATATCCAGCAATTCATTCTCTTTCGGAATCCCCAAGAGAAGTAAACACTAGCACATCAGCAAGCAATACAATAATTCAAACAAAAGCCCCTAGATTATGGTACTGCTCAGGAACTGCTCCAAAGAACTGCAGACCAATACTCAATGCTTAATATAATGAAATACTGCTAATAAGATGGGAACTGTGTATGAAGGAACTGCAGATGTTGGTTTAAACCAAAGATGGACACAAAATGCTGGAGCAACTCAGGGACAGGCAGCATCACTGGAGAGCAGGAATGGGTGACATTTCGGGTTGAGACCCTTCTTCAGGCTACTAAGATGGGAATCCAGTTTTCATTTTAACTGAGACAACAACTTAGAGAGTTATAAAGCATAATAGAAAACTACATCAATAGTAATTCTTCAACCAATTATAATTACTGAGTTGGTGTAAAGGGCACACCAAGAGAGCCTCACACTCTGCATGCTGCTTCTGTATCGTGTACTGGATGGTAATGACTCCATAGCCAGCCACCTTTTACATGTAACTTACCCCAAGCACAGTAAAACCCTTCCCAAATATCTCACATTGAATCAGAAACATACCACATTGGAAAAATCTCAAAACAGAATTAACCCAAACATAAACTGAACAAATCCACATCAAACATTATTCAGTAGACTGAAGAATATCACTTAAAGAACTCTACACTACATCATCACACATGATTCATGCCACATCGTTTCTGATTAGGTATAGAGATAAGCAAGGCTCTTTATCTTTCATAAATCATTTAAGAAATTAAAAATACTTCAAACCTGTAGTATGGGAGCAGTTGGACAGATTTGGATTGTTTTCCCTGGAATTCTTGAGGTTGGGTGGGAGACTGGATAGAAGTATATCAAATTATGGGAGGCACAGCTAGGGGTGACAGTCAGATCCTTTATCCCAAAATGAATAAATCAAATACTTGTTTGCATAGCTTTAAGGTGAGAGTGGCAGTTTAAAGGAAATATGCAAGGCAAAAGTTTTTTTTAACACAAAAGTTGGCGAGTGGCTGGAACGTGCCGCCAGGGATGGTGGTTGAGGCCATATCCCTCCTTTCTCTGTGTATACACGTGCCATTTAAGAGACTTTTGGATCGGCACATGGATACACACAGATACACAGAGAATGGAGGGATATGGATTATGTACATGCAGATAACAGTTGGCCTTGGCATCATGTTTGGCACAGATATTATGAGTCGTAGGCCCTGTTCTCGTGCTGTACTGTTCTATTTCACCATGACGATTCTACGTACAGATATTGGGTGCTCATGAACAACCATTACCGTGGCAAGCATTAAAAATAAAATGCCAATGTTTTGCGGAAGCCTTTTTTCTTACAATAAACATTAATTAAGATTTTCTGCCTAATTTTTGTAACAGTCTTGCCATGCTATTTGTTCTACAAGTTCACCAATTGACATTACTGCACATTAAAAACAAATATGCTCATGTACAGCTTTAACAAATACAAATGACCTCATGTTAGCAAAACCAAAGCTACTTTCCACCCTCCAACTATTCAGTCACTTGACCACCTTTCCTGACAACATATTGCAAAAACTGGGTAGAGAAACAGTTTGCCAATTCCAGCTGTTTCCTCATTTATAAACAACATACCGAATCATCAGCCTTCCTGCCGGGAGCAAGAACTCAATACTTCTGTCAACAATGGGCTGGATTTTAACTTGAAGGCAAGTTCGGAATAGGAGGAGGACCATCAAGCAGTCTGGAAACCCGTTAGAACAGCGCTGCTAGTAAATGCTGTTTGGTCTCCACTTTTTCTAGTCCACAACCAGTGGTTAAAAAGGCCCAGAGCTCATCGATTCTATCTTTTTCATTTGCAGTCACTTGCTGGGTTTCCCCTTCCTGCCTGTGGTTATAAACAGACTCACTTAAAATCAAGGCTAGCTTCAGTATAATATTTCAAATGCCAAACTACCCATGGAAAGAATGTCCTTGGGCGCAAATCCAATGGAGGATTCGGTACAAGTTCCAGACTTTATTTTTGCAATTTAACCTTTGATCTGACCCCATTTCACCAACATTGTAAAGACATGGCCCCATGTTTCAAGAAATCGTGGCACCTTGTTTCAGCATGCAAGTATTCATTTCTGAATCGGAATTTAACTTCAGCTAATTAAATTAGTGGTAATTCTGGAATTCTAACAGCATTATGAAGTACATTGCTCGCTCTCAATTCCAACATGCTTTTATATGTACTTTTAATAGAACACTGCCATTGATTATTATTTTATATGTACTTTCAATCGAACACTGCCATTTACAGGATGCGGATTATTAGAGTTTTATACTGGAAGAATCGAGCATAGACTCGATGAATGTTTTGCAGAACACTGCAGTTTGGTCTGCAAAGGCTCCTAGTCACATCCCTTTAATTCTCTGACTAACTCCCACTCTTATCACTATCTTCAGCCGCCTACATTGCTGCACAATTATCCATTGTAAATTCTAGATTTCCATCTAAGTACATTATAGTCCTGGGAATTCAATACTGAGTTTAACAGTTTTAGGTAACCAATCCCTTTTTGCTCTCTTTATTCACACGGATGCATGCAGACACACACATGCAGGCACACACACGCACACATACACAGAGCACTTCTTTCCTGTCTTCAATTGTGTTTTAAAAGTAATTATTATCTTGACAACTTTGAAAACGTTGACAACTTTGACCTGCACCTTATCACAGACATTCCTTTACACCCTCCTCTCTGCAACTTAAAACGTACTTGTCTTCTCACTTTTCCAATTATGATGAAAAGTTATTGATCCAAAATCTTTCAAAATCTGCTCCTCTCTTTCCATTGGTTTCACTTGACCTGTGAAATGCCTCCAGCATGTTCTGCTTTTGCTTTGGGTTTCAAGCATCTGCAGTTATTGCTTCAATCAATATTCTGCCTGTTGTGAGTTTTTTAGTTAAACTAAGGAAGGTGATGGTTTCTTTCTATGCCAGAAACCACACTGCGGTAAAGCAGCGCAGATTTGGTATTGAACTTTTAAAAGTAGAACGATTTTTTCAAAATGCAAATAACAAGGTCAAGGAAACATCAGCAAATGAAAAAGAATCCCATGACCACAAAACTAGTTTTCCTCTCACTTTATTATGCCATTAAGGTCAATAAATATTTCCAGGAAGTAATGGAGTGACACCTCTTTATCCAACATAAACGTTATCCCGTCATCTATGCATCCATCATGCAGAGTTGACACAACAGGAAGTAGATACAGACTCCGGCAGTGAAATCACTGAAAAAGGTGATCTGGCAGTGGACTAACCAAGGAATTTCCTCCTTCATATAAATACATATGTAAATAAAAGGATAGAAATTTTAACATCAATGGGGAAAATATTTTACTAGCAATGGGGAATAAAGAGCTGTGAGGATTTATTACTTGTGAAAACTGCCTGTGGAAATTAAGGCTTTTACTGCAGGAGAGGTTCAGAGGTGACAAGAGAGGGCAATATTTTCAAGCACCATAATGTACTTTGAATTGAAGGAACGCATCGATCACAACATTAATAAAATAAAGGCAAGAAAAATACAACATAACATTCCATTATGCAGAGGTTCTTTACAATTGCCTGTCCTAAATCTCATTAACAGTAGGAAATCTGGCAGTCTCATCACATATGTTGTCTCTCCCTCTCACTGGAACTTATGACCTCTTCCATTTGTTATTATCTTGGGTTTCTTTTACAATGTGATTCCAATCAGGAGAGATGCATTGTCTGCAATGCTGACAGCTTAAGAATTATATACATAAAATAATGCACGATGGTTTAATTCAATGATGTGCAACAGCCTGCAAAGTGAACAACAGATCAGAAACCTGACATCCGTCATCTTTTAAACATACATTTTAAATGAAGAATAGCAAGTACATTTAAAGATTTGATTGAAGCATGCAATACCCCAAATTCATCCTTCATCAAAAACTATGATTTTCATAAGCTCGGGGGTTACACTCTTTTACATAAACCAGCTTCTTCCCAGCAGCCATCAGGCTATTAATGAATGAAGAGTACACAAAAGGCTGGAGAAACTCAGCGGGTGCAGCAGCATCTAAGGAGCGAAGGAGATAGGCGACGTTTCGGGTCGAGACCCTTCTTCAGACTTTTCATAAGCTCAATATTCATCATATTCAAAGGGGGAATCAAGAGAACAAGGGGCATCATACTCAAAGGCTAGTACCTGGTACATAATTGAATTCTTACTAACTTCAATTTTGACATTAGTGATCAATGAAAAAAATGATGCATTACATAATATACCTAGAGCATACTTGTTAATGTTGTAACATTACAAACCTCAAGATATGCAAATATATCTGAAGAAAAGGCATGACTGGACATTGCTACGGACATTGTAGTCACAAAGAACTGCAGATGCTGAAATCTTGAGCAAAAAACACAAAGTGCTGGAGGAACTCTGCAGGTCAGGCCGCATCTCTGGAGGACGTGGACAGGCAATGATGCCTATGTTTACATTCAGAGACAATCAGATGAACTGGTGCCATATAGATTTAGACGGATGATATGTAAAAAAGGGCAGGAACAGGACAAGGCTATGGACAGCTGCGAGCATAATTTTAAAATGCACGTGTTGTTTCCCAGGAACACATAAAAGGTCAGTGTGCACAGAAACAACAGGTGAATGAGAGTGTGGCTTCCCCAACTGCAAGTTGTTAAACTGGTTACACCAGAAGCCAATGACTGACAATTGAAAAAAACGAAACATAAACTTCAAGACACACAAAATTCTGTATTGATGTGGGTTTACTATTTCCTTGTTTATCTTCAAATAGCTCAGCTTTAGTTCAGCTACATTTTAATGAGATTGGACTATACATAGATCTAGCTTGACAGCAGAATACGAAGAGCAACATTAGATGTACACAAGACAATTTTCTGGACGACCAAAGGAGAAATTCAAAGCAAGTTATGGTACATCTGCAAACCTGTCCACAAATTATAAATGCTTAAAACTCCCATTATAGTATAATAATTACGGATCCAAAAAATTAAAACAGTAGTACAGTAAGAAAAACTTATCAATACATTTAACTTCATGAAACAAAATAAATACTGACTACCTGGGAGATGGTAATATATTGGTGAAATTACCAATCAATATATTTGGTGAAATGGGCTGCCAGCTAGTGTTTTGACCATTGATCAGGGACTCAAATTTAAATCCCACCCCAATTGTCAGCTTGAGAATTTAAATTAAATAAATATGAAATTTTAAGATATAGCCACCATGACCCTACTCGGTTTTTGTAACAAAAAACTAATCTGGTACATTACTGTTCTTCGAAGGGAAAACACCATTACCAAGGTCGGCCAGAGTGCAACTAGAGACCGATCAAGGAGTTGCCTTCAACCTACCTTCTACCCTTTTGTCTCTTTTCACACCTTACCTTTCCTTATCTCGGTATTTCCCTCTCCCCCGATTCAGTCTGAAGAAGGGTCTTGTCCTGAAACATCACCCATTCCTTCTATCCAGAGATGCTGCCTGTCCTATTGAATTACTCCACCATTTTGCATCTACCAGAGCAACACATCTCTGCTGGTAACATGGGATTCAATGGGAAAAGGTTTTTTTAAATTATAAAAGAAAAATCATAATGCAGACGATTTTCTTGGAACACAACCCTATTCGTAATGACGGGGGAGGAGAAGATAGAATTGCAGATAGAATCCCTAATAACTGAGATTGGGTAGGAAAGTGGAGCTCAGGGGGTCAACAATCAACCATAAACTATAAATAGTGAAACTAGTTCAGAGGGCTGTTTTGATTACTCTTGTTACGTTTTATGTTAAATTAATCTAATAAATGATTGTATACAAATGAATCAAGAATTATCTAAAGTATGAGGAAAAATGGAGATACAAGTTCATTTTGATCTGGCGAATAATAAAGGTTAAAGACCATATGGCCAACGTCTACTCTTAGTTCTGATGAATCTTATGAGTCTGAAGAAGGGTCTCGACCCGATAAATCACCCATTCCTTCTCTCCAGAGATGCTGTCTGTCCCGCTGAGTTTCTCCAGCATTTTGTGTCTTCCTTAGCTCTGATGATCTGCAAGCCATGACATAATCCCTGTTGTGTGTGTTATGCTCCTGTCCCACTTAGGAAACCTGAACGGAAACCTCTGGAGACTTTGCGCCCCACCCAAAGTTTCCGTGCGGTTCCCAGAGGTTTTTGTCAGTCTCCCTAATGGTCGAAAGTGGTTTCTGCTTCTTCCATGTTCCAGCGATTATTTCAAAAAATTCAAAAACGGCCGCGACTAAAAATAGGTTGCCGTTTTAAAAATCGGTAATTTTTTAGTCGAAGTCGGTTGCGATGCTAGTTGAAGGTGGTTGCCGGAGGTTGCAGGTAGTGGAAGGTAAGACCTTTTTTTCACAAAGGTTTTATTCCACCAGGGAGGTCTTACCAACGGGTCCCCCTTGATCTAGTACGTATTAAAAATCTGGATGTTTGGTTGTTAGTCTTCTTGCTTTCAAACTTGAACTTTTTCTGTGATTCACATCTCCTCGAAAATCCGACGCAGTAACGGTGAAATTTTTACATATTCTGGTAGAGGTTAACCTCATGATTTCAAAAATCCCCTCATCTGTAAATTTGATTCATTATTTCCAGAGTTTTTTTACGAAAATTGTTCACCAATCTGACATATTTTCAAATCTAACTGCTGAAGCCAGCTGATAACATCACAATGCCTTTGCTCATGGCCCACCTGGCTCATGGCCAACACCCCCATTCTGTATTAAAGCTGACAAGTTACATTATCTCCCTCCCCCCCACTTTACAATCTGACATCTTTTTAAAATCCAACGAGCTGGATGACGTTACAATGGCTGTGTAACATGTTATTTTTAACATGTTATACAGTATTAAACTTTTCAAATGAACCCTGTAAATGTAAAGGGTGGTCAGCAACTTGGTCCCTGGTCGGTTTCAACACAATGTGAAACTTAAAGCACGTGGTTCCACAAAAAGGGTGTTAAAATCTGAAACTGCAACTTTTAAAATTGGGAACAATAGATGCCTGTACAGCAGGATATGAAGAGGTAGGAATCAAAAATGGACAAATAAAAGTTGAAATACAGATCATAATGATCCAATAGATTGGTGGAAAAAGCTAACAAAATTAAATAGTTTCTTCCTAAATGCCCAACACGATTCACTAACAATCCAATAATTTATTTCTACAGAATTATGTTTTACATTGCAGGTAAAAACAATATCATACACAGCCAGAGTGAGGACTAGCCCATTTCCCTATCAATCAAGCTCATCCGCCAGAATGTTGTTGGTTGCTGGGACCGATGTTTTCCCATATAATTTGTAGGCAGCTATCCTTCCCTCGTTCTTTGTTTTGGAAAAATGTACCCTCTTACTGTGAGAAGCTGCTCCTTTGTTCCTTCTATAGACTGAGTAAACTGACTGCTGTATTATGTACTGTTTGCCTTCAGTCAACTCAACACCATTGCCTGGCAGCATTATTTCAGAAGATCTGAATTAAAAACATAAAATGCAATATGAGATAATCTGCAAGAACAAGATCACATTGTAACAAAGATAATAAAATTAATGAAAACAGAAATTTAGCAGTAGAGCTGCTGCCTTACAGTACTTACGGCAGCGGGGACCTAGGTTCAATCCCGACGACGGGTGCTACCTGTATGGAATTTATACGTTCTCCCCTTGGGTTTTCTCTAAGATCTTTGCTTTCGTATCACACTACAAAGACGTACAGGTTTGTAGGTTAATTGGCTTGGTGTATGTGTAAAAATTGTCCCTAGTGTCTGCAGGTTAGTGTTAATGTGCGAGGATGACTGGTCGGTGCGGACTCGGTGGGCCGAAGGGCGTGTTTCCACGCTTTATCTCTAAACTAAACTAAAGGAAGTTTCCTTCTGCCCACCGAGTCCACTCGTATCGTTGATCTCCTTTCACACTAATTCTATGCTATCCCACTTTCTCACCCACTCCCAACATATTAGGGGAGGACTTAACAAGAGGTAAATTAATCTACAAAACCCATGTCTTTGGAATGTTAGAGGAAACCATAGCAGCCACAGGAAGAAAATGCAAACTGTGCACAGTTGGTATCTGAAGTCAGGATCGAACCTGGGTCTCTGGTACTATACAGCAGCAGCTCTACAAGCTGCCCCACTGTGCCACCCTCTTCTCTCTAGCTGCGGAAAGATTGATACATACTCAATACTACCCTTTCTGCTGTTTTTTCCCCCTACCCCAACACTATTGCAGTAGAGTTTAAATTATCTATCCAAAACGAGGCCCAAGTTATTAAATCATATGGGAGGGAACTGCAGATGCTGGTTTAAACCGAAGATAGATACAAAAAGCTGGAGTAACTCAGCGAGACAGGCAGCATCTCTGGAGAGAAGGAATAGGTGACATTTTGGGTCAAGACCCTTCCTCAGTCTGAAGAAGGGTCTCGACCCGAAACGTCATCTATTCCTCTTCTCCAGAGATGCTGCCTGTCCCCGCTGAGTTACTCCAGCTTTTTGTGTCTATCTCCAAGTTATTCATCTTTTTTTTAAGGTAGGGGTAAAACAAACGGACTAAACAACTACAGTTTCACTGAGTAATAATGGACATGAAATGTACGATCAGTAAGTCATTATTTTTGCCCAATCACAATAATCAGCAGCCACATACTAATTTTGCTGAACTGACATTTATAAAAAACAAAGCCAAGTGCAAACAGGATCACTATTTGATACAGGGTTTGTTATTCAGCAGCTTTCCTTTTACAGGATGTGTACAAGCAACATTCTTCAAATTTACATCTTAACTAGCGTTTAAAATTATAGTCAAAGTTCATCAAAAAATAACATTCTAAAATTCGTACATTAATTTTCTTATTCACCAAGTTAAAACATTAAATTCAGTCCACACTGATGCAGTATCTGCTGGCTGCGAGAATCCCACTTAGGCAACTGCAGGAGACTTTGCAGTCGCCACATGGTCGCCACATGTTCGCTAGTGGTTGCCGGGGAGTCGCCTTCATGGTCGTGAGTTCCCACATTGTGGGAACTAGTCGCGGCCTCATTATGGTCGCCGCAAATTTTTCATGTTGAAAAATTAGCAGCGACTAGAAAGAAGCCGCCATGGAGTAGCGAGAATTCTCATGCCGTAGGTGGGTCGCCAGGTGGTATAAGGTTCTCTTAGGTTCGTGTAGGTTGTAGCCAGTGCTGACCGGTGAATTTCATTGGCTCACTGCTGGCAACTTGACAGTCACCGGCAGTCGCCTGAAAAATCACCTAAGTGGGACAGGCCCAATAGAACATAGAACAGTACAAAACAGGAACAGGCCTTCAGCCTACAATGTCTCTACTAAACATCCAATCATCCATTTTCCAGCATTAGCCGTCTCATAGCAAGCCACAAAAACATTCAGAGAAAACCAGTCAAAGGGAAATATTCATGGCACTTTGAATATCAAATATCAATGCCAAATACGGAAATGAACCTCAATCTTTCTAGAAATTACCTCATTCTCAGATCAGTAAGCGCAATATTCACGGAGAAACTATTTATGTCTGCTTACTTACAACTACTTACAATATTTCTAGGCAGTTGTTGGCTCACACAGTCACGATCTTTCATTAAAAACAAAAACAAGGGTTATAGCAAACTAGGCTATGAAAATATAGTTTCTCTTGGAATAGATTTTGAACAGTTAGAAGAATTCAAATCCATCTTATTTGGCGCTCAAATCTTTGGCACTCGTCTTTTACTGAGCATTGCTATATGATCTTAGCAAAAATAAATAGTCATGGTTAGGGTAATGGAAAAGGGAAGGCATAGACAGAGAGAGACACATACTCCATCAAAATAAACTTTGTGCTAGTCCGTGAAATTCACAGAATTGGTCATTTTAAAATAATTCTCCCCAACATACTGAGGGGTGGTGAAAGAAGGAGTGTACTAGGTACAAAATAGGCCACAGGTAAAAGGAACAAGGTAATTGCAGGAATTACATGGCAGTCACTTCCAGGCAATGTTAATATCAAAATCTGTACATCAAAGGCACAATTTCGGCACACTGTCTCTATATCCTGTAAACTCCAGTTTTAAGTGCTTCATATTAAATAGCTCAAAGTACCATTATACAGACCTCCACCGAGTTGGCTCAAAACAGCTGGAATATAAGAAGCTCCAGTCTTTCTAAGAAAAATGAACTATGAATGATTTAACACAGTAGGAATGGAGCAATTCACATTCCAGATATTTGAGTCCAACCAGAACAAAGGGAGTGTCACGTTCTGCTCTGACCTACTGCTTATTCAGTTACAGGGGCAATCTTCAATTCTTAACTGAACTGGCAATTACGCAAGGATGAGCCAAAACAGTGAATAATCCTTCAAACACAAAAAAACATTGCATTCCAATCTATTTCTCTCAATTTTACCACAATTCTGCCAAAGATCGTTGAACAGTTCAAAAGTAACAGCATCTTCAGCCAATTTTCTCCTTAAAACAAACACAGTACATTGTGTAATTCCTGCCAGGATACCGCTAATTCAGTACAGTGCAAAGGAAAAGGAACTTCCATTGATCCAATGGACCATGAAAACATTCAGTATTTTTCTGTAGTTATTGTATTGAAGGGAATCTCTGTCCAGCAAGGGTTCCACGAAACACATTCATCACCAAGCAGCGTGATTTTCAAGATGTTACTTGAGGGATAACATTTGACTGAATGTCTGTAGACTACCCTGCTTCTTCAAATAGTCCCATGAAATCTCACTTTAACCAATACCCAACACCTCCAGCAAGCGATCAATCCTTTCAATGTTGCACTATATTGAAGGATATGAAATGGAGTTTAAATTCAAGGCTGGACTTGAGAATGGAGCATTCCTTGGCAAGGCTGACACTGGAAACCAAAATCTTTCCAGTTGGTGTTGCAACCTGGTGATGACGCTGTCTTCTAGGATGCCATATTATAACAAAAGGTCTCCCAAATGTTTGCATATCAAAGGGTATGGTTATAACACAAATCAAAGTCTTAAAACTCATATTCAAATAATAGTAATGGAAGCGTCTGGTGGCCTTTTCTCTAATTTAGGGAGTTCAATTAACCCACTATTGAGAGTAACCTAATATCTTTTTCCCATGACTTAAGTATTGTATACATTGAATCACAGAATTATTAGAGAGCAATCTATTTGGGTCCTAAAACAGCGGTAATCCTCAGTTCACCACCCTCAGTCAGTAAATTCAGGTCATAACTATTCTCTAGCCAAATCGTTTTCCTCAAACCTATCTTGCGTCTTTTAAATCCATGTCTCAGGTCTTGTTCCATTCACTAATGGGTATCTTCCCTCAACATACCCTTTCTAAGTTTAATCACTTTCTTCCTTTTTTTCACACCAAGGAGATCATTTACCAGTTTCACCAGTGTGACCTTATGGCTGAGATCCATCCTCGTCAAAACCACTAACATATTCTGCACATACTCAAGAATCTTCACATGCTTCCTAGAGTGTGGTCTGGAATTAAAGCAAAACAGTTGTGGCCAAATATATGTATTACACATTTTTAAAATAACAATCTTGCTTCTGTACTCTGTGCCTTTATTTAATTAACTCCAGATATGCTAATTATTTTACTAATTTTCTTTCCACATGTCTTGTCACTCTCACTGATATATGCACAGTACCAGGCATCTCTGCCTCTGCACACCCTTTGGAAATACACAGGTTCTGTCACTTGTCTGCATGTTCAACCAGCTTAGATCTTGCAGAAAAATGTTCCCTATGTTGGGGGTGTCCAGAACCAGGGGTCACTGTTTAAGAATAAGGGGTAGGTCATTTAGGACTGAGATGAGGAAAACGTTTTTCACCCAGAGAGTTGTGAATCTGTTGGAATTCTCCACCACAGAAGGCAGTGGAGGCCAATTCACTGGATGTCTTCAAGAGTTAGATTTAGCTCTAAGGGCTAACGGAATCAAGGGATATGGGGAAAACCCAGGAACGGGAGGGGGGGGGGCGGGGTACTGATTTTGTATGATCAGCCATGATCATATCGAAGGGCCAAATGGCCTACTCCTGCACCTATTTTCTATGTTTCTATCTTATTGCAGATACTATTCTCATGTTTCCAAGCTTACTGTCATCTGCATGTTTAGACATTTAATCTCAAACACACACATCTAAGTCATCCACATATGTCCATAAAAGCTATCAGCCTCCTTCAGATAGACACAAAGTACCGGAGTAACTCAGTGGGTCAGGCAGCATCTCTGGAGGAAAAGGATAGGTGACGTTTCAGATCGGGACCCTTCTTCAGCCTCCTTCATTCTGAAGTACATTTTTCACAAGTTTCTGTCCATGTCAACTTCCTTCCATACTTCTGATACCAACTCTTCTTTTCCATTGGTCTCAATTTATTAACCAACTTTGCATGCCATATGTTTCTGAAAATCCACACAGACATCAACCACATTCCCAGCATCACTTACTTCATCAAACTATCAGCTCGTCAAACACAAGATATCTTTAACAAATCTCTGCTGGTTATCAATTTTAAAATCGGCAAATGCTTATTAATGATTTCCCCAATTTTTGATTCTAAAATCTTCCTCACAACCAATGTTAAAATGATGTATCATTCTTTGAGCAAGGTTATTGCACTTGACATTTTTCAGTCCTTTGTCCTTTGTATCATGAAAGGATTGGAAGCATATAGCAAGCATCTCCAGCGCCATAATCCCTTCTGCTCTCCTGTCCAACATACACAAGATGGTCCAGTGAAGTTGAAAATAGTCTTGATCCAGAGTGGAACAATTAAAGCATCTTTTTGGGTGACTTTGCACCATCCGGATATTCACCATGATTTTTTTTGGCTGAATATTTATGTACCACCGCAATTTATTCCCAAGATAAAGCTCTAATAAATTATGTTAAATTATGTGAGGGTTAGGGTACTGTTGGGGGCACTGCGAGTCGACTGCTCTGCCAGCAGCATGTTCGTTATTTCGACTTTTTTTATTCGTATGTCCAAATGTTTGTTTTAGTGTCTCTCGGTATGTCTTATGTGGGAGGTGGTAGGGGAGAAAAGGGGGAAACTGTTTTTCAGTCACTTCCTCGACGGAGTGGTGACTTTTTCCATGTTGCTTCTCCGCCTCCCTCACGGCCTAACAGCTTGGATTGGAGCCGCCTTTCCCAGAGCCGGGACAGAGCTTCAGCAGCAGGCGCAGCGTGGACTTTTCCATTGCGTAGTGGGGTGAAACCTTGCTGGGGGTCGCCAGAAAATAGTGCTCCAATCGCTGGCCTGGTGACTTTGGCATCATGGGGCTGTGGTCTGCGGAGCTTCTAGCCGCAGGCGTGGCGTGAACTTGGGAGCCTGGGATCCCTTGCTGGGGATCGCCAAAGAAGAGCGCCGACCGCCGGCCTATAACATCCTGAAGCCGCGGTCTCCGGAAAGAAAGTGGCCGATCGAGCACTCCGAGCCGCGGAGTGTGTTCGACCATCCCAATGTCGGAGTTTCGATCATCCCGACGAGAGGGCCTGTAGATCAGGCCGTCCGTAGTGGCGACTATGGAGGGTTCATGGCCCCGACCACAGATGAACAAAGGAGGAGGACTAACTGAACCTTATTGCCTTCCATCACAGCTTGGAGCTGTGGTGTTCCAGCGGCGGTGGCGGTCCAGCTTGGAGCTGCGGTGCTCCACCGGCGTCGGAGGCCTGGATCGCCTCAGCGCAGAGGGAGAACAAGGAGGGATGAAGACAATGACTTAATACTTTTGCCTTCCACCACAGTGAGGAGGTGCCTGGTGAACTCATTGTGGTGGATGTTGGATATGTGTTTATTGTGTGTTTTGTTTTTTTTATTATATGTTATGACTGTATGGTAACAATTTCGTTCAGACCGAAAGGTCTGAATGACAATAAAGGAATCTAATCTAATCTAAAGAATTCTGTGGTGGATGTTTATGTTAAAATCTATTGTGTATTGTGTGTTCTTTTTTTCAATTGCATCGCTGCATGGCTATACCTTAGTTGGTGCATCTGACGAATAAATTTGAACTTTGAACTTTGAACAGTAGAACAGAGTACAAAATTAATTGACAGCACGACTTTCAACATTGACTGATCTGGAAACCCATTCTTATTTCTCATTGAAGCAGTGATATTTTTGAAAAGGTGAACTGCGTGATCTGCAAGTTCCACTCACATGTGCCTGCACTGCTGTACCTGTGAAGGCGAAGGCCAAGGTTAGTCACTCAGAATCATTCTAACTTATACATCGTCCAGGTTGCTGCTCACTGCTGCATTACAGAGGCCACCGAAACTCCATATTTAATGACAGAATTACATTCCCTTCAGTCCACTAGAAAAGGCAAATGCAATGAACATTGGCTTACACTGCAGGCTTCCCTCGAGCATTCACGTTTATAGACTGCGATTGTGCGCTGTAAGAACGTACAGTACATCAACATAGAATACCACTTGCCAATCACTTCCCCTCTTTTCAGGAGGGATTGCAAGGTCACAGCAAAGCCTGCTACAACCGCCATTTCCATTGATATGAACATGGTGAATTGATGGCCCAAAAATATGTTTACACATCTCCAAAAAGGTTTGGTGCTGTCAAAAATCGGTTTAACCCAGAGTAGACTGATTTTGTACACATTTCTAGATGCACTAAGTGAATACCTTCAGTAATGTGATAACTCCTTTCTTGCTTCTTAATTATTCAGATGGATAAATATAACTATGCAATCTTATTTACAAGCAAGCAGAAAATAACCCACATGCAATATTCAGTTAAACTTTGTCCTCATTAAGGTCATAGAATACCTATACATGCACATAATGCTGCAACATTCCACAATTAGAAAAACTAGTACATTCGCATGACTTAATAATAAAAATAAAGAACTGATATGATGCAAACATCCCATATAACTGTCGTTAAAGGAACAAACTGCCAAAAGTAACAAATGACCATCCAAACATATTAGCTGGGAGTAAACTTGACAATTCCTGTCATTTATGATGTTTTTCTAACATACTACAAGTATACGATTACATTAATAAAACACTACACTGTCATTTATAATTTTAATGTATACAATTATTCATATTTTACGATGAAAAGCGCAACATTACAAGGGAATGGAAGAATCCGTCTTATCCCTGTTGACATAAAAGAGACAAGCCTTCCATGGCAGAAAACATATCATTTCCAATTAGTGCTGACAAAAGTCACACCATAATGTGTCAATTCACCAGAATACAGTTCTTCTGGGTGTATTGAAACATTACATCACTGCAAATCACACGATTACTTTTATTAATAGCAAAAGAACAATATTGAAGAACCAAATACAATGAATTTATATCTCAGTGCACCCAGGTGACCCGAAATATTCTGCTAACACCACACGATCTTACCAAGAAGGAAACGGAAACAAATTATAACCTCAGAGCAAGATATTTTCAATTCCAAGAAATGTTGCAGACGCGACATAGATAAACTGTGCTTCTACATTTCTGTATTTACCTCGTACAACCAGAGGAATCCAAAAGAGGTACGCGAGCATTTGATAGTAGAAATCAGATATACCCAAAATGTGACACCCAGGTTTCTATTCTAACCCACTGATGTACAACATATGGCCCACTACCACCTCAGAAAGCAGCTACGCAAGAACTTTTGTCCATGTAAAAATGTCATCCCAACGTTAATTTATTGTGGCATACTCCAGGAGGAAAGAATTCCTCAGGCCCATAAGATTTCTCTGGGAACTGTGGAATAATTGACCCCACACTAAGATCATAGGACACGACCAAGCTCTGTGATTGATGATGTCTGCGACGACTACGGCGCCAATTTAAATAGAACTCAGAATTGTACAGAACAGCTGATTCAGTGGCAAGGAGCTCCAAGATGACAATAGAACAGACCCCACAGTACAAACATATCACACACATAACGATGTACATAGATTTTGCCCACACCATTTTTCCTCAATCTTTTTTTCCAACATCCTCCCCCACCTTTCCCCGATAGCCGATTCTTCAGTCTCCCTCTATTCTTGCCTAATTACCTCCCTTACTCCTGATCACTCGCCTACCCTCTCAATTTCCCTGCTCTCCACCACCTCAGAAAAGCAGCCAACATAGTCAAAGACTTCTCCCACTCCAGTCATTCCTTCTGCTCCCATTGGGCAGAAAAGTACGGAACCTTTAAAGCGGCATCATCATACTCAGGGGCAGCTACTACCCCTCTATTAAGTGGCTTCTGAATGGTCCTGTAAGCTCGTGTACTGTCTCATTCACCTCCACCCCATTGCAGACATTGAACTTGTCTCTGGAAAAGTTTGCTCTACAATGCTGAGACTAATTTCTGAACTGTATCTTTGCTCTACTTACTGTACTCTGGCCTGATTGTATTTATGTACAAAATTATCAGTTTTGAGTGGATCGCATGCAAAACATAGCTTTTCCACTGTACCTCGGTAAGCTGGTTACCAAGCTCACAGAACTAGGTCTCTGCGCAACTCTCTGCAACTGGATCTTCGACTTCCTCATCCAGACCAATTCGAATTGGCAGAAATACTTCTTCCTCGTTAACAATCAGTACGGAAACACCTCAAGGCTGCGTGCTCAGCCCCCTGCTCTACTCACTCCATACTCATGACTGTGTAGCCGGACATAGTGCGAGCTCCATCGTCAAGTTCACCTTTGTTGGGCGAATTACAGATGGTGAAGAGTCAGAGTATAGAAATGTGATCGACCGACTGACCAAATGGTGCCAGCACAACAACCTGGCTCTCAATATCAGTAAAACCAATGAATTGATTGTGGACTTTGGAAGAGGAATGTTGAGGACCCTCAATTCTGTTTATATCAACTGGGAGAGAGATGGCTGAGAGAGTCAAAAACTTCAAATTCCTGGGAATGCATACTTCCATCACACTGGACCCAGCACACTGATGCAATTATAAATAAAGCACATCAACGCCTCTAATTCCTGAGAAGATTACAGAGATTTGGCACGTCAGAGAGGATTCTCTTGAACCTCTACAGGTGTACAGTAGAGAGCACATTGACTGGTTGCATCCTGGCCTGGTTCAGCAACTTGAATGCCCGGGAGCGGAAAAGACTGCAAAAAGTTGTGAACACTGCCCAGTCCATCATCGGCTCTGACCTCCCCACCATCGAAGGGTTTTATCGGAGTCGCTGCCTCAAAACGGCAGCCAGCATCAGAGACCCCACACCATCCTGGCCACACACTCATTTCACCCCTGCCATCAGGAAGAAGGTACAGGAGCCTGTAAACTGTGACGTCCAGGTTCAGGAACAGCTTCTTTCCTATATCCATCAGGTTATTAAACACGACAACCTCAAATAAGCTCTGAACTTCAATAGACTATTATGATGATTATTATAATTATTATACTACTATTGTTTGTTTTTTGAGTATGTGTGTGTGCGTATATGTACATATATAATGTATATGTATGTGTGTGTATATGTATGTGTGTGTATATACTTGTGGGTATGTGTATATATTGTTTACAATGTACTATGTTTACATATTCTGTTGTGATGCAGCAAGTAAGAATTTCATTGTTCTATCTGGGACACATGACAATAAAACACTCTTGGCTCCTGAAACACCAATATGCCTAAAAAATATGCTAGACCCAACTTTACCCCTTCTCTCTGGGGGCCATCTACTCAATTTCCCCAAATTTAAAGCCATTCTTTTCTCCTAGTCCCAACAGCTGCACGACCCGACAACTAGGGACGGCCCTGTGGCACTGCTGTGGAGTTGATTTCTTCCAGCGCCGGAGACCCAGGTTCCATCCAGACTACGGGTGCTGTCTGTACGGAGTTTGTGCATTCTTCCTGTGTTTGTGTCCTGCATGGGTTTTCTCTCTCTGGTTTCCTTCAACACTCAAAAGATGTACAGGCTTGTAGATTAATTGGTTTCTGTGAATTGTAAATTATTCCTAGCGTATAGGATAGTGCTAGTGTACGGGGTGATTACTGGTCGGCGCAGACTCGGTGGGTCGAAGGGCCTGTTTCCAAGCTGCATCTCTAAAGTCTATGGTCAGATGGCATAACCAGAATCACCTTGTGAGAAGCCTCAACACCTGAACATCATCAGAATATAGACACAAAAAACAGGAGTAGCTCAGCGGGACAGTCAGCATCTATGGAGAGAAGGAATGGGTGGCAGTTCGGGGCAAGACCCTTCTTCAGACGAAGGGACCCGACCCAAAATGTCACCTATCTAAGTTCTCCAGAAATGCTACCTGACCCACTGTGTTCCTCCAGCACTATCTGTCCTGTTGATCAGATTATAGTTTTAAATTCAGGTAGAACACTAGACATGTGCCCTGAGTTTACTGTATATGCGGAGCAATAAATAACATTATGCTTTGTATCTACATATGATTGGCCACATCACCTTGCTTTTGTGTTATTTGGCCACCTTTGTCATTGCAGTACGGATTTTCATCCTCAAAGTGCAAAATATTGTTTACACACTTGCTTCAAAGTAAACAACACACTTGTTCATGCCAATGTCTCCATTACCAAACCAATATTTTAACATTTTCTGAATCCGACTCATGATATCTACAATTATAATAATTTCCAAGAATTACATTTTTATTATAATTTAATAGTCTTACAACGTGTATTCTAGAATCACCAGAAGCTAGAACTTGAAAAATAAACAGTGGAGCATTAAAAAAATTAGACCGTGGGTATTGTTGGCTTATCCACAAAGTCACAAGTTATAGGAGTAGAATTAGGCCATTCGGCCCATCAAATCCACTCTGCCATTCAATCATGGCTGATCTCTGCATCCTAATCCTATTTTCCTGCCTTCCCCCCATAACCCTTGACACCCGTTCTAATCAAGAATCCATCATCCATTTTACTCACCTATTTGACACACCCTTCCATCGTCTGCTTTGATCTGTCCTTTACACACCTCAAATCCACTTTGTACCCTCCCATATCTCTAGTTTGCCTCTGCCCTGACTGCCTGAAGAAGGGTCTCGATTCGAAACATCACCCATTCCTTCTCTTCAGAGATGCTTCCTGTCCCGCTGAGTTACTCCAGCGTGTTGTGTCTATCTTCGGTGTAAACCAGCATCTGCATTATCTTCTTACCCACCTATATTTGCCCTTGGAACAGCATGCTGCTTGAACTGCTGCACTGTGAGATGAGCGAGTTGGGCGGCAACAGTGGCAACTCTCACCACAATAGGCAGAGTTACAAATCTTAATGATAAACAAAATGGGTTGTTTGGAAGAAAAAACAGCAAACTGTCAGGCAATGGTGGAATTTTACCCTTTGGTACCAAGGCAATGTTGCATATGTGTCCGATTACTGGTCTAGGATTTCCTATCATACTTACTCTGCTTTGAGAGATTAAGAGATGAAGACCATGGGGACAGAAAATTCTGAGAAAGGAATTTAATTCAGAATATTTTTTTCAAATCACCTGAAAAAACAGCTGAGCTTGACAAAGGAAGCTACCAAAAAAAAGCTGTTGTTCTTCCTAACAGAGTTACTCAATAATAAATAAAATGGAATCTGAAAATGATACAATCCCACATGGGAGTGCAATCTCCAAAAGAAAATCACAACACAACTTACAGTCTGCAGCACCACGCAGGATTTTTTTAATTAACTCTACATGTAAAATCACCAGTAAACCCAAATGTGTTACAAAAGGCAATCTCTAACAAATCAGGCAAAACAGAATTCTAAGATGACTTATTTCCTGTGAAATTAAGTCACAAAACGAACAAATTCCATCAGTCAAATTCTGAGAAATGGTAGAAATATTTTTAGAAATTTCATTTCTCTGGAAGTTGAAAACATTCAGATGACACGTCAAAGAGAAGATGCCAACAAAGCCAGGTTAACAATTCAGTTGAAAAAGCAATTTCATGAATGGAAATAGTAAGACATCTCCTCTAACTGTGTAGGAAGGAACTGCAGATATTGGTTTACACCGAAGATACAAAATGCTGGAGTAACTCAGCGGGACAGGCAGCATCTCTGGTTAAGCTATTCAGGTTAAAAAAAGGCCCATAAAAGCTGCTGCTGAAGTCCTAAGATGGCAATAAATTTATAAACAAAATACTAAGTTATCAAAGTAATACATTTAACGAAAACATAATTAGCAGGCTGCAAATTAAAACTAATTAAAATAAACCCATTCTTTCCTCTTCACATCAGATCTAAAAATGTATTTACTGAATGTTACTACAAAATGCAGTTCATTAAAACTACATTCCTCTGATACTAAATGAAAGACTTTCAATTATAGCCTGTGAGTAAATCATAAATACATTACCATAATTTTTAAACAATGTGTAATTTGAAGGATAATAAAACATAATAAATGTAGTTAGCATTCTACGAGGTTATTTCATCGCTTGTCATTTAATGTTATAGTCAGTCTCCCGTGTTCAAATGTTTTTTTTTTAAACTGGCCCTCTTGTCAAAAGGTTGTGGTTCAAAGTCCATCGCAAGTACCTGAGCAAATTACCTAAACAATCTGGGGCACATGAATTCATATCATTGCGCTGTCAAAGATGGAGTTCTTCACACTGCATCTTCTACCACTGATGTGAAAATGGCTTGATGAATATTTTCTGAAGTTTATGCCAATATTTACCCCTGAACAATGCACCAAAAAAAAAAGACTATCTGGTTACATATGATGATGTGTAGGACGGAACTGGTAGATGCTGGTTTAAATCGAAGATAGACACAAAATGCAGGAGTAACTCAGCAGGACAGGCAGCATCTCTGGAGAGAAGGAATAGGCAACGTTTCGGGTCGAGACCCTTCTTCAGACTGAAGAAGTACTCCAGCATTTTGTGTCTGTCTGTGTACATCTTATGCCAATCCTAAGCCCTTCCTTTATGCAAACTGGTGATGTAACAGTGTATGGAGTGAAATGTAATTGTTTTGGGAGAACTTTGGGAGAAGTTCTTAAGGTGGAGAAAGGGACTCTTGCAATTTAAGCCCCACTGGACTGAAGTAGAGGGGTTGGAACAGTTATCTTATTTAAACCTATTACTTTTTATTCCACAAACACACACACACAGAAATGTGCATAAGAGAAACAAAACCTACATAAGTAATAAAACAATTTAAAAGTCATAGGACGATCCTATTAAATGAAATACAATTCTTAAGTAGAGAGACTTTTCGATTTCACGAGCAAATAGTTGGAAGTCCTTTAAGAGTCGCAGTATTTCATTGTTGCAAGGTTGCAAGCAACGTTTTATGATAAAGAACATATAACACATAAAGCCCGGCTTCGGAGGCTCGGCCGCAGGCCTTGTGGACGATAACATCGGAGGCCTGGATCGCCTCAGCGCAGAGGGAGAACAAGTAGGGAAGAAGAAAAAGACTTTAAGACTTTTGCCTTCCACCACAGTGAGGAGGTGCTTGGTGAACTCACTGTGGTGGATGTTAAATATGTGTTTATTATGTGTTTTTTTTTAATTTATTATATGTTATGACTGCAAGGTAACAAAAATTTCGTTCAGATCGAAAGGTCTGAATGACAATAAAGGGATCTAATCTAATCTAAACACTGCACCACAAATTGATTAAAATATATATATAATTCCAGTTTTGGCAATTAAAATATTCATGCAATATGTCCAAATATCGGGATCATTCTGAGACAATGAAATATTGCTGCAAAAAATATATATGGGTCCAATTGTTAAGGATTATTAAGGAATTAAGAAATACAGATGCAAAAGTGTTCGTGTTGGGGATTATTAAGGAGTTATGAAATATTGATTAAAAAAACATGCATGGGTCCAAGTTATGGGGATTGTGAAAGGTTAAGAAATATAGATGTAAACGTGTCCAAGTGGTGGGGATTATTCAGGGGTTATGAAATATGAATGCAAAATATGTCCTAATATTGGGGATCATTCGGGGATAATTAAACATTGATTTTTAAAAATGTACAGGTCCAATTGTTAAGAATCATTTAGGAGTTAAGAAATACAGATGCAAAATTGTTCAAGTGTTGGGAATTAATAAGCTATGAAATATTGATGCAAAAAAACATGGATTGGTCCAAGAGTTAGGGATTGTTATGGGGTTAAAAAATATAGATGCAGAATGTGTCAAAGTAGTGGGGATTATTCAGGGGTTCTGATATATTGATGCAAAATATAAAGCATGGGTCCAAATATATAAATTATAGAATTACCTAACATCATTCTCACCAATGTATTTGTTCTTATGGTTTCTCTCTAGCTATGCTTGGACACGCTGTCTGCTCGCTCTGTTTACATTGGGAGGCTGCGGCCTAGACGCCAGGTGGAAATCTCCGGCCTCGAGTAGCTGCGGAGCGGCCCGAGTCAGCCACGGGGCTGGGGTTCGGCTCCAACTCCCAAGCCGGCGTAGGCCTCATGTTTGAACAAAACGCAGACAAACACAAAAGGAGCGGGTTTCGCTACTCACTGTCGCGGCAGCATCAGCGGCGGCGCTCCCCGCCTCTGGAAAGCGCCGTCCACGAAAACGCCGTTCTTGCCCAGGCACCTGAGGTAAAAGTGCGGCTCCTGGAAGGCGATCTGCAGGTGGCGGCGGGAGATGAAGCTCGAGTGGCCCATGTTGACGTCCACCGGGCCCTGGCTGGAGTCGCGGCCGATCGTCACCGACGGCTGCCGCATCAGGTACTCGAAGTCGCGGCCTTCGAGTTTGGCGACGGCGGCGTCGGGCGCGGCCTGCGGGTCGAGGCCTAGCTCCCAGCGCATGACGCCGGCCTTGAGTTGACCGCCATGCCGGCTCGGGCTGCAAGGCGCCGACTTGAGAGCCAGCAGCGCTCGGGCGCCCGTGTCGTCGCCTTCGCTGTCAGAGGGCAGCAGGACGGCCTGCATGTCGCGGGCTGGGCCGGGCCGGGCCGGGCCGAGCTGGGCCGGGGGAGAGCGAGAGGGAGCCGGGGTGGCTCCGAGGGGCCTGTGATCGAGCGCAGCCTCGGCTCGGCGGCTGGGGCAGCGCCGTGTGAGAGGAGTCATAACACGCCGGGAGGAGGGAGGAAGGAAGGGGGCGGAGAAGAGAAAACCCGGCCTGGATCCCTCGCAGTGCAGCAAACAAAACAGGTTTACATTTAAGCCAAGAGTATGTTATTGTCATATGTCCCAGAAGGGACAATGAAATTCTTACTTGCTGCAGCATAACAGAATATGTAAACATAGTATATAACGGCAGAAAAAAAAAGTTCAGTGTGTATATATACACATTCACACATACTCAATAAATAAACAAATATATTGCAATAATAATAATAATAGTCTGTTATAGTTCAGAGCTTATTTGCTGTCGTGTTTTGCTTATTTGCTAATAAGCCTGATGGCTGTAGGGAAGAAGCTTATTGTACCCAGTAGTTAGTTAGCAAGTAAGTTTATCATTGGACCCAGGCACAGTACAGTACAGTGAAAAGTGTTGTTCGGCATGCTATCCGTCAAGTCAATTTGTTTAAAGAAAAGAAGATAGACACAAAAAGCTGGAGTAACTCAGCGGGTCAGACACCATAACTGGAGGAAAGGAATAGGTGACGTTTTGGGTTAAGACCATTCTTCAGACTGAGAGTCAAATGGGGGAAATGAGAGATATACTGTACATGGTAATAATGAATGAATGAATAATATGATAAAAAATAATGATGATAAAGGATTAAATTAGTTTATTGTCATGTGTACTGAGGTACAGTTAAAAGCTTTGTTCTGCATGCTATTCATCGTTTTTAGTTAGTTACTTTAGTTTATTGTCACATGTACCTAGGTACAGTGAAGAGCTTTGTTCTGAATGCTATCCATCAAGTTATTTACCTATTCACCTATTCCTTTTCTCCAGAGATACTGACAGACCTGCTGAGTTACGCCACCTGTTTGTATCTATCTTCAGTTTAAAACAGCATCTGCACAAATAATTTTTTTCAATATCTACAACTCAGAGATTATGTTAAATCAAATACACAAGATTATAGGAATAGGGAACCAGAAATCCTTGATGAATGTTTGAATAAGCATCCTAATACAGAAAAACTAACAACTTTTATATTTATAATATTCTTTTAGACAGCGAGGTACCATCGACGGAATCACATAGACATGCATGGGAAAATGAATTAAGTCAACCCATAACGAAAAATATATGGGACAAAAGTTTAGAATATATACATCAATGCTCGTTAAATGCCAGACATGCTTTAATACAATTTAAAGTATTACACAGATTACATTACTCAAAAGTTAAACTGAATAGAATCTTTCCACATCTCTCCTATCTGCGATAAATGTCAGCATCTAGAGGCTAACTTAACACATACTTTTGCAAATTGTATAAAAATTAAAAACTTCTGGATTGAGATTTTTAGAATAACTTCTGAAGTTATTAATACAAAACTGGATCCGGACTCAAAACTAATAATACTTGGAACATCAGAACAAAGTTTAACACTCACAACAAGCCAAAGACATTTCCTAAATTACAGTATAATAATCTGGAAGAAATTAATATTAAAATTTTGGAAAGGCCCTATAACCCCCACAATTAAAATGTGGATTATGGAAATGTCGGAGACCCTACACCTGGAAAGAATCAGATTTGCCCTAATGGACAAACAGAACTCTTTGTTAGAATATGGTCTTCTTTCATCGATTATTTAAAAGGGTAGATTGGTTCGGCAGGAGGACCTAACTGAAACTTGGACTCAGGAACAGATGAAAAGTTATACTCTATATTCCTTGATCTTATCTCCAATGATGTATTAATGGTAAATGATTTCATTCCTTATGATTTTATTTTTTGAATTCTCTTATTTTTCTTTTTTTTCTCTCTTTTTTTTAAACTTTTAATCTATAAAAAAAAACTATTTGAGGCAGAATGATTTAATTGAAAATATTAATAATGTATGAGTGATGTACTCGAAAAATCTATATCATAATTTGTGTTTGCCAATTTATTGCTTACCTCTAATAAAATATATTTTAAAAAAAATCTGCAGCCCCTTCCAACACAAATAATTTAGTTAGTTAGTAAAAGAAAATTAAAAAAACAGCAGGGAAACAGGCCCTTCAGACCACCGAGCCCACTCCACCCAGTGAGGCAACATCTCTGGAGTAAGTGGATAGGATGCATTTTGAGTCGGGACTCTCATACTGCATATACTACAAATCATGTCAAACTCAAAGTACAGACACAAAGAATTTAAATAGTAGAGGGCATACCTTTAAGATCTTCTTATTGAGTCACAAGATTAGAAAATTTCCAGCCAGAGCTGAACACACTTCTCAGCATCTGCATACAATGGCGTCTAGCGCTTCTTGTGCTTCTTGTGCGTAATGGTAGAAAGATTGGAGGAAACAGGGCCACAACGTGAACGCTCTTTCCTTGACCCCACCTTTAAGGTGAGAGGGGTTTAAAGGAGATGTGCGGAGCAAGTTTATCACACAGAAGGTGGTGAGTGCCTGGAACGCGCTGCCAGGTTTGGTGGTGGAGTCACAATACAATAGATTTAAAAGGCTAGGCATATGGATGTGCAGGGAATTAAGGCATATAGGTAATGGGCAGGTTGATATGAGATGTTCTTGGCATCATGCTTGGCACAGAAATTGTGGGCCGAAGTGCCTGTACTTGTGCTGTACTGTTCTATGGTCCATAAGGAACTGCAGCTACAAACAAAAACACAAAGTGCTGGAGTAACTCAGCAGGCCATGCAGAATCTCTGGAGAACGTGGCCAGGCGATGTGTCAGGTCAGGGCACAAGTCTGAAGAAGGATCACAACCTAAAACCTCTCCTGTCCACATTCTCCAGAGATGTTGCCTGACCCGCTGACTTACTTAAAGTACAATAGGTAGATTGAAGAAAAGATACAGAGTGCAGAAATTAATCATCAGAATTACACTGCAATAGTTCCATAGTTCCAAAGCCCACAATGAGATAGAGGAGACTTGGGTTGTTATTTAGAGTACGGAAGGACAGTTCAGGAGCCTTGATACAAAGAGGAAGAAGCTGTACTTGAGTCTGATGGTGTGTGTATTCATGGTTGATTGATTGACAAATAAAACAAGCTCTTAGGCCCAGCGACGCCATATTGAGTGGCGATCTCCTGTTCACAATATTCCTATCTCATTCCACTTTCTCATCCACTTCTTATACATTAAGGGCAATTTTACTGAGCCCAGTTAACCTACAAACCTGCACGTCTTCAGGATGTGGGAGGAAACCAGGGCACCCAAACCTACGCAGTCACAGGGAGAACATGTAAATCCCACAAAGACAGCACCCGAGGTCAGGATTGAACCCATGCTTCTGCCTCAAGTCAAGTCAAGTCAAGTTTATTCGTCACATACATCATTGTTCGTCACATCATTTCACTGCACGGGATGTGCAGTGAAATGAAAAGTGGCAATGCTCGCGGACTTTGTGCAAAAAACCAACAAACAAACAACCAACAAACTACAAACAGAATCACATGTTCTTTTTCATATTAAATATTGTGGGCGGTATTGTGGTACAGTAAGTTAGTAGAGTTAGTCCCTGGTGAGATAGGAGTTTACAGTCCGAATGGCCTCTGGGAAGAAACTCCTTCTCATCCTCTCCGTTCTCACAGCATGGCAACGGAGGCGTTTGCCTGACCGTAGCAGCTGGAACAGTCCGTTGCAGGGGTGGAAGGGGTCTCCCATTATCTTATTGGCTCTGGAGTTGCACCTCCTGATGTATAGTTCCTGCAGAGGGGCGAGTGAAGTTCCCATAGTGCGTTCGGCCAAACGCACTACTCTCTGCAGAGCCTTCCTGTCCTGGGCAGAGCAATTCCCAAACCAGATTGTAATATTTCCGGACAAGATGCTTTCCATAGCCGCAGAGTAGAAGCACTGGAGGATCCTCGGAGACACTCTGAATTTCCTCAATTGCCTGAGGTGGTAAAGGCGCTGCCTTGCCTTACTCACCAGTGCTGCAGCGTGCGATGTCCATGTCATATCCTCAGAGATGTGGACTCCCAGGTATTTAAAACAGCTTGCCCTATCCACAGTATCCCCACTTATCCTCAATGGTGTGTACGTCCTCCGATGATGTGCCCTCCTAAAGTCCACGATCAGCTCCTTCGTTTTTTTGATGTTCAAGAGGAGGCTGTTGTCCTGACACCAAAGTGCCAGATCAGCTACCTCCTCCCGGTAGGCCTTCTCATCATTGTCTGAGATCAGGTCCACCTGGTGTCATCAACAAACTTGATTATCAAGTTGGAGCTGAACCTAGCCACACAGTCATGTGTGTACAGGGAGTACAATAGGGGGCTGAGGACGCAACCCTGGGGGGATCCTGTGCTCAGGGTGAGCGACTTCGATGTATTCCCTCCCATCTTGACTAACTGGGGCCTGGCGGTGAGAAAGTCCAGGACCCAGGCACACAGGGAGGTGTTGAGCCCTAAATCCAGTAGCTTCACGGTCAGTCTGATGGGGACTATTGTGTTGAAGGTTGAACTGAAGTCTGTGAACAGCATCGTCACGTAGCCCCCCCTTCTGGCTGTCAAGATGGGAGAGAGCGGTGTGCAAAACCTGGGAGACAGCATTGTCCGTGGATCTGTTCGGATGGTATGCAAATTGTAACGGGTCCATGTTGCGAGGGAGGAAGGCGCGGATGTGTTTCTTCACCAGCCTCTCAAAGCATTTCATGACTACCGAGGTGAGGACCACCGGACGGTAGTCATTCAGACAGGCTGGGGAGGTATTCTTTGGTACAGGTACAATGGTGGATTTTTTCAAGCAGGCAGGGACTACGGACTTTTCCAGGGAGAGGTTGAATATTGTAGTGAGCACCGGAGCTAGCTGCGTAGCACAGGACTTAAGTACTCGCCCCGAGATGCATCGGGGCCTGCAGCTTTCCTCGTGTTCACCCGTGTTAGAGCCCTCCTCACATCGTGTTCAGACAGCGAGAATGTGTGCTCATTCCTCCCATCAGCTTCGTTAGCCAGCCCGCTGGTGGTATTGTTGATAGTCGCAGACCTGGGGTGGTGTTGCCCATCTCGAACCGAGCGTAAAAAGAGTTCAGGTCATCAGCTAGGGAGGTGCCGGCACTTGCGGATGAGGGTGGGGTGCTCCGGTAGTTGGTTATTGTCCGTAGCCCCTGCCACAGGCGTCTGGTGTCCTGCTGCTCCATCTGTGACTCCATCTTGTCCCTGTACCTCCTTTTTGCGTCCTTCACCGCCCTTCGCAGTCGGTAGGACTCTACCTTGTAGACGTCCATGTTTCCTGATGCCAGGCCAGAGTTGTAGGCAGCGGTGCGAGCATTCAAGGCAACGCGAACGGACCTGTCTACCCAGGGTTTTTGATTAGGAAAGATGCTAACTCTTACCGTGGGGACGATGTTGTCGGTTACTGTTACAATGAAGTCCGTGACTGCTACCGCGAACTCACTGACGTCGCTGGAACTTGCTTGGAACATCTTCCAGTCGATATCGCTCAGTGCATCTTGCAGCATGGCCTCTGACTGGTCGGACCACCGCTTTACGTCCCTCGTCACTGCCGCTTCCGGCAGCAGGAAAATAGCAGCGTGGTCAGATTTTCCTAGGGGAGGGAGTGAAATGGCCTTGTAGCCCTTCCGGAACGGCGTATAGCAGTGGTCCAATGTCCTTTCCCGCCTGGTGGCACACGTGATGTGTTGGTAGAAGTTCGGCATGACCTTCTTGAGATTTGATTTATTAAAATCTCCAGCCACCACCATAGCCGCATCCGGGTTCTTGTTTAGGTGTCGACATAGCACATCGTGTAGGGCCGATAGTGCCTTTGTGAAGCAGCAGCTCTACCAGCTGCGCCACTCTGCCATCCCGAGACTAAGTCCAACTTTGCAAGTCCATTGCCAGCTAAGGGATAGAGGTAAATTGGACACTATCCTAGCTTACGGAAGGACCGTTCAGAAGCTTGGTAACAGAGGGGATGAAGCTGTCCCTGAGTGCTAGTGCACACTTTCAAGCTTCTGTGTCTTCTACTCAACGGGAGCTTGGAGATGAAGGAATGACGGGGATGGGACAAGTCTTTGATTATGTAGGCTGCCTTTCCAAGTTAGTGTGAAGCCTGGTCTGTGTGATGGACTGGGCTACAACCATAGCTCTCCACAATTTCTTGTGATGTTGTGCAGAGTTGTTTCCAAACCACAACTCATGTTATGCATCCTGACAGTATGCTTTTTATGGCGCATCTGCAGACATTTGTAAGAGTCATGGGAGTCATGCCAAATTTCTTCAGTCTACTGAGGAAGTAGTGGTGTCGGTGTGCATTCTTGGCCTGCCGCTTCAATGTGGGTGGGCCACGACAGATTATTGGTGATATTAATGCCACGGAACTTGAAGCTCTCAACCATTTCCACTTAGGCATCATTGATGCAAATATACCCCACCTCACTTCCTGAAGTCCTTAAGTAGCGCCTTCATCTTGGTGACATTGAGGGAGAGGTTAGAGTCCTGACACGATGCACAACAAGGAAATGTCAAAAACCAGACGGCACAGCTGTACAGAGAATAAATTATTACTTTATTTAATCGCAATTTCATTAAAATAGAAAGAGGAATTACAATTAGGAGGCTCAGAACATGTCTTTAAATGAAAGTGATTAATATTCTCTTAATTAAATTTCAGACATTACAGATCTTCCGGTCCCATTTCAAAATCTGCTGGTAACTTTGCCAACGATGATCTCAGCTAGCTACTGAAACAAATGATCTTATGGTTCACTGGGGTACACAAAAAGCTGGAGAAACTTCAGACTGAAGAAGGGTCTCGACCCGAAACGTCGCCTATCTCCTTCGCTCCTTAGATGCTGCTGCACCCGCTGAGTTTCTCCAGCTTTTTGTGTACCCTCGATTCTCCAGCATCTGCAGTTCCTTCTTTAAATCTTATGGTTCACTGTTTGCTCTGGTATTTTATTTCATTCACATGTTTAAACTATAATATTTTATTATTAATATTTAATGTTTTATGTGTCATTCTTAATTGTTACTGTATGTCATGTTGTTACTTACGAGCGGAGCACCATGGCACATTCCTTGCATGTGTACATACTTGGCCAATAAACTTATTCATTCATTCTTCTTCTTCTGTTGTTGGGAATTTGTTTTGCATAGATTGGTTGTATGACTTCCCTCCATTTAAACAGTGATTACCCTTTACAAATATTTCCTTGGCAGCAATTGCTTTGGGACATTCTGATAATGTAAGAGGTAAGGCCAAAATCCAAATCTATCTTTTTGTTTAATTGCTGCCTAGATTAGAGGGTATTATCCATAAGGGCATAGACACAAAATGCTGAAGTAACTCAGCGGGACCAGCAGCATCTCTGGAGAGAGAAGGAATGGGTGATGTTTCAGGTCGAGACCTTTCTTCAGATCCATAAGGGATAAGCTTGGATTGTTTTCTCTGGAACTTCAGAGGTTGATGGGAGACCTGATAGAAGTATGTAAAATTATGATAGGCATAGACATGGGAGACTGCCAGAACTTTTTCCCAGGGTGGAAATGTCAAGGACGAGAGAGCATTGGTTGAAGGTGAGAGGGGCAAGTGGTGTAGAAGTGTGAAAACGCACACCTCCAAATTCAGAGACAAATTCTTCCCATCCTATCAATGACTAGAAAGCAGTCCTGACCTATCATCTACCTCGGGGGTACACAAAAAGCTGGAGAAACTCAGCGGGTGCAGCAGCATCTAAGGAGCGAATACTCGACCCTCGTTTCTCCAGCTGAGTTTCTCCAGCTTTTTGTGTACCCTCGATTCTCCAGCATCTGCAGTTCCTTCTTTAAAACTATCATCTACCTCATTGGATACCCTTGGACTATCTGAATTCAGACTTTATCTTGCACTAAACATTATTCCCTTTAGCTTGTATCTGTACATTGTGAATGGCTCAATTGTAATCATTTATTGCCTCTCCACCGATTAGTTAGCGCACAGCAAATGCTTTTGACTGTACTTCGGTCCATGTGACAATAAACTAACCTAAACTAAACTATACTAAACATAGAGTGGTGGATGCCTGGGGTGGTGGGGGAGGCAGATATGATAGTGGCATTTAAGAAACTTCTAGATTGACACATGGATATGCAGGGAATGGAGGGTTATGGATCATGTGTAGGCAGATGAGGTTTGTTTATCTTGGAATCCTGTTCAGCGCAGACATTTAGGGCTGAAGGACCTATTCCTGTGCTGGACTACAAAAATTAGTAAACACTGCCCAGTCCATCATTGGCTCTGACCTTCCTTCCATCGAGGGGATCTACCACACTCGCTGCCTCAAAAAGGCTGGCAGCATCATCAAGGACCCACACCACCCTGGCCACACACTCATCTCCCTGCTACCTTCGGGTAGAATGTACAGGAGCCTGAGAACTGCAACAATCCGGTTCAGGAATAGCTACTTCCCCACAGCCATCAGGCTATTAAACCTGGCTCGGACAAAACTCTGAACATTAATACCCCTCCATCTGTTATTTGCACTTTATTAATTTATTAATTAATGTGTGTATTTAAGTATATAACTGTAGTCAATGCCTACTATGTTCTGTTGTGCTATGCAAAGAAAGAATTTCATTGTCCTGTCAGGGACACATGACAATAAACTCTTTTGACTTGACTTTGACTACTTTATTCTACATTCTATGAACTGCAGTTGCTGGAATCTTGAGCAAAACTCAAAGTGCTAGTGGAACTCAGTGGGTCAGGCAGCATCTGTGGAAGGAATGGACAGACATTTTGGCTGCGGCACTTCTCCAGTCTGAATGACTGCAAAGTAATTCCCTCTGCAGATGCTGCCTGACCTGTTAAGTTCTTCCAGCCCTTTGTTTTTTGAACAAATAACACTTTGTATGTCAAGAGTGTTTATTTTTTTCTTTATACTGGCAACGAAACAATGAAATTCTTACTGGCTTAACAGATTCTTACTTATCAGATCCATAAACGCATTGCTTGGAAGCAGACCCATTGGACCACCAAGTCCACACCAAACACACATTCCCACTAGTTTTACATTTTCCCGCTTTTCATCCGCTCCCTACACCAGAACGGCAATTTACTGAACCTAATTAACCTACAAACCTACACGGCTTTAGGTATGGAAAACTGGATCACCCGGACAAAACCCAGGGAGAACTTGCAAACTCCACAAAGACAGCACCCGAGGTCAGCATCAAACGTGGATCTCCGGTGTTGTGAGGCAGCATCTACCAGCCTGCATCACTGTGTCGCCCTTAAGAATTAAAAAAAATAATTCTATTAATAGCCATAATACTAGTGCAAAAACCAAAGTCCTTAGTGCAATCAAAGACTGTCCATAGACGTTAAAAACATTATATTTTATCCACTTACTCTTCTTGCCCTACAAAAGATCCATGCTCTTTGGACATAGTGTAACAAAAAAATCACTAGAATGATTCTTGGGATGGGGAGGATTTGCCATTATGTTGAAATCATTAAATAGGTCATACATTTTCCAAATTCAGGATAAAACGTAGTCTAATTTAAATATGTATCTATTGGTCTCTATCTAGATGCTGTAAAGTGTTGTAATAAAGTTCTTTGGAAGCATATTGATATAATGCAGCAATCAATTAGCAAAATATGAAATGATTATGAAAATACAAAATCTGTGAAATATGATCTGACTTTCTGCTTTTTAGTGTTGTTATCCAACATCAGTAATAAAGGGTCTCGACACGATACATCACCCATTCCTTCTCTCCAGAGTTGCTGCCTGTCCCGCTGCGTTACTCCAGTTTTTTGTGTCTATCTGAGGAATAATTTCTTGTTCTTCTGTAAAACAGTGCAGCAGGAACTTATGTCCTCACCCAAGCAAACAATAACGACCTCCCTTAAACATGTTGTCTAAAGGCACAAAGCGGCACTGCGGGATCTTCACCGCCTTGACTTTTGCGCTCAAGTCTCCAAACCAAGTCTCCAAGGGTGCAGAATTATCCAACCATTGAGGCAAACGAGGAGGTATTAGAAAATGACAATAAGGAAAAAAACTGCAGATGCTGGAAATAAGAAAAAAAATCAGAAACGGTTGGAAACACTCAGCAACTCAGGCACATCCGTGGAAAAAGATTTTTTTTTAAACTACAGAGATTGGAAATCTGAAACAAAATCACAAAAGGTTAGAAACATTTAGTAAACCAGGCATATCTGCGAAAAGAGAAAAAGAGTTCAAGTTTCGGGTTAAAGTGGAACAATGCTGCTTGGCATGCTAGAAGCACTCCAGTGATTTTGTAATTATTTTCTTTTTATAAGGAATCTCCAGAGCAGGTGATCAGATAAAAAGGTGGGTTTTAAAGATCTTAGATTTTAAGTGGGAAAAGGGCAGGAGATCCCAGAGTTTAGCCCTTTGACTACCAGTCGTGGCTAGTACTGGTGGTGTGGTATAATTCTGGGACAATCAGGAGGCTCGAAGTAGAACTGTCTGGACAAGTAATTGGAAACTATCGTTCATGCAGCTTAGGATGTCCCCAAGTGATCAACAAATGTGAAAGTATTTTTTGAAGTATTGTTCATGGTCCCATATGTGGAATTCAACAGGCAGTTCCTGCACAGTTAATACCCACTGACAACAGGGCGGCAAATGAATAGGCAGTACTTTTGTAAGGTAAAACCAAAGGACACAAAGTGTTGGAGTAACTCAACGGGTCAGGCAGCTTCTCTGGAGAACATGGATAGGTGACGTTTTGGGTCGGGGCCTTACTTCAGATTGATAGTTGACCCGAAACGTCACCTATCCATGATCTCCGGAGGTGCTGCCTGACCCCGCGGAGTTACTCCAGCACCTTGTGTCTTTTCTTTGTAAACCAGCATCTGCAGTTCCTTGTTTCTAAGTTTGTGATGTAATGTTGAGTTATGAGTAAACACCAGAGGGAGAGTCTTTGAAATAATATAATATAGTCTTTAATCTCCACATGAGAGATCAAACATTTATATTTTATACACTTTGTCTTGTTGCCTTACAGAGGATCTATGCCCCTTGGAGTTAGCGCAACAACAAAAAATACCAAAGTGATAAAAAGGGATGGAGACGATTGTCCATTGTGAAGAGATCGTTAAATAAGTCATAAATTCTCCAAAGTTCAGGATAGAAGGTTATCAAATTTAAGCATATATCTTTTTAAAGAGCTTGACAGGGTAAATATTTACTAGGTGTGTTCATAGGCTGGGCACATGTGCTTGTTGCCTGAGTTTAATAAATCGGCTCTTAGGATTGAAATGAAGTGAGGTATTTTCACCAAACGTATGCAAATCTTTGTGATTGTTTTTACATCTGTCCAATTCATCGGCTGACACCTTTATAGGAAGTGTGTCCTTTGGATGCACTGTAGTTGAAGATTTACGAGGCAAAGATCATTAGATTTCAAGATAATGAAGAAACGCAATAGGACACGAGTGGAAAGATGATTTTATTGAGCATTGGAATACATTAAAACAGCCAAATGAACTGTCAATTTATGTTTTATGTTTTTATTTCCAGCAATCAGTAACCGGTGGGTAAAAAAAAAACTGCATTCATATAACATCCTTTAATGACAGGGATACAACAGACGAGATGTGTAGGAAGGAACTGCAGATGCTGGTTTACACTGAAGATAGACACAAAATGCTGGAGTAACTCAGCGGGTCAGGCAGCTCCACTGGATTGAATGAATGGGTGATGTTTCGGGTCGAGACCCTTCTTCAGACTAAGAGTCGGGAGAGGGAGATACAGAGATAAGGAAGTGTAAGATGTGAAAACTGCAGATGCCGGTTCACAGCCCGAATCTTGAAGTCTGAAGAAGGGTACTGACCCGAAACGTCACCTACCCATCACCTGCCCATACTCTTCAGAGATGCTGCCTGACCTGCCGAGTTACTCCAGCATCCTGTGCCTGTGGTTTTTTGTGATACCTGGATATGTCAAACTACTTTTGAAGAGTAGTCACTATTTTAATGCAGGAAACAAAACAGGAAATTTGCACGTCGCAAGGTTACTAATCAGCATTGTATCAAATGACCAGAACATGTTTCTTCTGCTCTCTAATTATGCTCTACTGCCTGAGTAAATTGACTCAGTTTTCCATACAATATGCCGTGATACACCTCATTCAGCCTCCCACGTATTAGCAAACATATTGATATCAATTCCGCTTGGGGAGTTTGCATCCTTTGGGCTTGAACATTGAATTTTCTCAATTCTGTTAACCCCTGCTGTCTCCTCCCCCTCCCACCTCTCCCTCAGCCCTCGGGCCCTGGCATTCCCTCTATCTCTATCTCCCTCCCCCACCCTAGTCGCACTAGCTTCTCATTTTCACACCACAAACAGCTTACAATGGCTTGTTCCCTTTATCATCGATACTTTTTTGCATATCTTTCATTCATTGTTCTTTATCTCTAACATCACCGTCTATATCTCTCGTTTCCCTGATCCCTGACCAGTCTAAAGAAGGGTCTCGACCCGAAACGTCGCCTATCTCCTTCGCTCCTTAGATGCTGCTGCACCCGCTGAGTTTCTCCAGCTTTTTGTGTAACCCTTGATGTCAATGGATGTGCTTTCCTATAAAGGTGTCAGCTGATGAATAAATGTCACCAGTGGAACTCTGGTGCCCTCTTGTTGAATAGAGCTATGGAAAGTGTTTGTTGAAGAAGGGTCTCGGCCCGAAAGTCTCCTAGTCCTTTTCTCCGGCTATGCTGTCCTGATCCGTTGAGTTATTCCAGCTTTTTGTATCTATCTATGGGAAGTATGCTGTTCAATCAGGAGGGGAGACGGGGCCTCGCAGCTCTCCCTGTGGAATGCACACAAGAGATCTTCACGTTGTGATCATCGTGTTTTTGGCAATTTAGACACTAGCCTTTTGCAGGGGCGGCCATGATTATGGGGGGGGGGGGGGGGGGCGGCAGGCCGCCTGTGGCCCTAGTTCATCACTGCGAGCAGAAGATAAGACAGTTCGATGAATGCCTTGTAACTTTATGGGCACCAGAAATGTGGCGACTCTTTGTGTCCTGCTTAGGTGAGGTCTGCTGTATGATTTTACCGGGTTGTATGCAAAACAAAGAATTTCACGGTACCTAGGTACATGCAACAATAAAGTACCATTGAATTGAATCATTGAATCAAAACTGCATCAGACCCTAGGCTATGTGATTCCTCTTCTTGCGTATGGTGTGCACAGCCCAAAATTGAGGACAACTTGTTCTATTTGATCTTATTTGATTGTGCACGCCAGGCTGATTGCATTCGTCGACACAGGGCGGACCGCGTGAAGGTTGCAATCACCCACCCCAGGCTATGTGCTCAAGAATCATGTGTCTTCCAGAGTGAGGACACAGTAGGTTGTACGGGTTAGGCTTCGTGTCAGGGAGAGAATGTGCGAGGGACATTTGATGCTCTGGGCCTGTACTCACTGGCGTTTAGAAGAATGAATGGGGGAGTGGGGGGGGGGGGAATTCATAGAAATTTGCTGAATAATGAAAAGCCCCCCAGATAGAGTGAATGCAGAGGATGTTTCCAAGAGTGGGTGAGTCTAGGACCATATAGCACAGCCTCAGAATAAAAGGCCATACCTATAGAAAGGAGATGAGGAGGAATTTCCTTAGCCAAAGGGTGGTGAATCTGTGCAATTCATCACCACAGAAATCTGTGGAGGCCAAAACATTGGGTAGTTTACAACAGAGATTGATAGGTTCTTGATTCGTAAGGGCGTCAAAGGTTTTGGGGAGAATTTTGATGCCACATTATTCTCTGATTTCCTTGCTGGCTTTCTCTGGTTTGCAGTTAATATCCCTGGTCTCTGATCCATTTTGGCTCCTGGAAAGGGAATCAAGATTGACCACTAATTGTCAGCCTTGCTCTCATTGCCCATGTCCCCAGAAAATGAAAACCAGTAAGGAATGGGCCTGTTTTCTTGCTCCTCTTACCAAAGGCAGAAAAAACTCACGGTATTAAAACTGCAGCATCAATTTACTACATATGAGTGAAAATTGCATTTTTACACTTGTTAACCTTTTTCAGTGAGTCACCATTATTCTGCTGTAACTTCTGTCCAACTTGTTAGGTTCTTGTTTTAACTGACTACTTATTTCAATGTAGGGAAACTGTTCTAAACACAAAGTCATGAGTAATACTGGCTATATTTTTTCCCCAAACCCATTTTCCCAGAAATCGTTTGAGTTGATGGTATGGATGGAATTATTGAAGCAACAAGGAACTGCAGATGCTGGAATCCTGGGCAAAACACAAAGTGCTGCAGGAACTCAGCGGGCCAGACAACATCTGTGGTGGGAATGGACAGACGACGTTTCCGGTCGGGACCTTTCTTCACACTGTTACAGAGTCATACAGTGTGGAAACAGACCCTTCGGCCCAACCTGCCCATGGCGACCAACGTGCCGTATCTATAGCATTCCTGCCTGCCTGCATTTGGCCCACATCCCTCTAAACCTATCCTATCCAAGTACCTGTCACCTTCTCCTCATTCAACAATGAACCATTGTACATTTCCTTGATGATTGTCTTCTTTGATCTGTTCTTTTCACACCTTACATGTTCTTTGTACCTTTTCACATCTTATTTCCATCTCCCCTGACTCTCATTCTGAAGAAGGGTCTCGGGCCCGAAAAGTCACCCATTCCTTCTCTCCAGAGATGCTACCTGCCCCGCTGAGTTACTCCAACATTTTGTGTCTATCGTCAGTGAAAGCCAGCATCTGCAGTTCCTCCCTACACACACCTGCCCAAATTGTTGATTGAGAATTTTGAGGCTCTCTGTAAAGCTCAATCTAAGAAGGGTTTCCTTTGCTGGGTCATTTGTATTTGAGGAAGATAAATACAAGAAACACTTGGATTTGCATAACAACCTGTTACGGTATGTTGGCTTTCGTAACAGAAGGATTTGAGTATAGGAGTAAACAGGTCCTTCTGCAGTTGTACAGGGCCCTAGTGAGACCACAGCTTGAGTATTGTGTGCAGTTTTGGTCTCCTAATTTGAGGAAGGGCATCCTTGTTATTGAGGGAGTGTAGCGTGGGTTCAGGAGGTTAATCCCCGGGAAGACGGGATTGTCATATGAGGAAAATTTGGAAAGACTGGGCTTTTTTTCACTGGAATTTAGAAGGATGAGGGGGAATCTTATAGAAACATATAAAATAATAAAAGGACTGGACACGCTAGATGCAGTAAAAATGTTCCCAATGTTGGGGGAGTCCAGAACCAGGGGCCACAGTCTAAGAATAAAAGGGAGGCCATTTAAAACTGAGATGAGAAAAAACCTTTTTCACCCAGAGAGTTGTGAATTTGTGGAATTCTCTCCCATGGAAGGCAGTGGAGGCCAATTCACTGGATAAATTTAAAAGAGTTAGATAGAGCTCTTAGGGCTAGCGGAATCAAGGGGTATAGGAATGCAGGCACGGGTTACTGATTGTGGATGATCAGCCACGATCACAATGAATGGCTGTTCTGGCTCGAAGGGCCAAATCGCATCCTCTTGCACCTATTTTCTATGTTTCTATGTTTCTAACCTGAATAGGCACTTGAATGAAGGGATATGGATTATGTGGAGGCAGATAAGTGTTTGTCTTGGCATCATGTTCACCGCAGTCATTGTGGGTCAAAGGCCCTGTTCCTGTGTTGTTCTGTTCTGTGTCCACGAAGCCTTCCTGACTGTTGGACGTCCAAAAACAAACCAGTTAACGAGATTATCGTTTAATCAATAGTGTAATATAGAAAATACAACAGTCTATTTGATTATCAACCCTTCAGATAGTATAATGATGAATGAATCTGAGGAATGTGTATTTATATACTCCAGAAATCTGAGCATGTAATCAGAATTAAACTGCAGGAGTGCTCGAGGTTACAGTAGTCTCACTGTTTGATGTGTTTTGATGAGTGAATGACTTAATGGCATTTTTAAATATTGCTGAAATATCATTAAATTGTAATTTTGAGCCGTTAGCTACAACTTTAATTTTCTACTCAAATTTGGCGATCATCCATTCGTTGCTTTCAACAGAAAACTCAAACTTGCACAGTTCAAATAACAGATTATAATAGGGCGGCACAGTAGCACAGCTGGCAGAGTGCCAGAGACCCGGGTTCAATCCTGACCTCGGGTGCTGTCTATGTGAAGTTTGCACGTTTTACCGGTGACTGGTTGGGTTTTCTCTGGGCGCTCTGGTTTCCTCCCACATCCCAAATAATGCGTGGCTTTGTAGATTAATTGGCCCTCTATAAATTCCCGCCTGGTGCGTGAGGAGTGGATGAGAAAGTGGGATAACGTAAAACTATTGTGAAGAGTATTGCTAGTGGGCATGGACTTGCTGGGGCGAAGGGCTTGTTTCCATGCTGTATCTTGACATCAATCAATATCCTTTCAGGCGCATCAACTGATCAATTGGAGATCAATTATATTTCTCTAGGTTGACAGGATGTAATCAGATTTCTTCATTTTTTTGTTGAAGGTTCTGGCCCTGTCCCACAGTACGAGTTCATTCCAAGAGCTTTTAAAAAAAATCAAACTCGGGTGTAAGCACGGAGAATGAATGTAGCGGGTATGTCGGAGCTCGGGGACGTCTCTTAGCGCTAACAGCAGGTACTCGGGAAGACTTGCTACCGGCAGGTAAGCACGTGAAAGCTCTTAAAGATATCATGTCCTTTTTCAACATGATGAAAAATGTCTACGAGAGCCCCGAGTACCGACGAGTGGCCATTACCGTAAATCTCCGAGTTCGAATCAGGGCAAACTTGGGAGAACTCTTGGAATGAACTCGTACCGTGGGACAGGGGTTTAAACTATGTATAATGTCTGAATGTGTGTGTGTGTATTCTCAAAACCAGTACAAACATAACTTGATCCTCTGTATTACAAAAAGATGCCATACTTGCCACATGAAATTCCTTCTGGCAAGAAGCCTGTACCTTGTTATTAAACTTGACATCCTTTGATATTTTTCATGTCTCTGCCCCCACCCCAGCATGCTTTCCCTGTAATCAACTCTACTTAAAGAAACTGCTGCTGTTACAAATACGCTCACCGCAAATCTGTTCTTTGTTGCACGACTTTCTGTGTAGTGAAACAAACCTTTATAAGAGAGAAAACAGCACGCTTGGAAACGGTTGCCACGGTTACACACCACACATGCTGAAAAGCCCCTTCCTTTTTAGAATTATGTTGTCGTCCTTGATAGTGGATTTTTAGTTTCACGGTGGCGCATTATGTTGAAGCAAGTCATCAGTTAGAATAGTGTTTATGGCTAATAAGTTTCACAGCTGGTTTTAGCTTGACAGTACAGTAGATACAATCTCTCTTGTATATAATTTATACTTTACAAAGTCTGGCTTATGGGATGTGTGCAACAGTAATTTATTATACCAATTTTTTTGGTTCATGTTTATTCTGGTCACTTTATCATGTCCTTTCTCCTGAGCATCCCATTACTTTAAAAGGTGTGAGAGAGGGCTTATAACAATCTGATTTTCAAACTATGTGCCAAGGCTGTACACTGTATTCCATTCAGTAAAGCCGGTGCACTAACTTACTAGAAGGACATTTTTAAAGGTCACCTTTATATCTTGATCTCAGTGAAGCATTTGAAAGATTCACTAGACTCTCCTTCTCCACTAGCAGAAGATTCGGTAACCAGGAGTCGGAGATTTAATGTAATTCATGAAAGAACATGAGAAGCAATGAAGAGAGAGTTCTTTATGCCAAAGAGTGCTAGCTTAAAGGATGTAGTCACAGTAATATAAGTACCATATCGAGAGCCATGTGTAGGAAGGAACTGCAGATGCTGGTTTAAACCGAAGATAGCCCCAAAATGCTGGAATAACTCAGCGGGACAGGCAGCATCTCTGGGGAGAAGGAATGTGTGACATTTCAGGTCGAGACCCGCCTTCAGATTGAAAGTCAGGGAAAAGGGAAAGGGAACTGGGCGATCATTTCAATGATCATCAGCGAGACCAAACGTAGACAGTATGATCGTTTCACTGAACACCTTCGCCCAGACTGCCTGGACCTACCTGATCTCCCGGTTGCTAAACACTTTAATTCCCCCTTCCCATTCCTACACTGACATTTCTGTCCTAGGTCTCCTCCATTGTCAGAGTGAGGTCAAATGCAAATTGGAGGAACAGCATCTCATATTTTGCTTGGGAAGCATACCACCCAGGGGTATGAGTGTTGATTTCTCTAACTTCAAGTAACCCCTGCATTCCCTCTCTCTCCATCCCTTCCCCACCCAAGTCACACCAGCTTTTCGTTCTCACCTAGCAAACAGCTAACAATGGCCTTTTTCCTTTATCATAGTTACTTTCTTGCAAATCTTTCATTTATTTGTTTTGTACATCTCTACATCATCACTCATATCTCTCGTTTCCATTTCCCCTGACTTTCAGTCTGAAGAAGGGTCTCAACTCGAAACGTCACCCATTCCTTCTCTCCAGAGATGCTGCCCGTCCCGCTGAGTTACTCCAGCATTTTGGGTCCATAGGGAAAGCATGTTTGGTTGATTGAAAGATACAGCATGGAAACAGTCCCTTCAGCCCAGCGAGTCCACGTTGGCTATCGATCACCCGTTCACACTAGTTCTATGTTATCCCACTTTCACATCCACTCCCTACACACTAGGGGCAATTTTACAGAAGCTAATTAACCTACAATTAACCTCATGTCTTTGGGATGTGAAAGGAAACCGAAGCGCCTGGAGGAAACCCACGCGATCACAGGGAGAACGTGCAAACTCCACACAGACAAGCATAGATTCCATACAATCCACCACACATCTTTAGGTTTAGGGTTAGGTTTATTATTGTCACTGTACCAAGGTGCAGTGAAAAGCTTTGTTTTGTATGCTATCCAAACAGAACAGATAAACCAGGGATAAATGTCAAGTCAAGTCAAGACAACTTTATTCAAGTCAAGACAACTTTATTCAAGTCAAGACAACTTTATTTGTCACATACACGTACAAGGTGTACAGTGAAATGAAAGTGGCAATGCCTGCGGGATTGTGCAACACAGCACAACACAACTGAACCAGTATTTACATTAAAAAAAGACACAACAGTAAATTAGTAAATTAGTCCCTGGTGAGATCAGAGTTTACAGTCCTGATGGCCTGTGGAAAGAAACTCTGCCTCATCCTCCCTGTTTTCGCGGAGTGACAGCGGAGGCACTCGCACTCAGTTCATATACTCAAGTACAATAGATAGAGCAAAGGGGAAGATTCAGAGTGCAGAATATAATTCTCAGCTTTTCTAAATCGCAATCTATCAGCTCCGTTCCACCTCCTATGTTTGAATATTCTCTTTGAATGGTAGCTGAACTATAGTTTTCACATTCTATGTTCGAGTCACGTCGATAGTCTCATTGTTCTCTTTGCAAGGAAGTTGGTTCTGAATGGCCTGTGGATTACCAGTTGACTAAAATATAGATGGCCTCTTCCATGCTGTTCTTAACAAGATGAAATGTTCTCCCTGTAGCAAAACCTTCTATAATTTGAAGGGTTTTTTTGGTAATTCCTGGCACCAAGGGTTCTTGATTCTCCTACCCTGGTGTAAAGACTGAGCACTCAACCTATCTGGTCCCCTCACGATGTTGTACACCTCTATCAGACCACGCTTCAGCCTCCTGTACTGCAAAGACTAAAACCTTAGCCTTTCCAACTGCGGGGCGACCATACTGAACACAATACTCCGAATGCAGACTCACCAATGTCTTGTACACTGGAGTCATAGAGTCGTAGATTAATTTGGTGTGGAAACAGGCCCTTCAGCCTAACTCGCCCACACCGGCCAACAATGTACCAGCTACCCTAGATCCACTTGCTTGTAACTGTAACAAAATTTCTCAATTTCTATGTGTAGGAAGGAACTGCAGACGCTGGTTTAAATGGTAGACACAAAAATGCTGGGTAACTCAGCGGGCAGGCAGCATCTCTGGAGAGAAGGAATGGGTGACGTTTTGGGTTGATTTCTATACTCCATTCCCTGACTGATGAAGGCCAATGTGCCAAAAGCCCTTTCCCACGCTCTATATACGTGTGACACCACTTTCAGGCACCCTATTCACCGAGATCCCTCTGCTCTACAACACTCCCCAGGCCCCCACTGTGAAGATCCTGTGCTGTTTTGACTTCCAAAAATGCAGCACCTCATCCTCTCCCTGGTATGTGCTTGAAACTGGACTGGCCAGGGGATAAAAGCCTGGGACCAATAGTTTTCACACTCCCTGTTATAAAAGGACAGATCTGTTTCTGGGATCACTGGTGCCAAGCAAGAATCCACCACGTGATCTAACATGCGGTTGTGATTTTAATAGTGAATATAATTAGAGAGCCTTTGGAAACACTTAATCAAATGGCGAATAATGAGAGAGTGAAAGTGTTTCTGAAGAGTAAAATGTCCTTTAAGGGCGTGTAATCTGACTCACGAGCAGCAGAACGCCCAGGCTTCTATGTTTATAAACATTCTTAGAATAAGAGAGAAGCAAAATGTGGATTGGAGCACCCGTGCAAGAGCCGGACTGCTACACCCATGGCCACACGGCATGTAATCATGGGTATGAACTATAGCATGAAGGGCAGGGTAGGAAGAGCTCTGGGGATTGAATCAGAGAAGAATTAGATGTAGACGCTGATTTCAAACTTAGTTTAGAGATACAGCGTGGAAACAGGCCCTTCGGCCCACCGAGTCCTTGCCGGCCAGCGATCATCTGTACACTAGATCTATCCTACACGCTAGGGACAATTTTCAGAAGCCGATTAACCTACAAACCTGCACGTCTTTGGAATATGGGAAGAAACTGGAGGAAACCCATGCAGTCACAGGGAGAACTCTGTACAAACAACGACCAGGTTCAGGAATAGCTACTTCCCCACAGCCATCAGGTTATTAAACCTGGCTCGGACAAAACTCTGAACATTAATAGCCCATTATCTGTTATTTGCACTTTATCAGTTTATTTATTCATGTGTGTATATATTTATATAATGGTATATGGACACACTGATCTGTTTTGTAGTCAATGCCTACTATGTTCTGTTGTGCTGAAGCAAAGCAAGAATTCCACTGTCCTATCAGGGACACATGACAATAAACTCTCTTGAATCCTTGGTTAGGATTAAACCCGGGTCTCTGGTGCTGTAAGGCAGTACCTCTACCACTGTGTCACTATGCCTGCTCATTTTCTTGTAGACCCAAGGAACCTGTACCTGTACCTCCCTCACATCCATCCAGGACCCCAGCAGTCCTTCTAGTCGAGACAGAGGTTCACGTACACCTCCTGTAATCACATCTCTACTGCATTCGGTGCTCCCGATGTGGCCTCTTTCACATCGGGGAGGCCAAGCGTAGACTTGCCGACTGTTTCACCGAACACTTGCATTCAGTCTGCCAAGACCTCTTGGATCTTCTGGTTGCCAACCAATTTAACTCACCTTGCCATTCCCATTCCCATGCAGATCTTTCTGACCTGGGCCTCCTCCATTGCCAGAGTGAGGCCGCAGGCAAACTGGAGGGACAACACCTCATTGTTCACTTGGGAAGCTTACAACCCAATGGTGTGAACATTGAATCCTCCAATTTTTGGCAACAAACCAACAAAAATCCTTTTCCCTTCCCCCGTTCCCTTCCACCAAATTACTTCCTCTAATTTCACATTTTACACTTCTTCTCTCTTTATCTCCTCATCTCCTTCCCATCTCTGGCCTTTGTCCACCCATTGGCCAATGAAGCCCCCCTCATCTGTATCCCCTTATCATTTGTGTAGGAAGGAACTGCAGATGCTGGTTTAAACTGAAGATAGACACAAAATGCTGGAGTACCTCAGCAAGACAGGCAGCATCTCTGGAGAGAAGGAATGGGTGATGTTTTGAATCTCGACTCGAAACGTCACCCATTCCTTCTCTCCAGAGATTCTCTCCTGAGTTACTCCAGCATTTTGTGTCTATCATCCCCCTATCATGCGAGTGTGTGAGTGTGTGTGAGAGTATGTGTGTGTGAGAGTGTGTGTGTGAGAGAGTGTGTGTGTGTGTGTGAGAGCATCTCTCACACGCATTCACACACATACTCTCACACACACACTCACACACACACTCTCTCACACACATTCACACACACACTCTCACTCTCACACTCACACACACACTCACACACATATTCTCTCTCACACACACTCTCACAGGCTTTGTTCCGCCACAATCTCTCTTCCAGCTTTCTCCCTCCCTATTACAGTCAGTCTGAAGAAGACTCCTGACCTGATAGTTTCCCAGAGGTCACTCCCGGCTCTTTCACCATTCTGATTGTACTCCTACAGAAACAGTTTCTGTTCATCGACTTAGTCCAGATTATTCCCAGAACAAAAATTGTCTCTCAATCTTCTCAACTCTATAAAGAGTGGCCCGAGCTTCTTCAGTTTATTTGTACAATTATAATCCCCAGGGTCGTTCTATCGAATGTTGTCTTCACCAGGCACATGAACACTGCTCTCAATGGAGCAGTGAACAGAGTTGGAGTGAATAGCCAGTCAAAAAACATTTTTTTTATGATTTAACACAATCTCTTTGCTTTTAGCCCTTTTTGTGTACATATAATACCTGGGATTCTTCATGTTCCTTTAATTGTTTTCTTAACTCACTCTCTTATCTTCAAAGTTTTGGACACATCGACACCTTAATCCAGTTCATAATTGCACTCTTCACTGCTTTTCCCCATTCTTCCTTGATGACTCTCTCTGTCCCCTCTCTGTGTTAAATGTCCTCTTCCATCTGCCCTCCACCTGTCTTCCCATTTTGCCCCAGATTCACGACTTCCTTGCTCACTGTTCATGAGCTCGTGCCCTCTGCAAGTTTTGAAATTGTGCAAAAAATGTACAGAAGCCATATTTCAATACAGGAAATACTCATATTCCACTTGGGTAGCTTACAAACCAATGTATGAACACTGAATTCTCCAATTGTAGGTAAGCTTATTTAGGTAAGCTTAGGTAACCAAGTTTATGTTAATTGGTTCAAGAAGGAACTGCAGATGCTGGAAAATCGAAGGTAGACAAAAGTGCTGGAGAGACTCAGCGGGCGTGGCAGCATCTATGGAGCGAAGGAAATAGGCAACGTTGGACTAAGATGCTGGAGAAACTCAGCGGGTGAGGCAGCATCTATGGAGTGAAGGAAACAGGCAACGTTTCGGGCCGAAACCCTTCTAGGGTTTCGGCCCGAAACGTTGCCTATTTCCTATTTCATTGCCTATTTCCTTCGCTCCATAGATCCTGCTGCACCCGTTGAGTTTCTCCAGCACTTTTGTCTACCTTTTATGTTAATTGGCTTGGTATATTTTCTATGTTTCTATATAGGGGACGATCAGCCATAATCACAATGAATGGCGGTGCTGGCTCGAAGGGCCGAATGGCCTCCTCCTGCACCAATTTTCTATTTTCTATATGTAAAAATTGTTCCTAGTGGGTGTCCCTCGTATACTAAACTAAACTACCACCAAAATCATTTCATCCTCCCTCCCTTCCATGTGCTTCACCCGGATGGGCACCCAGTTCTGCCACTATCCCAGCCCCCTTTTACTTTTACCCTCCCATCCCCTTCCACCTACCTACCTCCGTTCCTCTGGCTTCACATTTCATGCCTCTTCTCTCCTTGTTTCCTTATCTCACGGTCTTTTTCCCTCTTTTCATCCCTAACCTTTGTCCACCCATCTGCCAATCAATCCCCTCCCCTCATCTGTATTCACCCGTCACTTGCCAGGCATCGATCTTCTCCCCACCCCACTACAATCAGTGTGAAGAAGGGTCGCAACCTATGATGTCCTCCAGGGTTTGCTACCTGACCCTCTGATGCAGGTCCCGGTCTGACGACACCACTGTTGTTGGACGAATCACAGATGGGGACGAGTCAGAGTATAGAAGTGAGATCGACCGACTGACCAAATGGTGCCAGCACAACAACCTGGCTCTCAACATCAGTAAGACCAAGGAACTGATTGTGGATTTTGGTAGGGAAAGGATGAGGACCCATGATCCTGTTTATATAGAAACATAGAAAATAGCAGGAGTAGGCCATTCGGCCCTTCAAGCCTGCACCGCCATTCAATATGATCATGGCTGATCATCAATGGGAAAATGGTGGAAAGGATCAATAACTTAAAATTCCTGGGCGTGCATATATCAGAAGATCTTTCCTGAACCCAGCACACCGATGCAGTAAAGAAAGCACATCAGCGACTGTACTTCCTGAGAATATTACTGAGATTCGGCATGTCGACGAGGATTCTCCTAAACTTCTGCAGGTGCACCAGAGAAAGCATTCTGACTGGTTGCATCATGGCCTGGTTAGGCAACTTGAACGTCCAGGAGCGAAAAAGACTACAAAAAGTTGTGACCACTGCCCAGTCAATTACCGTCGAAGGGATTTATCGTAGTCGCTGCCTCAAAAAGGCAGCCAAAATCATCAAGGACCCACACCATCCTGGCCACACACTCATCTCATCATTGCCATCAGGAAGAAGGTACAGGAGACTGAAAACTGTAACGTCCAGGTTCAGGAACAGCTACTTCCCCACAGCCATCAGGCTATTAAACACAACGAATAATCTATGAGCTCTGAACTGCAAAAGACTATATTATTATTAGTTATTTGCACTATATTTATTATTTATTTAACTTTTTATTTTTTTTCCCCATTATATACAATGTTTACATATTCACATATTCTTCTGTGCTGCAACAAGTAAGAATTTCATTGTCCGGGACACATGACAATAAAACACTCTTGACTCTATACTCTTGACCGTTGGGAAATGTAATGTTAACCTTTAGCCTGGAAAACAAGTGTTGGTTGTGTTGAACAGTCCTTGCTCCAAACCTGTCCTGGCACCATGCCCCAACTCTCTTCTCAGCTACCTCGACAACTGCATTGGGGCTGCCTCTTGCACCCGCGTCGATCTCGTTGATTTAATCAACTTTACTACTAATTGCAGCCCTGCCCTCAGGTTCACTGAGACAATCTCTGACAATTCACATCCTTTTCACATTCCCTTTGTTTCCATCACAGGGGCAGTCTATCAAAGCAGTCAAGGTTCTCGACCCGCAACGTTGCCTGTCCATTCCCACCACAGATGATGCCTGGCCCGCTGAGTTCCTCCAGCACTTTGTGTTTTACTCAATTGTTCAGCATGATGCTGTTTCCTGTTCTCAACCTAATTTTACGGCCATTCTGTCATTTGCTCTCTGGTATTTTATTTCATTCACATGTTTAAACTGTAATGTTTTATTATTAATGTTTAATGTTTTATGTGTCATTCTTAATTGTTACTGTATGTTGTGTTGTTACTTGCGAGCAGAGCACCAAGGCAAATTCCTTGTATGTGTAAATACTTGGCCAATAAACTTAATTCATTCATTCATTCATATTTAGTACATTTATTTGGGGGTGGTAGAGCTGCTGACTCACACCGCCTGAGATCTGAGTTTAATCCTGATCTTGGGTGCTGTCTGTGTGGAGTTTGCACGTTCTCCCTGTGAACATGTGGGTTTCCTCCAGGTGCTCCAGTTTCCTCCCACATCACAAAGACGTGTGGTTAGTAAGTTAATCGGCCCCTCTAAATAATTCCTAGTGTTGTCGGAGTGGGTGAGAAAGTGGGAAAACATCGTCTTGGGTGAACGAGTGGTCAAAGGTCAGAGTGGACGGTGGGCTGAAGGGCCTATTGAATATTCCATGCTGTAGGTCAAAACTAAATTCAAGTCCTATCTGGCCAAATTGACTGGCAGAGCGACACAGTGGGGCAGCTGCCAGAGTGCCAGAGACCCGGGTTTGATCTTGACCTTGGGTACTGTTTGCATTGAGTTTGCACATTCTCCCTCTGACGGTATGGTTTTCCTCCACCCAAAATCGTGCTGGTTTAATGGTCACTGTAAATTGCCCCTAGTGTGTAGGGAGTGGATGCGATAATGGGATAAAATAGAACTAATGTTAACGATGGTTGGCATGGACTCAGTGGGCCGAAAGGCCTGTTTCCCTGCTGTAACTTTCAACCTGTATCTTTCAATTTTTCAGTTGCCTGTCACATGATGAACTTCCAAGAATATGTCCAACTAGATTTGGTAACCTCAGACTTGGTCATAGAGTCACTACCTACTCTCGCAGCTCGTACCATATACCCACCACTTATTCTCTGTGATTTGACAGTGCAAATTTCTATCTTCTCTCATTGTCGCTCTGAGTTGCAGTACGTAACATGAAGATTGTACATTTTTAGTGCGCATTGGTTTCATTTCACTGTGTTGAGCGTTTGGTGTGAGCTGCAGACTGCAACACCCGCAATGCACACCAGGGGTCAGTGCAGCACCACATTTAACAAAAGATGTAAGAATTGAAGCTGCAACTAACTTTAAAAAAAAATTCTGAAGCACTTTATAGGCTGGACATGAATTGGGATCTTTCCTCCCGAGGGCATACTTTCAACTTTTGCCTTTTACTAGATTTTATTTTAATTTTTATGAGGTGAGAAATGAATGCCCTCGGTCCATCTGTTCCTGGCCTTTTGTACTCTGTCAGGTTAATGGTCCATGCCGCTTAACTCTGCTAATTCATGTCAACCTCTACAGCTGTGCTGCCTTTCTTTCGGCCAAGTTGAAAATGGACAGCAGGTGATTTTTTAATATTGCATTGCAAGACGTGGACAATTCATTGGCCAAACGGCAGTGGATCCATTTGTTGCAATCTTGTCGGAGTCAGAAAGTTGTGGGTCCCAGTATAAAGTCTAATGGCCCTGTCTCACTGTGCGAGTTGACCCACGAGGTACCCCGAGTGACAGACTCGTGACGAGACTGCAAGTTATGATCAAGTGTGTAACCGAGTTCCCACGGGTATGTCATTGCTGCGATGAAAAGCAAGTTTCGTATGTTTAATAAGCAACAATGTTAAAATACATCTATTGCAGAGACACACACACCACAGATACCACACAGATAGACAGAGAGGGAGGATACCCGACCATCAGATACACACAGATAGACAGAGAGGAGAGACACACACAGATGAGCTCGGTGACATCATTCTCTGCGGGATGGTTAGCGTGCTTTGGTAGTGATTGCAGCAAGGCTAGTTACTCCAGAAGTACTCATTTATGTGCAGGACACTCTCTTCCATCTCTCCAGGTTTAATAGTAGTTGCCACTCGTGGATAGTTCGACAGTTCCGACGTTTTGAAAACTCGGGGTCACTCGTGTTTTGCAAGAGTCAAGAGTTCAGTCTGAAGAAGGGTTCTGACCCCAAACGTCACCTATTCCTTTTCTCCAGAGATGCTGCCTGACCTGCTGAGTTACCCCAGCATTTAAAAAAAAAATTTATTAGAAGTACAGGAATATGGCACCTTTAAGGTGCCTAATATATATTGACATATTACATTTTATGTACAGCTTCTTATTTTTTAATGTTTTTAATAATGAAAAAGAAAAAGAGAAGAGTAGATAATAAAAGATAGAGAAGCATGTTATATATAGTGTGTGAGAAAGAAAAAAGTGTGAAAAAAGAAAGTTGAGAATGAAAAAGAGAAAAGAAAGAAAAGAGTAGAAAGTAAGAGATTAAGGAGATCGTTATCTATATTCTTGACCATCCCTCACCCAATCCTGAAACAGTTAGCTTCCATGGTTCAACTCCAGCATTTGTGCCTGTCTTCAGTATAAACCAGCACCTGCAGTTCCTTCCGACGCAGTCAAGTGTCATTGGCAATAGGTACAATTGTCATTAACGGAACAATGAATCTCTTACTTGCAGCAGCATACCAGGCCTGCTAAACACAGTACTCAATAGATAACATAATAAAGCAAACAAAACAAGTTCAATAAATTTATAAAAAACAATATTACTGCACAACAAATCAAAAGCTTAGTCCCTCATGCAACAAAGTGAAAATCCCTTGTCAAGTGTTTAAGATGTACAGACAATGCGACAATTAAATTCTTGCTTGCAGCAGATTAACAGGTCTGTAAACATATAATAAATAAAGTAATAATTTAATTCATAACCACAATACTTGTGTAAAATAACCCCAAGCCTTTAGTGCAATCAAAGATAGCCCATCAAAGTTCATAGTTTGGGTTAGTGCTGTGTTCAGTGTTGAGAAGAAACTATTCAAACCAGGTGGTCACGGTTTTCAGACTCCTATAGCCTTTTTCTTCATGATGATAAGAGTAAAATGAGAGCATGGCCAGGGAGGTGTGAGTGCTTGATGATGCTGGCTGCCTCTTTGGGGAAGCACCTCCTGTAAATTATTTTGATAGTGGGGAGATCAATACCTGTGATGGACCGGGCAGCGGCCACCAGATTATCCAATGTATCACCAGGACTTGAATGGGTTTCTTATTTCTGTGGCTACATTCTTCTTCTTGCCGAGTCCACGCACAACATTCGAAGTTGTTCAGCCGGAGCTGACACGCTTCTCGGCATCCACATACAATGGTGTCTGTCTTACGCGTCTTGTGTGTGGTGGTGCTCTTTCCTTGACCCATGTGCCTACATTACTGTGGCTACATTACTGCGCCACTGTGGATAGGGTGGTAGAGCTACTGCCTTACAGCACTAGAGACACTGGTTCGATCCTGACTACGGGTGCTGTCTGCACGGAGTTTGCACGCTCTCACCGTGACCTGCGTGGGTTTCCTCCCACACTCCAAAGGCGTACTGGTTTGTAGGTTAATTAGCTTGGTATAAATGTAAAATGATCCCTAGTGTGTGTGTGTGTGGGATAGTGTTAGTGTGCGGGGATCGCTGGTCAGTGCGGACTCAGTAGCCCGAGGGCCAGTTTCCGCGCTGCATCCCTAAAACGAAACTAAACTAAATGACGAATCTCAGAGACAACCTAACCCAAGAGGAAAAAAAGGAAGATTCAGGTTTGGTTGAATCTATAGGTCTTCAGATCCTGTGCCTACTTTCATTGGGCTCAAGATGCAAGAGGTAATTTTCCAACACTATATTGCGGAAGGTTGGCAGGATTACGATCTACCTCATTGGTGCCCCTCAGACTATCCTTGACCGGACTCTGCAGGCTTTACCTTGCACTAAATGTTATTCCCTTATCATGTATCTATACATTGTAAATGGATCGATTATAATCATGTATTGTCTTTCTGCTGACTGGTTAGCAGGCAACAAAAAGCTTTCGCCTGTACCTCGCTACATGTGACAATAAACTGAACTGAACTGGAGTCTGGTGCTGGAGTCATGGTGACCAGTGACAAAAGTGACACATTCATCTATCCAAGACCCTTCAATCGTCATCAGTATACTAAAGAGTGGCAGCAACAACCAGCATGTGCGGAAATCGCTTATAAAACATGTGGGGGACACAATGAGGCCTAACATCTAAGACAGGGGTTGGCAACCTACGGTCCACAGGCCGGATCCGGCACATAATCCGAAATCATCTATATGGTTTCCCACTATATGGATTTCAGTAAGGCCTTTGACAAGGTTCCCCATGGAAGGTTGGTTAAGAAGGTTCAATCTTTGGGTGTTAATGGCGGAGTAGCAAGATGGATTCAACAGCGGCTGAATGGGAGATGTCAGAGAGTAATGGTGGATGGCTGTTTGTCAGGTTGGAAGCCGGTGACCAGTGGGGTGGCTCAGGGATCTGTGTTGGGTCCACTGTTGTTTGTCATGTACATCAATGATCTGGATGATGGGGTGGAAAATTGGATAAGTAAGTATGCAGATGATACTAAGATAGGTGGTGTTGTGGATAATGAAGTAGATTTTCAAAGTCTACAGAGAGATTTGGGCCATTTGGAAAAGTGGGCTGCAAGATGGCAGATGGAGTTTAATGCTGATAAGTGTGAAGTGCTACATCTTGGCAGGACAAATCAAAATAGGACGTACATGGTAAATGGTAGGGAATTGAGGAATGCTGTGGAACAGAGGGATCTAGGAATAACTGTGCATAGTTCCCTGAAGGAGGAATCACATGTAGATAGGGTGGTAAAGCCAGTCCTAGGCTCACAGGCGACCTGGGTGCGCAGGCAATCTGGGAACTGCAGGTCCTTTGGCCCACCGTGTCCTCGCCGACCAGCAATCACCCCGTACGCTAGAACCTTCCGACACACTAAGAACAATTTACCGAAGCACTTAACCTACAAACCTGCACTTCTTTGGGGTCTTACCATCACGGAGCTGGCTGACCTTGGTGGTTTTACTGCAACATGTTTCACAAAACATGGGGGGGGGGGGGATTGTCCCCCACTGCTCAAAACATGGGGGGGGGAATAGCCCCCCCCCCGCCCGTCCCCCCCCCCCCGCCCGTCCCCCCAGGATTTCCGCCCATGACATTTCAGAAGGCCCTGCAGTTCAGAAATAAAATATTTCCAAAAGAGGATACATTTGGGTGGGAAAAACTACATTGAAGATTAAATTAGAGGGATGAAGAGCTTCTAGAAATGCAAATATGATGGCAGTGAGATCTCAGTGGGAGCATGAATGATTTTACTGTACACAGTGTACATTACATCTGCATAGCTGAAAAATACATGTCAAAATAAGTTACCAGTGGATACAATTACGACTTTTAAAATACATTTGGACAGATATATGGAGTGGGATAAATGCAGGAAAATGGTACCTGTCCAGTGTACAAACTTGGTCAGCATGGCCAAGGTGGACCAAAGGGCCTTTTTCCATAATGTACTGTTCTACATTCCATATTTTATTATATGTGAATATATATTTTATTGTACGTATCACCACAGGGACCAAAATTTAGAGCCCTTAATTGTGAGTGTGAATTGAATTTAAGCAACGTAACTGAGGCAGGCATTTCAGGTCAGAACTTCTTCAGACTGATTGTAGTGGACGGTGGGGGAAGAAAGCTGGAAGAGAGGTGGGGGGGGGGGGACAAAGTCTGTCAAGTAGGTGGATAGAGGTGAGGGGGAGGGGGTGGTTAGAGAGAGATGAAAAGACTAAATGTGTGAGAAGGAGAAAAAATGAGAATGTAATGTTGACTTTGTTGGATTGGAAACCACCCAAGTTGAATATGACATCACATGCTGTTTATCCAGTTGTCCGAAGATCCAGGTCTCGGAGATGCTGCCTGACCTGCTAAGTTACTCCAGTCGTTTTTGGTTTAGTTTAGTTTAGAGATACAGCACAGAAACAGGCCCTTCTGCCCACCTAATCGGTGTCGACCAGCGATCCCCGCATACTAATAGCCCTGTCCCACGGTATGAGTTAATTCCAAGAGCTCTCCCGAGTTTATAAAAAAACAAACTTGTGGTAAGCACGGAGAATGAACGTAGCGGGTACGTCGGAGCTCGGGGACGTCTCTTAGCGCTAACAGCAGGTACTCGGGAAGACTCGCTAACGACAAGTAAGCACGGGAAGGCTCGTGAAGATTTTTCAACATGATGAAAAATGTCCACGAGAGCCCCGAGTACCGACGAGTGGCCATTACCGTAAATCTCCGAGTTCGAATCAGGGCAAACTCGGGAGAACTCTTAGAATGAACTCGTACCGTGGGACAGGGCTTTCACACTATCCTACACACTCTAGAGACAGTTATGCATTTATACCAGGCCAATTAATCTACAAACCTGTAGTACGTCTTTGGAGCGTGGGAGAAAACCGAAGATCTCGGAGAAAACCCACGCAGGTCACAGGGGAGAACGTACAAATTCCATACAGACAGCGCCCGTAGACAGAATCGAGTCCGGGTCTCTGGCGACGTAAGGCAGCAACTCTACCAGCTGCACCACCATGCCGCAGTACATTGTATCTTTGTTTTGTAAACCAGCATCTGCAGTTCCTTGTATCTTGAATAGAAAGACTGCTCTCTTAACAAACCCAATACCAGGCAGCAGTTAAACAAAACTAAAACCAAAAATGTTGGAAATATTTAGATGGTCAGGCAACAATTGAGGATAGAGTTGCTGAATTAAAGTGTCAAATCAATGATTTTTCAGATGCCATTTAACTAGCTGAGTTATTTTCGCATTTTGTATTTTTACTTCAGGTTTCCAACATTAGTAATAAAGGGTCTCGACACGAAACATCACCCATTCCTTCCCTCCCTCCAGAGATGCAGCCTGTCCCGCTGAGTTACTCCAGCATTTTGTATCTATCATTAGTAACACAGTATTTAACTAAAGGCTTCGGAGAGGTTAAACAAATCTTGGTTTCCAGGTTTAACAAAGGCTAATGTTTTTGCAGCAGAAGTATTTAATCTGTAGCACCTTAATATTAGTGTTAAAATTGATTGATATTTTTCTACATAATCTACCACCTTCACGTGGAGCCAGGTTGAGTGTAATGAGGTGAGAGATCGTGATAGTTATCAAGGGGACTATGGATCGAGAATTAAAGACTAACTTTGGCACGATCAGCAGTTTCAATGGAAATGTGACCACCATGATTTATTATACACTATTCAATATTTTAATATCTTAATATGAACAGACTATTAAATTATTAATATATATCTGTCAAATTTAGTGTCACTGAGGGGGACAAAGGTATCAATCAAACTATTTTATGCGACAGAGAGCGCACAACTCGAGGAAGTCTCCTGAATATATATTTGAAGGTCGACTCAAGTAAGATCTAGCGAGTCAGTGCCATAGCAATAGGATGGGTGGAAAAGAGAGAGTTTTCAGGAATTATTTAAAAGGTGAGTGATTATACAGATAGAAAGATGCTGCACGGAAACAGGCTCTTCAGCCCACACTGACCATCGACCGATTACTTCTCCGTTATCCAGCTTTCTCATCTCCCTCCCGACACACCAGGGGCAATTTACAGAGGGCCAATTAACCCACAATCCTGCACCTCTTTGGGATGTGGGTGGAAACGGGAGGAAACCCACCTGGTCACTGGAGGACGTGCAAACCTCACACACACAGACAGCACCCGAGGTCAGTATCGAACCCAGGTCTCTGGCGTTGTGAGGCAGCAGATCTACCAGCACAGAAACAACCCCTTCAGTCCAACTCTTCCTTGCTGACCAAGATGCCCCATCTACACTAGTCCCATTTGCCTGCGTTTGGCCCATAACCCTCTAATAGACAATAGGTGCAGGAGTAGGCCCTTCAAGCCAGCACCGCCCAATTTGACTCATGGACCTGTCCAAATGTCTTTTAAATGGTGTTACAGTAAGTGCCTCAACTACCTCCTCTGGCAGCTCATTCATTATACCCACCACCCACTGAGTGAAATGTTTGCCCCTCTGGTTCCTATTAAAGATCTTTCCCTTTAAATAATAAACCTCTGGCCCTACCTCAGTTCTTGATTCCCCCTACCCTAGAAAAAAAGCTTCTGTGCATTCACCCTATCCCCCTCCTGATTTTATACACCTCTATGAGATTACCCTTCAGCCCCCTGCAGCTGGAATGGCCTGACCAACCTTCCACAACCGCTCAAGACCTATAGTCCTGGCAACATCCTCGTAATTCTCCTTACCCTGAGAAAAAAAAACTCTATGCATTCATTAATGTAAAATGATGAAATATTTCCTGTGTTGGGTAAAGACTTTTTGCTCACATGAAATATTGCAACATAATTGGAATACTTACGCATGTGCCTTTATTCTGACTGTGTGTTGCATCAGATGTATAATGAATCATTAGTGGTAGAGAGCTGGTGAAACAAGTCCAGGCTTATTCTACTCTCTAACACAGACCTTATATCACCTTTTACACACTAAATAATGAATGGAATTACACAACTATTCAGGATGTAGAAATCAGCGAGAGGAGTACAGCTAAAGTTCAAACAGCTTATGTCACATAAAGAGTTAAGGTATCGATTGCAGAATTATCAGTAGCCGAGTTATCAAAAGCCCAAAGTCCAGCAAAGGACCGTTCTTAGTTTACTTTAGTTTAGTTTAGAGATACAGTGCTGAAACAGGCCCTTTGGCCCACTGGGTCCACACTGTGGTCCCCGCACACGAACACTATCCTACACACACTAGAGACAATTTACATTTATACCAAGCCAAGCAACCTACAAACCTGTACAGTGGCTTGCAAAAGTTTTCATACCCCTTGAACTTTTCCACATTTTGTCACGTTACAACCACAAACGTAAATGTATTTTATTGGGATTTTATGTGATAGACCAACACAAAGTGGCGCATAATTGTGAAGTGGAAGGAAAATGATACATGGTTTCCAAATTTTTTTACAAATAAAAAACTGAAAAGCGTGGCGTGCAAAAGTATTCAGCCCCCTTTAGACGTAGAAACATAGAAAATAGGTGCAGGAGTAGGCCATTCAGCCCTTTGAGCCTGCACCACCATTCAATATGATCATGGCTGATCATCCAACTCAGTATCCTGTACCTGCCTTCTCTCCATACCCCCTGATCCCTCTGGCCACAAGGGCCACATTTAACTCCCTCTTAAATCTAGCCAATGAACTGGCCTCAACTACCTTCTGTGGCAGATAATTCCAGAAACTCACCACTACTCTGATACCCCTACATAAAATCCAGTGCAACCAATTGCCTTCAGAAGTCACCTAATTAGTAAATAGATTTCACTTGTGTGTAATCTAATCTCAGTATAAATACAGCTGTTCTATGAAGGCCTCAGAGGTTTGTTAGAGAACATTAGTGAATAAACAGCATCATGAAGCCCAAGGAACACAGCAGACAGGTCAGGGATCAAGTTGTGGAGCAGTTTAAAGCAGGGTTAGGTTATAAAAAAATACCCCAAGCTTTGAACATCTCACGGAGCACTGTTCAATCCATCATCTGAAAATGGAAAGAGTATGGCACAACTGCAAGCCTACCAAGACATGGCTGTCCACCTAAACTGACAGGCTGGGCAAGGAGAGCATTGATCAGAGAAGCAGCCAAGAGGTCCATGGTAACTCTGGAGGAGCTGCAGAGATCCACAGCTCGGGTGGGAGAATCTGTCCACAGGACAACTATTAGTCGTGCACTCCACAAATCGGGCCTTTATGGAAGAGTGGCAAGAAGAAAGCCATTGTTGAACCAAAGCCATAAGAAGTCCCGTTTGCAGTTTGCCACAAGCCATGTGGGGGACACAGCAAACATGTGGAGGAAGGTGCTCTGGTCTGATGAGACCAAAATTGAAGTTTTTGGCCTAAATACAAAACGCTATGTGTGGTGGAAAACTAACACTGCACATCACCCTGAACACACCATCCCCACTGTGAAACATAGTGGTGGCAGCATCATGCTGTGGGGATGCTTTTCTTCAGCAGGGACAGGGAAGCTGGTCAGAGTTGATGGGAAGATGGATGGAGCCAAATACAGGGCAATCTTGGAAGAAAACCTGTTAGAGTCTGCAAAAGACTTGAGACTGGGGCGGAGGTTCACCTTCCAGCAGGACAACGACCCTAAACATACAGCCAGAGCTACAATGGAATGGTTTAGATCAAAGCATATTCATGTGTTAGAATGGCCCAGTCAAAGTCCAGACCTGAATCCAATTGAGAATCTCTGACAAGACTTGAAAATTGCTGTTCACACACTCTCCATTTGATCTGACTGAGCTTGAGCAATTTTGCAAAGAAGAATGGGCAGATATTTCAGTCTCTAGATGTGCAAAGCTGGTAGAGACATACCCCAAAAGACTTGCAGCTGTAATTGCAGGGAAAGGTGGTTCTACAAAGTATTGACTCAAGGGGGCGGAATACTTTTGCATGCCTCGCTTTTCAGTTTTTTATTTGCAATCTGGGAGTGGCGGTGCTGCCCTGGCAGCAGCGGCTCGCCTGCAGTCTGTCTGTTTTTCTTTTTATTTGTTGTTTTCTTGTCATGTTTTTAACGTAAGTTTGAGTTATTATGTAGTGTATGTGTGTGGGAGGGGTAGGAGAAAAGTTCTTAGTCTCTTCCTTTTGGGGGGGACGCGACTTTTCTTGTCGTATCCCCCGTCTCTGTCTCCGTCTGCGCTGAGACCTATTGCGGAGCTGGCGGCCTCCAACTTTAACTGCGACCGACCCGAGGCTCCGGAGGTAGAGGCAGCCAGGACTTACCAGCGTGGGGCTGGCCGACTTCGGGGCTGCGGCGGGTTCAGGCGTTCCGGCGGCCCGACTCGGAGCCGTGGCGGCTTTCCGGTGGCGGTGGCGCCGGCAGCGACTTCGGAGGCCCGGCCGCGGGCCCAGTGGACGACATCGTCGGGAGCTCGCAGGTCACAGGTTGGTGACCTGTTTTTCCGGAGCTCCCGTGGCAACAGCTGCGTCCGCTGGACTGGAGGGCGGCAGCTTCGGCAGCTTCAACCGCCCCGGGCCGCGGAGTTGAACCGGCCCGCTCGCGGAGCGCGGTTCACCCGCGGGACTTATTTACATCACCCGGTGCGGTCACAACATTGGAGGCCTGGGTCGCCTCAGCGCAGAGGAAGAGGAAGAAGGGAAGAGACAAAGACAAGATTTTTGCCTTCCACCACAGTGAGGAGGTGCCTGGTGAACTCACGGTGGTAGATGTTAAATGTGTTTATTGTGTGATTTTGTTATTTACTATATGTATGACTGCAGGCAACGGAATTTTGTTCAGACCACAAGGTCTGAATGACAATAAAGTTTTCCAAGTTTCAAGTTCCAGATTGCACCTGAGATCAGGATCGAACCCAGGTTTCTGACGCTGTGAGGCAGTAGCTCAACTAGGTGTGCCATTGTGCCGCACTATCTTGAACAAAACGTCTTACAGTAGCAGTGCACAGTAAGTCGAGTAGGACCTGCTGAGTACTTTGAACTATTCCATTTTACAAACAAAACAAGATTTTCTGGCAAAGACACAAAGTGCTGGAGTAATGGGCCTGTCCCATTTGGCGTTTTTTTTTAATTTTATTTTTTTTTATTTTTTTTTTAGGCAACTGCCGGTGGCTTTCATAGTTGTAGCAGGTCGCCACAAAACCGACGACAACCTACATCAGGAGAAGTCAAGCTACGCTCATTGGCGTCAAACCCTCTGTCGCCGAAAAATGTTCAACATGTTGAAAATTTAGCGGCGACCAGAAAGACGCTACGATTTTTTGCGCGACTGAGGAGACGACTCCTGGCGACCACCGGCGAACATGTCACCTGTAGTTGCCTTAAAGAATCGCCTACGTGGGACAGTCCCATAACTCAGTGGATCAGGCAGCATCTCTGCAGAACATGGATAGGTGACGATTCAAATCAGAACCATTCTACAGACTTCAGTCCCAACCTGAAATGTCACCGACCCCCGTTCTGCAGACATGCTGCCTGACTTGTTGAGTTACTCCAGCACTTTGTGCCTTTTTATGTAAACCAGCATCTGCAGTTCCTTTTATCAACAGGGATTTTCCAGTGATTACATGTGCCAGTGGGACTTGACTGTATTTGTGAATAAATACAGTGAAGAAGCAGCAGAACAAACTACACGAAACCTGGAAAATGTAATTGGAAGTTGTGTTTCGTTACCTGTGCCATAACAACGCCTTGCATTAGGTGTAGGAAGGAACTGCAGACGTGTGGGAAAGAAATGCAGATGCTGGTTTAAATCGAAGGTAGACACAACATGCTGGAGTAGATTCAAGAGAGTTTATTGCCATGTGTCCCAGATAGGACAATGAAATTCTTGCTTTGCTTCAGCACAACAGAATAGAGTAGGCATGAATACAGAACAGATCAGTGTGTCCATATACCATTATATAAATATATACACACATGAATAAATAAAACGGATAAAGTGCCAATAAACAGACAATGGGCTATTAAAGTTCAGAGTTTTGTTTGAGGAGTTCAATAGCCTGATGGCTGTGGGGAAGAAGCTGTTTCTGAACCTGGACGCTGCAGTCTTCAGGCTCCTGTACCTTCTACCTGAAGGTAGCGGGGAGATGAGTGTGTGGCTAGGGTGGTGTGGGTCCTTGATGATGCTGCCAGTCTTTTGAGGCAGCAACTGCGATAGATCCCCTCGATGGAAGGGAGGTCAGAGCTGATGATGGACTGGGCAGTGTTTACCATTTTTTGTAGTCTTTTCTGCTCCAGGGCGCTCAAGTTGCCGAACCAAGCCACGATGCAACCGGTCAGCAAGCTCTCTACTGTGCACCTGTAGAAGTTAGAGAGAGTCCTCCTTGACAGACCAACTCTCCTTAATCTTCTCAGGAAGTAGAGGCGCTGATGTGCTTTCTTTATGATTTCTCAGCGGGACAGGCAGCATCTCTGGAGAGAAGGAATGGGTGAGGTTTTGGATCGAGGACCCTTCTTCAGAGATAAGGGAAACGAATTGATATAGACAGTGATGTAGGGAGAGATATAGAACAATGAATGAACGATATGCAGAAAAGTAATGATGATAAAGTTCCTGTGGACTGTGGAGGGTAGCCAATGGAAACCCACTTTTTAAGAAAGGAGGGAAAGAGAAAATGGGGAATTATAGACCTATCAGGACCATTCTACAGACTTCAGTCCCAACCTGAAATGTTACCTACCCACGTTCTGCAGGCATGCTGCCTGTTGAATTACTCCAGCACTTTGTGTCTTTTTATGTAAACCAACATCTGCGTTTCCTTTTATCAATAGGGATTTTCCAGTGATTACATGTGCCGGTGGGACTTGACTGTATTTACAACATAATCAAGTTGACTACACACCCAACTTATTTATTTGGTTACCATCTACCCTGGGGCATGCAAAAAGTTAAGAGAGGCACGATACAAATCTGTCTTCCTTGCAAAGAAGCTTTGTTTCTGCATCTTTTGCCAAACACTTTAAGTTTGTTTCCTATGGTTACGGACCTTTCTACAACTGGTAATAATGCCTTCCTATTTGTTTAATCAAAACCAATGAAGATTTCGAAAGCCATAAAGATACATTTATGTCTTCTTTTGTAATCATAACTACAGTTTTTCAATGTGATGTCCTCAGCGTTGTGAAACTATTTGCTTCCCCCCCCCCCCCCCCCCCCCCCCCCCCCCCCCCCCCCAAAAATGTTGTGCCCTTTCCAAGATGCTGACTGAAGTGCAGTGCCCAGAACTGAACACAATAGCTCAACGGATGGCTGGCACAATGTTATAACGGTTTAACACATTCTGTAGCTATGAACCACCAAATTCTCAACTTGTTCTGACACCATTTTAATCTTTCATTCTGGTTGTTTCATTTCAATTTCTAGTGCATTAAATTTTATATGTTTATCCATTTTTATAACATATTTCTGAAGAAGGGTCCTGACCTGAAACATCACCTTTCCATTTTCTCCAGAGACGCTGAGTTGTTTAGTTAAGGTGATTGTCATGCGTACCATGGTAAAGTGAAAAGCTTGTTGTTGCGTGCTAACCAGTCAGTGGAAAGATGCTACATGATTACAATCGAGCCGTCTAAAGTATACAGATACGTGATAAAGGGAATAATGTTTATTGCAAGATAAAGCCCAGTAAAGTCTGATTAAAGTCTGAGGGTCCTCAATGAGGTAGATAATAGCTCTGGACCACTCTCTAGTTGTTGGTAGGACAATAGACTATAGGTGCAGGAGTAGGCCATTCGGCCCTTCCAGCCAGCACCGCCGTCCAATGTGATCATGGCTGATCATCCCCAATCAGCCTTCTCCCCATATCCCCTGACTCCGCTGTCTTTAAGAGCCCTATCTAGCTCTCTCTTGAAAGTATCCACGGAACTGGCCTCCACTGCCCTCTGAGGCAGAGAATTCCACAGACTTACAACTCTCTATGTGAAAATATTTCAATTGCCTATTAATAGCTACTCCAGAACCTTGTGACTTTTTTTTTGTCAACCAGCATCTGCAGTTCTTTGTGTCTCCTTTTGACATCACGTTTGCTGTTTACGTCCTTGAACCCACAGGCTACATTTTGAAAATTTGCTCAGTACATTTTGTCACTCAGCACGTTGAGCTTTCAGTTTGCAAACATCTATTATTTATTCACTTGTCAAATGTCATTTGAAGAATTAAATTAATCAATTAACCTCATTAGTCTCTCCTGAATGGCACAACGCCTTTGTTAATCAAACACATTTTACCTACAAAATTCCGTGTTGCTTCTTATTTACAGTATCTCCTATTCTGAATGGCAATTGGCTTTGGCCTGGATATTTGATACAAATATATACCCAGAATCATTGCTACGTTTTGGAGGCAATTGTTAAAAGTTTATCTCCCTCTGCTCTTAATATTTGTTCACACAAAAGGTGGTAGGTGCGTGGAACAAGCTGCCAGAGGAGGTAGTTGATGCAGGGACTATCCCAATGTTTAAGAAGCAATTGGTCAGGTATATGGATAGGACAGGCTTGGAGGGATATGGACCAAGCGCAGGCAGGTGGGACTAGTGTAGCTGGGACATGTTGGTAGGTGTGGGCAAGTTGGGCTAAAGGGCCTGTTTGGCCACTGTATCACTCTATGAGTAGCACATTTTCAGCCCTTCAGAGAATTGAATAGGAAGGACTAGAGCCTCAAAGTTGTGCACCCTCATTTACCTCAGTGATTGTGTACCTAGTGCTTTGAATTCTGCATAGAACACAAAGTGCTGTAGTAACCCAACAGGTCAGGCGGCATACCATTAGTTTACAGCTTTTGTCTTGAACTGGTATTGTTAATAATATTGGCTTATTACTGTCACATGCAGCGAAAAACGTTCTTTAGTGTTCTGCCCAGATAAATGGCACGATAGCTGGGTGCTGCAAGAACAAGGAAACCAAACATAGAGTGACATTGAGAGGGAGAGTGCCGATAAAATGAAAGCAAAGGCCGCAATGCCTATCTTGTTATGCAATCCCCCTCTACCGCTGTAATCTTATCCAACCTCAGACATTCCATGACAACAGTCAGTTCAATGGTTCAATATTATTTTATTGTCATGTGTTCTGAAGTACAGTGAAATTATTTCCTTGTATTCAGTTCAGTTTCTACTATACATTCAGCACAATCACACTAAGCAGTATCGGTCAGTTTTTTCCAAGCATAGATTTGAAGGTGAGGTGTTAGTGTAAGATAGTCAACCACACCATCAGTACACTGAAGTCTCCATGTTTCAGATACCATCTTGTATCCTTCAAGTCCAAAGTATTCGCAAAATGTTGGTGTAACCTTGAAGAGTTTAAAGAGTCTTTAAGGCCAGTTGTCCTGGCAGCGGCAAGAGGTCAGAGTTACAGGGGTGGGCCTGGCCTGGTGATGTTGTCGGTGTCCTCCACCGCTGCTCCGCCGCTCCATGCTGCTGCAGGCCGTGTCCAGTCCGCTCGCTCAGCCACTTGCAGCGGGGCCCGGTCTAATGGAGCTCCAGGCTGCTGCAGGGCCTCCAGTGGCCCACTTCGCTGACTCGACCCACTCCATCGCCTCCTCAACACCGGCCGTGAACACGCTATCCTTCGTCCCCGACCTCCATTGCTCAGCCTCCATGCCCCGGGGCTCCTAATGCAGCCTTCCTAGAGCACCCTGAACCCCCAGCCCGTTCATCGGCATCGTTCCTCTCCTACACCCACCTACACCACCGCCGCCATCTTGATGGTGGCCTCTGCATCCTTCCAGTCCTGTTTAGCTGAGTTTAGAGTTTTATAGCATGGAAACATGGCTTTCAGCCCACCGAGTCCGCACCCACCATCGATCACCACGCTAGTTATCCCACTACGCATTCGGGGCAATTTACAGAGGCCAACGAGCCTACAAACGTGCACGTCTATGGAATGTGGGAGAAAACCAGAGAACGTGGAGGAAACTCATGCGGTCACAGTAAGAATGTGCAAACTGTACAGGCAACATGTAGTCAGGATCACAGTCAGGTTCACAATGGCGCAGCTGATAGAGCTGCTGCCTCACAGCGCCAGAGACCCGGGTTCGATCCTGACCTCGGGTGCTGCCTGTGTGGAGTTTGCAGTTTTTCCTTGTGACTGCATAGCCTGTTTTTTTCCCCAATAGTACTGTACTTATTAACGCCCTTATTCGTTTAAAGCGGACAAAATGCAATAACGGACACCACATTCCACACCACTGTGACCCCTTATAGCGAGGGTTATCTGCGGATGCATTCTGGAGTGCACCAGGCAGTGTGAAAAAGCAGCAGAACCAACTACACGAAACCTGGAAAATTTCATTGGAAGTTGTGTTTCGTTACCTGTGCCATAACAACGCCTTGCATTAAGTGTAGGAAGGAATTGCAGATGTTTGGGAAAGAAATGCAGATGCTGGTTTAAATCGAAGGTAGACACAAAATGTTGGAGTAACTCAGTGGGACAGGAGAGCAGGAATGGGTGACGTTTTGGATCGAGGACCCTTGTTCAGACTGATTAGGGATAAGGGAAACGATTGATATGGCCGATGATGTAGAGTGATATAGAACAATGAATGAAAGATATGCAGAAAAGTAACGATGATAAAGGAAAGTTCCTATGGACTGGAGGGTAGCCAATGGAACCACAATTTTTAAGAAAGGAGGGAGAGAGAAAATGGGGAATTATAGAACAGTTAGCCTTACATCGGTAGTGGGGAAGATGCTTGAGTCGATTGTTAAAGATGTTATAGCAGCGCATTTGGAAAGCAGGATTGTCAGGATCAGTCAAAGCCAGCATGGATTTATGAAGGGGAAATCATGCTTGACTAATCTTCTGGAATTTTTTGAGGATGTAACAAGTAGAATGGATAAGGGAGAGCCAGTGGATGTGGTGTAGCTGGACTTTCAAAAAGCCTTTGACAAGGTCCCACACAAGAGATCAGTGTGCAAAATCAAAGCACATGGTACTGGAGCCCCCCCCCCCCCCCCCCCCAACATCAATCTGAGGAAGGGTCTGAAGATGGGTTTTGTCCCGAAACGTCGCCTATTCCTTCGCTCCATAGATGCTGCCTCCCCCGCTGAGATTCTCCAGCATTTTTGTCTACCAGGTATCTTTCCCTTTCATGTTTGTAGCCTCACGCAATCATGATGCAATCACTGCGCATCACCCACGTCTGGCAGTGTGGAGGAGATGGTGATGAAATCCGCACCTTCAGTTAATTCCCTGCCTCGGGGGCCGGATGTAAATTCTTTGAGTCGAAAGCTTAAGTACAGGTGAATGAGGTAATTGCAGGTTGTTTGCCATTTGTAGACACTTCTCCACAATTTCCAACTCCATTTCAGTCTCCCAAGGGAATGTTGGAAGTGAATGAGGGGGGAAGGCAGGTCAGAACATCGAACATAGAAAAGTACAACGCATAATATGCCTGTACCAATACCATTGTTTTCACTTTGCTCTGGGATTTTATTTAATTCACATGTTTAGTCGATAATGTTTAATTATTAATGTTTAATGTTTTATGTGTCATTCCTAACTGTCACTGTATGTCATGTTGTCACTTGCGGGCGGAGCACCATGGCAAATTCCTTGTATGTGAAAACTTGGCCAATAAACTTATTCATACATAAACGAGAGGAATAGATCCAATAGACAATAAGTGCAGGAGTAGGCCATTCGGCCCTTCAAGCCAGCACCGCCATTCAATGTGATCATGGCTGATCATCCCCAATCAGTACCCCATTCCTGCCTCCTCCCCATATCCCCTGACTCTGCCATGGTTAAGAACCCTATCTAGCTCTCTCTTGAAAGTATCCAGAGAACCTGCCTCCACCGTCCTCTGAGGCAGAGAATTCCACACTCACAACTCTCTGTGAGAAAAAGTGTTTCCTCGTCTCCGCTCTAAATGGCTTACTCCTTATCCTTAAACTGTGGCCCCTAGTTCTGGACTCCCCCAACATCGGGAACATGCTTCCTGCCTCTAGCGTGTCCAAACCCTTGATAATCTTATATGTTTCAATAAGATCCCCTCTCACCTAAACTCTAGCGTGTACAAGCCCAGCCGTTCCATTCTCTCAGCATATGACAGTCCCTCCATCCCGGGAATTAACCTTGTGGACCTATGCTGCACATAACAAGAATGTCCTTCCTCAAATTATGGGACCAAAACTGCACACAATGCTCCAGGTGTGGTCTCACTAGGGCCATGTACAACTGCAGACGGACCTCTTTGCTCCTATACTCGACTCCTCTAGCTATAAAGGCCGACATGCCATTCGCTTTCTTCATAGCCTGCTGTACCCGCATGCTTACTTTCATAGACTGATGAACAAGGATCCCCAGATCCCGTTGTACTTCCCCTTTTCCCAACTTGACGCCATTTAGATAGTAATCTGCCTTCCTGTTTTTGATACCAAAGTGGATAACCTCACATTTATCCACATTGAACTTCATCTGCCATGCATCTGCTCACCCCCCTAACCTGTCCAAGTCACCCTGCATTCCCATAGCATCTTCCTCACAGTTCACACTGCCACCCAGCTTAGTGTCATCTGCAAATTTGTTAATGTTACTTCGAATCCCTTCATCCAAATCATTGATGTATGTTGTCAATAGCTGTGGTCCCAACACCGAGCCTTGCAGTACCCCACTAGTCACTGCCTGCCATTCTGAAAGGGACCCGTTAATCTCTACTCTTTGTTTCCTGTCTGCCAACCAATTTTCTATCCACGTCAGCACTCTACCCCCAATACCATGTGTCCTAATTTTGCCCACTAATCTCCTATGTGGGACCTTATCAAATGCTTTCTGATGGTCCAGGTACACTACATCACTGGCTCTCCCTTGTCCATTTTCCTAGTTACATCCTCAAAAAATTCCAGAAGATTAGTCAAGAATGACTAATTTCCACTTCGTAAATCCATGCTGACTCAGACCGATCGTATTACTGCTGTCCAAATGTGCGGCTATTTCATCTTTTATAATTGACTCCAACATCTTTCCCACCACCGATGTCAGGCAAACTGGTCTATAATTCCCTGTTTTCTCGCTCCTGCCTTTCTTAAAAAGTGGGTTAACATTAGCTACCCTCCAATCCACGGGAACTGATCCTAAGTCTATAGAACATTGGAAAATTATCACCAATGCATCCACAATTTCTAGAGCCATTTCCTTAAGTACCCAGGGATGCAGACCACCAGGCCCTGGGGATTTATCAGCCTTCAGTCCCATCAGACTACCCAACACCATTTCCTGCCTAATGTGGATTTCCTTCAGTTCCTCCATCACCCCAGATCCTCTAGCCACTACTATATCAGGAAGATTGTTTGTGTCCTCCTCAGTGAAGAGAGATCTAAAGTACCTGTTCAACTCATCTGCCATTTCCTTGTTGCCCATAATAAATACACTTTTTCGGTCTTCAAGGGTCCAACTTTGGTCTTAACTAATTTTTTCCTCTTCACATACCTAGATTGATAGCATCTCTTGCCCACAGAAGGGGAACCGAGGACCAGAGGACATAGGTTCAAGGTGAAGGGCAAAAGATTTAATAGGAATTTGAGGGGTAACGTTTTCACAGAAAGGGTGGTGGGTGTATGGAACAAGCTGCCAGATGAGGTAGTTGAGACTGGGACTATTGCAATGTTTAAATAGCAGTTAGACAGGTTTGGAGGGATATGGACCAAGCGCAGGCAGGTGGGACAAGTGTAGCTGGGACATGTTGGCCGGTGTGGGCAAGTTGGGCCGAAGGGCCTGTTTCCACACTGTATCACTCTATGACTATGAGTGGGTGACATTTCGGGTCGAGACCCTTCTGCAGACATGACCCTTGTGACGGGGGTCTCCTCTGTAGGTTCCTCTGCACAAAAACACTGACTCCAGTCTGAAGAAGGGTACACAAAGTGCTGGAGAAACCCAGCGGGTGCAGCAGCATCTATGGAGCGAAGGAGGTGGGCAACGTTTCAGGCCGAAACCCTTCTTCAGACTGATGGGGGGGGGGGGGGGGGAAGAAAGGAGGAGGAGCCCTAGGGCTGAGGGAGAGGTAGGAAGGGGAGGAGACAGCAAGGGTCAACAGAATTGAGAGAATTCAATGTTCATGCCCTGAGGATGCAGACTCCCCAAGCGGAATATGAGGTGCTGTTCCTCCAATTTGCGGTGTTGCTCACTCTGGCCGTGGAGGAGGCCCAGGACCGAGAGGTCAGATACGGAATGGGAGGGGGAGTTGAAGTGCTGAGCCACCGGGAGGTCGGGTTGGTTATTGCGGACCGAGCGGAGGTGTTCGGCGAAACGATCGCCAAGCCTCCGCTTGGTCTCACCGATATAGATCAGCTGGCATCTGGAGCAGTGGATGCAGTAGATGAGGTTGGAGGAGGTGCAGGTGAACCTCTGTCGGACCTGGAAGGACTGCTTGGGTCCTTGAGAGGAGTGGAGGGGGGGAGGTAAAGGGACAAGTGTAGCATCTCTGGAAGAAGGGTCACCTATTTCCTTAGCTCCATAGATGCTGCCTCACCAGCTGAGTTTCTCCAGCATTTTGGTCGAACTTTGGATTTTTCCAGCATCTGCAGTTCTTCCTCGATCCAGTCACTGTCTCCGCCCCTCAAGTGAGAGGCGTCACCTCCTCGTTTTGTTTACCAGACCCAGACCTACCCGGAGCTGCCGGCCTGCACGATGGCTACTTGGTTGTGGGAGAGTTTCGGGGCGATCCGAGCCGCCCTGCCAGGGCAAACCTGCATCCTTCTGCTCACTTTCCTCGCCTTGCTGGGCTGGTAAGTTAAGCCTGTACTGTAACAGAGGACAGGATAAAGCCGACTGCCTGAATCCCCCCCCAACAAAACAACAACAACAACAAGAAAATGCAGCACACTTGTTGCTCCTAGGGTCTGAGAAGAAAGTTTAAACCGCAGCTAGAATGTGTAGGAAGCAACTTCATTGGAAGTTTTACCTGTGCCATAACGACGCCTTGCGATTATTAAGTGTAGGAAGGAGCTGCAGATGTGTGGGGAAGAGAAATGCAGGTAAGATGCTGGTTTAAACCGAAGGTAGGTAGATCGACGCAAAAAGCTGGAGTAGCTCAGCGGGGCAAGGCAGCATCGCCGGAGAGAAGGGGTGGGTGTTTAAGTAGGAACTGGAGATGCTGGAAAATCGAAGGTGGACTTTTGTGCTGGAGAAACTCCAGGCGATAGGCAATAGGAAATAGGCAATAGGAAATAGGCAACGTTTCGGGCCGAAACCCAAAGGGTTTCGGCCCGAAACGTTGTCTATTTCCTTCGCTCCATAGATGCTGCTGCAGCCGCTGAGTTTCTCCAGCACTTTCGCCTACCTGAGAAGGGATGGGTGACGGTCGTGTTCGGGTCGAGACCCTTTAGCCTGTTGTGAAGCACAGGGCGGAGAAGGTCCATGTGTCTTATCTTCAGCATCTGCAGCTCCTTCCCTGCAGGTTGCTGTAACCAGTTGAGGTAACAAGTGGTAGTGGTTCCCGAATCAGAACTGACCTGTTACTGTCCAAGACCACCTTCGGTGGAACTGGAAAAACTGGAAAATCCAGAAGTCCCGCATGTTTTAAGTAGCAGGGGTGGAGAGAGAGAGAATGCAGAACAAAGTTGTGAAGAATGACTAGAAGTTAGAGAGACAGTGTTGGGGGAGGGGGGGGGGGGGGGAATCATTTTCAAAAAGTCAAGATGTAAACAAAAAGAAAAAAACTTCAGATGCTGGTTTACAAAAAAAGGACACAGAGAGCAGGAGTTATAGAAACATAGAAAATAGGTGCAGGAGGAGGCCATTCGGCCCTTCGAGCCTGCACCGCCATTCAATATGATCATGGCTGATCATCCAACTCAGTATCCTGTACCTGCCTTCTCTCCATACCCCCTGATCCCTTTAACCGCTAACTCCCTCTTAACTATAGACAATGAACTGGCCTCAACTACCTTCTGTGGCAGAGAATTCCACAGACTCACCACTCTCTGTGTGAAAAATGATTTTCTCATCTCGGTCCTAAAAGACTTCCCCCTTATCCTTAAACTATGACCCCCCGTTCTGGAGTTATGCCCCGGTCCCAGTTAGGAAACCTGAACGGAAACCTCTGGAGACTTTGCGCCCCACCCAAGGTTTCCTTGCGGTTCCCGGAGGTTTTTGTCCTCCGGCAACCACCTTCAACTAGCATCGCAACCGGCTTCGACTAAAAAAAGTACCGATTTTTAAAACGGAAACCACTTTCGACCATTAGGGAGACTGACAAAAACCTCCGGGAACCGCAAGGAAACCTTGGGTGGGGCGCAAAGTCTCCAGAGGTTTCCGTTCAGGTTTCCTAAGTGGGACAGGAGCATAACTCAGTGGAGAACATGGAAAGTATGGGGAACAAAAGGGTAAAACTTGACTTCAAACTGTTAATTTGCATATGAATTCCCAAGATCACAGAACGTGCCCAGAAGGGAGGGAAGTTGCTGTCCGAGTGATGAGGTAAAAAAAACAGAGAGGAAGCAGCAGGGAGAAGTGAAACCACAAATCTCCCAGGCAGAATGAACTGGGGCGATCCGCAAACCAGCCAACCAATGTCCCTTCAATTAGACCAAAGAAACTGCTGACAATGCACTTTCTGTGAAGGACCGCAGAGCATAAGTAGATTTGAGATTTGTATGAACTAACCATTATAAAAATATTTTGTTTTTTATTTCAAGATTGTCACCATTCTAATTAAATCCACAGGTACAGCGTCGCGCCGTTTAGGTTTTTTAAACGACTCGGGATTCCCGGGCCAATGCCGCTGCCATTCATAGGAACATTCTTTCATTACAGAAAAGTATGATTTTGTTCTTATTTTAATTTTATTTTTACCATGTCGATAAATCCTGCCGGCACTTCAACTGGTGTCAAATAATTGCTTCATTGGTTAAAGGAAGGTTTAACCAGAGGTTGTGATCAGTTTCCCCAACGTGGCCTTCTCAAAGTTGTATACATCTTCAACCTCACAACCCGATGCTTATACTCCATGCCTTGCCCGGTGAAGCCAAATATACCCTCTGCCCACTTCACCACCCTGCCCACTTGTGTCGCCACTTTTACCGAGCTATGGATCTTAAGGGAATCCATTGCCACAGAAGGCTGTCGTGGCCAAGTCAATGGATATTTTTTACGGCGGAGATAGATAGATTCTTGATTAATACGGGTGTCAGGGGTTACGGGGTGAAGGCAGGAGAATGGGGTTGAGAGGGAAAGATAGATCAGCCTAATGACTTAAGGACTTATGAACTCTAAATAGACAATAGGTGCAGGAGTAGGCCATTCGGTCCTTCGAGCCAGCACCGTCATTCAATGTGATCATGGCTGATCATCCTCAATCAGTACTCCATTCCTGCCTTCTCCCCATATCCCCTGACTCTGCTATCTCAATACCACAAGGCTCCCAAGGGTTCTGAAATTTACTGTATACTTACATTTGACCTCCCAAAATACAACGCTTCGCACTTGTCCAGGTTGAAATTCCCAAATCATCGGCATTCTTTGACAACCTTCCTTGCTGTCCACAATTTTCATTTCATCTGCAGATTTGCTAACCAGACCACCCACATCTCCATCCAGGTCATTTATACATCTGTAGTTTGTAATTACCGATTGTGTTGCTCATTGAGGATCAAGAGGTCATTGAACACTAGTGGCGGCACAGGGGCACGGCTGGTCGAGCCGCCCCCTCGCAACAGAGACCCAGGTTCAATCCTGACCTCGGGTACTGTGTATGTGTGTCTATGTTCTCCCTGTGACTGAGTGAGTTTCCTCAAGAGGCTTCCGTTTCCTCCCACATCTCAAAGACGCGCAGGTTTGCAGGTTAATTGGCCTGTTGTAAAATTGCCCCCAGAGTGTGGGGATTGGATGCGAAAGTGGGAGAACGTAGAACTTGTGATCAATGGTCGGCGGGTCAAAGGGCACGTTTTCATGCTGTATCTTTAAACTAAATATTCTTATGACTTCTCATCCAACATTGCCTGTCTTATAGCTCAAGCAAGTGTAACATATTCACCTGAAACACACTCGGGACAAGCTGCACCCACCTGTACATTTCTGCTGCCTGTGCCCCAACACCTAGATTCAATAGTATTACAGGTCAACCACTGGTGGTCCGGCACCTCCTTTAATCTGGACAAAATTACGTGAGCGTTCTTGAAATCCCTTACTGCAAGTCCCCCTGAAAATGTGGTGCCTCGGCGGGGTGAGACGGCTGATCTCGACCTCATCGGTACTTCCGCGGCCAATCGGTGGGTCGAATTTGCCCGGGGCTCTGGAACTCCGACCTAGCCGGAGCCGGTAAATACGTTCCCATAGTCAACTTCCGAAGTCGACTTTGCGGGCCAGTATCTCGCCCCCCCCCCCCCCCCCCCCAGCCTAGGCAGACCGGTCTGGTACTGATGAACACCTCTGGGGGGCCGTGACCTCTGTTAGTCCGGCAAAACGGAAAATCCAGAAAGGCTGTGGAACCAAGGGTGCTGGAACGTTAGTCACAAAAAGCTGGGACAGGCAGCATCTCTAGAGAGAAGGAATGGGTGACGTTTCGGGTCAAGACCCTTCTTCAGACTGGTGAAGAGTCTCGACCCGAAACGTCACCCATTCCTTCTCTCCAGAGATGCTGCCTGCTATTCCAGCTTGATGTGTTTATCTTTGGTGTAAACCAACATCTGCAGTTCTTCCATACACTGCTGGAAAGTTCGTGGTGGACCTGACTGTGATCGCTTTTGCTGACAATTTGTTTACTTCTTGGCCAGGGCCTTTTTAACTTTGATGTGGAATGCTACAAGAAGTATGGAGATATCTGGGGGTAAGTATATTTTCCCCTTTCAAAATACATTTCCATGCCACATTACAGAACTATTTCCTAACAAAAGCTGGACATATGGTCACTGTTTCATTCAGGTATTTACACTGAGGCATCTTGAGTTTTTATGAGCCTTGGTATTTTTGTTTCTTTTTCGCCTATTGTGAAGAATCAAACTGGTGAAATATTTATCATTGTTTTCATTCAGGATTTTTGATGGACGAAAACCCGTTCTCTGCATTATGGAGCCCGACCTGATTAAAACTATCTTAATAAAAGAATTCTACACCATATTCACCAACAGGCGGGTAAGCATTTCTGTGTTGAAAGGAACTGCGGACGCTGGTTTACCTCGAAGATAGACACAAAATGCTGGAGTAACTCAGCAGGTCAGACAGCATCTCTAGAGAAACGGAGTAGGTGACATTTTGGGTCGAGACCTTTCCTCAGACTGAGAGCCTCTGAACTAGTGTGAACGGTGATCGATGGTCAGTGTGGACTTCCTCAGATTGAAAAAGGGTCTCAAGCTGAAACATCACCTATTCCTTTTCTCCACAGATGCTGCCTGACTCGCTGAGTTTCTCCAGCGTTTTCTGTCTATCTTAAGCATTTCTGTGCATTGACAGCAGTTTCACTTGTAGCCTGCTCCTGTTTCATTCGCTTCACTTCTGTAATTAGATTAGCTTTCTTGGTTAGACACAAAATGCTGGAGTAACTCAGTGGGCCAGGCAGCATCTCTGGAAGAAAGGGACACATAGAAACATAGAATATAGGTGCAGGAGGAGGCCATTCGGCCCTTCAAGCCAGCACCGCCATTCATTGTGATCATGGCTGATTGTCCCCAATCAATAACCCGTGCCTGCCTTCTCCCCATATCCCTTGATTCCACCAGCCCCTAGAGGTCTATCTGACTCTCTCTTAAATCTGTCCAGTGACTTGGCCTCCACTGCCCTCAGTGGCAGGGAATTCCACAAATTCACAACTCTCTGGGTGAAAAAGTTTTTTTCTCACCTCAGTCTTAAATGGCCTCCCCTTTATTCTAAGACTGTGGCCCCTGGTTCTGGACTAGCCCAACATTTTTCCTGCATCTAGCTTGTCCAGTCCTTTTATAATTTTATGTTTCTACAAGATATCCCCTCATTCTTCTAAACTCCACTGAAACATGATTCAGGTCTGAACCTTTCTACAGACTGAAAGATAGAGGTGGGGGAGGAGGGAAACTGGAGGCGAAGGAAGACCAGTACAAATCAGGGCCAGCAACAGATGACAGAAAGGTGGAGTCCATAATGGCCCATTGTTGGCCGTGGAAGATGTGGTAACGAGAGGAACACAAGGATGTGAAGAGTGGAATTGGAGTATTGGGGGGGGGGGGGGGGGGGGTGGTGCAGGGTGTGGAGAGGGGAGGGATTGCAGGAGTTTATTGGTACTGGATGCAGCCGCCTTACCAACGCTATGCATTTAATGGAGGAGTTGCCTTAACATTACCTCAGCTAGTTAGGCATTTTAGTAGTCACAAGGAAATGTAGACGCTGGAATCTTGAGCAAAACACTAAATGCGGGAGGAACTCAGCATGCCTGGCAGCATCTATGGAAGGAAATGGATAGACAATGTTTCGGGTCAGGATCCTTCTTCAGTAACAGCTGTGTTCTTAAGAGAAAATGGTGCCTGATTATCACAAGAAGGTAACATGGAAAGTTTTTCCACCTATACTGTTGAAATCCAAGACAGCTTTTTTTTTGCATGACAAGTTCCAAAATAACAAAGTGGTTCTCTCGATCCCCATTGAATTTGCATTATAGAATATTTGGCCAACATAATGCAAACAGTGGGGGTAAATAAAATGCTGGAGAAACTCAGCGGGTGCAGCAGCTTCAATGGAGAGAAGGAGATAGGCAACGTTTCGGGTCGAGACCCTTCTTCAGGCCGGTCTGAAGAAGGGTTTTGGCCCGAAACGTTGCCTATCTCCTTCGCTCCATAGATGCTGCTGCACCCGCTAAGTTTCTCCAGCATTTTATATACCCTCGATTTTCCAGCATCTGCAGTTCCTTCTTTAAAACATAATGCAAACAATATTCCTCAATTCATAACATATTATATCCAATTCATGTTGTGGAAACACATGTTCGAGAGAATTATGCGTGTGAAGCTGGGACAAAAATGAAATGTTTATTCTTCATTCCTTGCAGGACTTTGGTCTGAATGGACCATTCGAGGACTCCGTGTTGCTTGTTCCAGATGAGCGATGGAAGAGAATCCGAAGTGTACTTTCACCAACCTTTACCACTGGGAGACTGAAAGAGGTGAAGATGTGAAACTCCTCTAAATCAAATCTAATCTTTGAACTTGTTCTTGTACATTTACCTTCTACATTTGGCCTGACAACAGGTTCATTGCATTTAGTTTAGTTTAGTTTAGTTTAGTTTAGAGAAACGGGTGCTTTAGCCCATCGGGTCTGCGTCAACCAGCGACTCCTGTACACTAACGCACACTAGGGACAATTTACATTTATACCAAGCCAATTAACCCACAAACCTGCACGTCTTTTGATTGTGAGAGGAAACCGGAGCTTCCCGGAGAAAACCCATGCAGGTCACGGAGAGAATGTACAAACTCCGTACAGACAAGCACCCTTAGTCAGGATCGAACTTGGGTTTCTGGCGCTGTAAGACAGCAACTGTGACAACGTGCTGCCCTTGTGAGAGACATTATAATATACATAGGAAACTTTAATACAGAGTTTAATATCTATTGCATTTGGTGTTCCTGGTGTGACCTCCTGTAGCTCAAGGTTGACCAAGCGACGGTTTTGCCAAACACTTGTGCACGGTCCACCAAGGTCTACTGGATCTCTCGGATACTAATCACTATAACTCCCGTTCCTAATCCTGCACAAACCTCTCTGTCCTGGGCCTCCTCCATTGCCAGACTGAGGCCACGTGCACACTTGGAGGAACAGCTCTTCACATTTCGCTTGGGCAGTTTGCAACCCAAAGCTATGAACATTGCTGAAGAAGGGTCTCGACCCAAAACGTCACCCATTCCTTTTTTAGTTTAGTTCAGAGATACAGCGCGGAAACGGGTCCTTTTGGCCCACCAGATCCGTGCCGACCAGTGATCCCCACACATTAACACTATCCTATACCCACTAGGGACCATTTTTACATTTACCAAGCCAATCTACAAACCTGTATGTCTTTGGAGTGTGGGAAGAAACCGAAGATCTCGGAGAAAACCCACGCAGGTCACGGGGAGAACGTGCACACTCCGTACAGTCAGGATCAAACCCGGGTCCCCGGTCTGCATTCGCTGTAAGGCAGCAACTCTAGCGCTGCGCCACCGTGCCGCCCTGCTCGCCAGAGTTTCCAGAAATATTGCCCGTCCCGCTGTTACTACAGCTTTTTGTGTCCATCTTCACTTTGAACATTGAATTCTCCAATTTTAGGTAACCGGGCTGCAAGCAAACCTTCTTCCCGATGGTGGGAGCGAGGTGGGAACGTGGAGATCTTTGATGATGTTGGTTGTTATACATTTGCAAGTCTTTATTCTATCCTTTCCCCTGTAGATGTGTCCGATAATTAACCGCTATGCTCAAAACCTAGTGAAATACGCTGAAAAGAAATCAAAGCTGAGTGGGGTCGACATGAAGGAGTAAGTAATTTGTCTGATTTTAGATAATTAGTTTGTCACGTGTACCGAGGTACAGTGAAAAGCTTTTGTTGCGTGCTAACCTGCCAATGGAAAGACAATACATGATTACAATTGAGCCATTTTGAGTGTATAGATACATGATAAGGGAATAACGTTTAGTGCAAGGTAAAGACAGTCCAAGGGTCACCAGTTTAAACTTTAGTATTTAAACTTTGCTCCATGCGCTTTTAATCTGTCAGCATTCTTGCAGAGGAAGAAAATGAACTTGGACTCATCATAACTTTATTATCTCGTCAGAAATCAATGTTTTTTGTATACTAAGGAGATCTATGCTTTATGACTCTGCAGTTAAAACCCAAGGAAAATATGGGGAATTGGCAAAGCCTAAGTTCATGGATAAATGTATAGCAAGAAACAGAAAGTGCTGGAGTAGCTAAGTGGGTCAGGCAGCATCCTTGGGGAACATAAGCGACTTTTTGAGTTGGACGGGGAAAGAAAGCTGGAAGAGGTGCAATGGGACAAAGCAGATGAGTGATAGGTGGATACAGGTGAGGGGGGGGTAATTGACAGACGGGTGGACGAAGGCCATAGATGAAATGGTTGTGAGATAAGGAGAGAAGAGGCGTGAATTGTGAGGCCTGGGGAAGGAATATAGTTGTGTGCAGGTGGACGCCAATGCCTCTTGGATCTTCAGGTTTCCGACCATTTTAACTTCCCTTCCCATTCCCACACCAACCTTTCAACCCTGGGCCTCCTCAGTTGCCAGAGTGAGGCCACATGCAAACTGGAGAAACAACACCTCTCATTCCATTTGGGTAGCTTACAATCAAGTGGTTTAAACAATGAATTCTCCATGTGCATCCAATTCTCTCATCTCTCCCCCCCACCCATTCTCCCTTTGACCTCACAATTCACGCCTCTTTCCTTATCTTATAGCCTTTGGTCTCCCTTTCATCTCTGGCATTTGTCCATCCATCTGCCAATCAACCCCCTTCACCCATATCCACCCATTACTCACCAGACTTTGTCCTACCCCCACCACTTCTCCAGTTCTCTACCTCCCCCCCCCCCCCCCCCCCACTATTACAGCGCGAGAGACTCGGGTTCGATCCTGACTACAGGTGCTGTCTGTACGGAGTTTGCACGTTCTCCCTGTGACCTGCATAGGTTTTCGTCTCACACTCTGTAAGGGTTAGTAGGTTAATTGGCTTGGTATAAACGTGAAATTGTCCCTCTTGTGTGTTGGATAGCGTTAATGTGTGGGGATCACTAGTCGGTGTGGACCCGGTGGGCCTCACGGCCTGTCACTGCGCTGTATCTCTAAAACTAAAACTAAAAACACAAATCAGTCTGGAGAAGGGTCCCGACCTGAAACATCGCCTGTACATATTCTCTAGAGATGCTGCCTGACACACCCAGTTACTCCAGCACGGTGCCTTTTGCTCAAGATTCCAGCTCCTGCAGTTTCTTGAGCCTGGTATATATGTATGGATATATTTGTAAGAAAGCTAGCCTGGGTCTGTGATGTAAATTCTATGTCGCGACTAAATTGTCTCATGTGGTTAAATAGTCAGCCGTTGTTGATGAGCACCCTTCTCTCTCAGTGTGTTTGGCTCCTACAGTATGGATGTGGTCACCAGCACTTCCTTCAGTGTGGACATCGATACCATCAACAACCCCAAAGACCCATTTGTCACCAACATCAAGAAACTTGTTGATATTTCCTTCTTTGACCCTGCATTACTTTTTATTGGTAAGTGATTCAAACTATTAATTTCGGGAAATCTGAAGTGTTCCTGCAAAGATCTGTGGTTAAGGAGATCCCTGTTCAGTTGCATAACTTCATAAGTCATGGGAGCAGAATTAGGCCATTCAGCCCATCGAGTCTTCTCTGCTATTCAATCATGGCTGATCTATCATTCCTTCTCAACCCCAATCTCCTGCCTTCATATGTCGATCTCCGCTTTTAAAACACCCAATGACTTGGCCACCACATCCGTCTGTGGCAATGAATTCCACAGATCCACCACCCTCTGGCTAAAGAAATTCCTTCTCGTCCCAACCCCATCTGCCTCCTCAGTTCCTCCAGCGCTTTGTTTTTGTGCAGTCTCTTGTGTCTTCACAACTGGATCTGGGGGTCTTCTTCCCAGTGTTGTCTGTGGAACTTGCTGTCCACCACATCCCTACATTACGTTAGGAACTACTTTTCAATAATGTTTAACTGGTAGTGCAGCATCTTGGATTGCTGGCGTCTGTGAGAGGTACAGTTAAATTCAGGTCTTTCCTGCATTATCCCCAACCCTGCACCATTCCCCATCAGCCTTTATCCGCTGCTACTTTCCTCCTTATTGAATTAATTGATTGAAAGATACAGCACCGAAACAGGCCCTTCATCACACAAAGTTCTGGACAACCGTCTAGTTTACACTTGTCCTATGTTATTCCTGCTTTCACATCCGCTCCCTACACACTAGGGTCAAGTTTACACAGCCCAATTGACCTACAAACCCGTACGACTTTGGGATGTGGGAGGAAACCCGAGCACCCGGAGGAAACCCACGCGGTCACAGAGAGGTCGTTCAAAGTCCACACACAGACAGCGCCCAAGGTCGGGATCATATCCGGGTCTCGTAACTCTACCAGCGGTGCCAGTGTGCCATACCTGCTTAATTCTACCTTCCACTAAATCACTATTCGCTACCTTTCCACTACACAACGTCCATAAGCAGCAATTTGTGTGTTTTTTTGCTTTGTTTTTCCAGTATTATTTCCTATCTTCATTCCAATCCTGGAAAAATTGAATTACAGCTTCCTCCCAAGAGAGGTGAATGAGTTTTTCATGGCAGTCGTGTCAAAAATTAAGGCCAAGAGGCAAAAAGGCGTACACACTGTGAGTATTAATCTCACCATGGAATCATGGAGTAATACAGTACAAGACGGGCCTCACGGTAGCATAGCGAGAGAGCTATTGCCTTAGAGCACCATTGACCCGGGTTCGATACTGACCATGGGTGCCAGCCATAGGAGATCGCATGTTCTCCCCGTTACTTGCGTGGGTTTTCTCCGAGCTGTTCAGTTTCCTCCCACACACCAAAGATGTACAGGTTTGTAGGTTAATTGGCTTGGTATAAATGTAAAAAAATCGCCCCTAGTGTGTGTGTGTGTGTAGGGTAGTGTTAACGTCCAGGGATCGCTGGTCGGCACGGTTTCAGTGGACCGAAGAGCCTGTTTCCGCGCTGTTTCTCTAAACTAAACTAAACTAAACAAGCCCTTCATGCTGACCAAGTTGCCCCATCTGAACTAGTCCCATTTTCCTGCGTTTGGCCCATATCCCTCCAGTCGCCTAATAGATTGATGTAGGTAGGTAATGGGGTCAAAGATGGAGACAAAACGCTGGAGTAACTCAGCGGGACAGGCAGCATCTCTGGAGGGAAGGAATGGGTGATGTTTCGGGTCGAGACCCTTTTTAGGTGATGGGGCCGATGTGGTAAACATGAACCTCCATTTGATAAGGAACCACATAAGAGGCTGAGCAACAAAGATGAAGCTCTTGGCAAAGTTGCCAGGATTTCAGGACTTAAGCTGCAGAGGGAGGTTGAACAGACTAGGACTTTTTTCCTTGGAGCGCAGGTGGATTAGGGGTGATCTTGTAGAGATGTATAAGGTCATGAGGGGGAATGGACAGAGTCTTCTAATCAGAGTAGGGCAACCAAGAGCCAGACATGGGTTTAGGATTCAATCAAAATCTCTGGGGCAAATTTTTCACTCAGATAGTGGTAGATATGAGGAACGAGTAGCCAGAGGAGGTCGTTGAGGTCGTTAAATATCACAACATTTAAAATAAATTTGGACAATTATATGGATAGGAAATGTTTACAAGGATTTGGGCCAAACACAAGCTGGTGTAACAAGTGTAGATGGGATCTGTTGGTCGGGGTGGGCAAGTTGGGCTTGTTTCCATGCTAAATGCCTCTGCTTCTATAACTGTAACTAACAGGTTGGTGATGGATGGATATTTCTTGGACAGGAAATGGATAAATAACTATGTCTCCCACGGACCTCTATTGCCACTATTGCTTTTTTAGTCTACTTTAATGAATTAGTCTTGGGGACACAAGCTGCCATTTGTAATTGTAAATGCCAATATTGAGAAATACAAAGAGGATGGGTTGATGGGAGGAACAAGATATTTGCTCATATAGTGAGCTGGCACAGGGCCGATGGGCCAAATGGCCTCTTTCCGTGACTTAACCGTTGTATGAAAAGGAGGGTGGAGGTCAGAACTTGCTTTTCTACCGTAATTAGAATCTAGGTTCAGTTTATTTTTTGTCCAGAGATACAGCACAAACGCAGACCCTTCGGCCCACCGAGTCCACACCTGGCCTGGTATATAGTGTACAACTACAATTATACCAGGCCAATTAACCTACAAACCTGTACGTTTTTGAAGTGTGCGAGGAAACTGGGTCTTTTTTTATGGAGAAAACCCACGCAGGTCATGGGGAGAACGTGCAAACTCCGTACAGACAGCACCCGTCGTCAGGATCGGACCCGGATCTCTGGCGCTCTAGCAACAGGATGCATTCTCGTTCTGACCGTGCTGGAAACAATTCTGCTCCCCGACCTTGGAATTTCAGGGCCATGATTAATTCTAGGAGACTTGTGTCTGTGAACTCGCGGTTGAGTCTCTGCTTCTTTTATATTTACCTCTTAGGATCGGGTGGATTTTCTGCAGATGATGGTTGATTCTCAAGTGACTGGCACCATCACTGTGCAAGAGAATGATGCTGATAATCCAACATACAAAGGTATTGCCAGTGTGGTGTCGTTTGGCGTGTGTGTGCGCGTGTGTTTGTGTGTGGTGTGTTGTGTGTGGCGTGTGTGTGTGGTATGGCACTTTATTTGTCACATGTACTGAGGTACAGTGAAATTCATTTTGGTTCACAGTTCAGTACAAGTATCATTATAAACAAGCACTTATATACATCTTCGGAAGCATTCGCAATTAAAATCCTTCATTTTGAAAGCAAGAAGAGTCCTGACCCGAAACGTCACCTATCCATGTTCTCCACTGATGCTGCCTGACCCGCTGAGTTACTCTAGCACTCTGTGTCTATCTCCATCAATGTCAATGGTGTTTTAAAAGATGGTTTGCAGAATAAACACGGGCTCTTCACCTTCTCTGCAGCTCTGACCGATGCGGAGATTCTGGCACAAGCATTCACCTTTATCTTTGCCGGGTATGAGACCACCAGTAACACGCTCTCGTACACTGCGTACTGTCTCGCAGTTCACCCCGACGTGCAGAAGAAACTACATCAGGAAATAGACGAGGCTTTTCCCAACAAAGTGAGTACTTGTGAAAGTCAGTGATTTACCGGTCGAGCTGCTGCCCCACAACACCAGAAACCCGGGTTCGATCCCGACTGCGGGCGCTGCCTGTACGGAGTTTGTACGTTCTCCCTGTGACCGCATGGGTTTTCTCCGGATGCTCCGGTTTCCTCCCACACTCCAAAGACGTGCAGGTTTATTGGTTAATTGGCTTTGATAAAAATTGTAAATTGTCCCTAGTGTGTGTAGGATAGTGCTAGTGTGCGAGATCGCTGGTCGTCGCAGACTCGGTGAGCCAAAGGGCCTGTTTCCGCGCTGTATCTCTAAAGTCAAAAAGTAAAGACTAAAGTAGCAATGTTACAAAACTTTGAGATTTAAAAAATCAAGTCTGCAATTTATCCCATCAGATAAAGCATAAAAACAAGTTTAATTTGACACCTAATTCACTTTCATATCTTCAGTATTAAAGTTATGGCCATTTTCATACTCAGAAATTAGCATCTTGTTCCCCATTGCTTTTCCATTGACTTAACACAAAAGCTGATCAAGGACAGTTCACAGCCCATAACTTTCTTAAAAATTAAGAGAACTCAACAAAATTTTCAGTTTTTATAGATTGAAGCATTCTGAAACAAATATGAAACAATCTTACTTGGATGACCTGATATTGAAGCATATAATTAGCTAGTTACCTAATTGTAGCTAATTACAAAATTCAATTACTAGACCTAAACATCTATCCATTTCTTAAGAAAAGATAAACATTTTTAAATTGCCTAAGTATCCAAATAACATTCACACAATAATTCACCATATAACATGATATTTAAATCTCATTTTCATGAATTTATAGGCCAAATGAAAGGAATTTAGTGTTCAATTCCCGTAAATTAATGGCCATTTAAATCAACTTGCAAGTGGGTTTTTGTGGATTGGAACGTTGCGGTTTGCGGTGAACTTAAACCCCTTATCGGCAGGAAAAATACTGTCGGTTCGTATATTTTTTTTTTGTACCCTTTTCGCAACGTGAAACTTTGATTAAAGGCTTCCTAAGAACCATGTTTTTAAGTAAAAATAAACTGTTTTTCCACCAAAGGCTTTCTTTACCACAAAAAAGTTGTGTAGTTCCTTCATACACAAAATATTTTCTCTGCTCGATGACAAAGTATTTTAATTTCCTAGATGACAGGCCTCATAGGTTCAGGTATTTTATTGTCACGTGAACCAATTAAGGTACAGTGATATGTGATTTACCAGACAGCCATACTAAAAAAAAAGCAACAAGACACACAACTACATAAAAGTTAACATAAACATCCACCACAGCAGATACCTTACATTCCTCACTGTGGCAAAAAGGTCCATCCTCTTCCTCTTTATTCTCCCGCGGTTGGGGCAGTCGAACCATCCATTGGGGCGAGCGAAACTCCCGCGTCGGGGCAGTCGACACTCCCGCGGCTTGGAGTTTCTGAAGTCGGCCTCTGACCAGAGACCGCGGGCTCCGTGCTTGTGTCCGCAAGCTCCGAGGTCGACCCCTGGCAAAGGGATCACGAGCTCCGCGATGGCAAGTCAGCAGACGACCGTGGAGGAGCTCTCAAAATTGGTCCCCAGCAAAGGCCGCCAACTCCTCGATGTTAGGCCGCAGTGCGGACGGAGACACGATACAGAAAAAAATCAAGTCTCTGTCGAGGTAAGAGATTAGAAAAAGTCCCCCCCCCCACCACATAAAACAAGCTAAAGAACACTAAAATCACACATTTAACGCATACAATTAAAATACAAAGAAGTAAGGGACAGACAGAATGTTGGCGAAGCAGCCATTGCTTCCATAATCATCTCCCATCTGTACTGATATCCCGTGCAGTTGTTAAGTGTTTTTCTCTGAAGGCTCCTCCCACATACGATGGCGTGATGCATTTGGAGTACCTGGAAATGGTGATTTGTGAAACACTTCGAATATATCCTCCTGTGCCCCGTTTGGAAAGAATTTGCAAGAAAGATGTCAAACTCAACGGGGTGACCATTCCGAAGGACACCGTGATTGTGATTCCTGCTTATGTCCTGCACCGTGATCCAAAGTATTGGCCGGAACCAGAGGAGTTCAGACCCGAGAGGTGAGCAATGTCTTGTGCTTCATTTCACCCCCCACACTGATCCTCACCCATAAAAAGGGAGGGAGAGAGAAAACGGGGAACTACAGACCAGTTAGTCTAACATCGGTAGTGGGGAAAATGCTAGAGTCAGTTATTAAAGATGGGATAGCAGCACATTTGGAAAGTGGTGAAATCATTGGACAAAGTCAGAATGGGTTTATGAAAGGTAAATCATGTCTGATGAATCTTATAGAATTTTTCGAGGATGTAACTAGTAGAGTGGCTAAGGGAGAACCAGTGGATGTGTTATATCTAGACTTTCAGAAGGCTTTCGACAAAGTCCCACACAAGAGATTAGTATACAAACTTAAAGCACACGGTACTGGGGGTTCAGTATTGATGTGTATAGAAAACTGGCTGGCAGACAGGAAGCAAAGTGTAGGAGTAAACGGGTCCTTTTCAGATTGGCAAGCAGTGACTAGTGGGGTACCGCAAGGCTCAGTGCTGGGCCCCAGCTATTTACAATATACATTAATGATTTGGATGAGGGAATTGAATGCAACATTTCCAGGTTTGCGGATGACACGAAGCTGGGGGACAGTGTTAGCTGTGAGGAGGATGCTAGGAGGCTGCAAGGTGACTTGGATAGGTTGGGTGAGTGGGCAAATGCATGGCAGGTGTAGTATAATATGGATAAATGTGAGGTTATCCACTTTGGTGGCAAGAACAGGGAAGTAGACTATTATCTGAATGGTGGCCGATTAGGAAAAGGGGAGGTGCAACGAGACCTGGGTGTGATGGTACACTAGTCATTGAAAGTAGGCATGCAGGTGCAGCAGGCAGTGAAGAAAGCGAATGGTATGTTAGCATTCATAGCAAAAGGATTTGAGTATAAGAGCAGGGAGGCTCTACTGCAGTTGTACAGGGTTTTGGTGAGACCACACCTGGAGTATTGCGTACAGTTTTGGTCTCCAAATCTGAGAAAAGACATTCTTGCCATAGAGGGAGTACAGAGAAGGTTCACCAGACTGATTCCTGGGATGGCACGACTTTCATATGAAGAAAGACTGGATAGACTCGGCTTGTACTCGCTAGAATTTAGAAGATTGAGGGGGGATCTTATAGAAACTTACAAAATTCTTAAGGGGTTGCACAGGCTAGATGCAGGAAGATTGTTCCCAATGTTGGGGAAGTCCAGAACAAGGGGTCACAGCTTAAGGATAAGGGGGAAGTCTTTTGGGACCGAGATTAGAAAAACATTTTTCACACAGAGAGTGGTGAATCTGTGGAATTCTCTGCCACAGAAGGTAGTTGAGGCCAGTTAATTGGCTATATTTAAGAGGGAGTTAGATGTGGCCCTTGTGGCTGAAGGGACCAGGGGGTATGGAGAGAAGGCAGGTACGAGATACTGAGTTGGATGATCAGCCATGATTATATTGAATGGCGGTGCAGGCTCGAAGGGCCGAATGGCCTACTCCTGCACCTAATTTCTATGTTTCTATTGTACCACCACAACCATATTAGTTGTGTAGAGATACTGCCTGGAAAATCGGCCTTCGGCCCCCCCAAGTGCACGCTGACCGTCCCTCACCTGTTCACACTAGTTCCATGTTGGTCCATTTTCACATGAACTCACTATACACTAAGGGCAGTTTGCAGAGGCCAGTTAGCCGACAAACCCACACCTCTTTGGGATGTGGAAGGAACCCGGAGCACCTGGAGGAAACCCACACAGTTACAGGGAGAACGTGCCAACTCCACACAGACAGCATCCGTAGTCAGGATCGAATGCGCTGTAAGGCAGCAACACTACCGCTGTGCCGTTACTTTACTGTTTGTTCTTGACGCCCAGACTGCAGGACAAAAATGCTGCAGAACCTCAGTGGGTCGGGCAGTATCTCTGGAGCCGAGGAATAGGTGACGTTTCGGGTCCAGACCCTTCTTCTGAAGACCCAAAATGTCACCTATTCCTTGACTCCATAGATGCTGCCTCACCCGCTGAGTTTCTCCAGAATTTTGGTCCACCTCATACTGCAGGACAAGATGGATTTGCAAATTAGATTTGAGTATTAGGGAATGACGTGGTTCATAAGTTATAGGAGCAGAATTAGGCCATTCGGCCCATCAAGTCTACTCCGCCATTCAATCGTGGCAGATCTATCTTTCCCTCTGAACCCCATTCTCCTGCCTTCTCCCCGTAACCCCGACACTCGTACTAATCAAGAATCTGTGCAATGAATTCCATAGATTCGCCACCCTCTGATTAAGTGGCTGCAGAGTCATTGTGTCAAAGTGTTCTCTCCTAACCCATTCGATCTCTGCCCACATCGATAGGTTCAGTAAAGAGGCAAGAGAGACTCTGAATCCTGCCGTCTACCTGCCGTTCGGAATGGGTCCACGGAACTGCATTGGGATGAGGTTTGCTCAGCTCATGATCAAGATGGCACTTGTTTCACTCCTGCAACATCTGACCCTCGTGCCTTGTGCCGAGACACCGGTGAGTTCTTCAAACAGAGGAAGGAACTGCAGATGCTGGTTTAAGCCGAATATGACACAAAATGCTGGTGTAACTCAGCGGGACAGGCAGCATCTCTGGAGAGAAGGAATTGGTGACGTTTCGGGTTACTCCAATATTTCGTGTCTATCTTTGCCTTGGTAAATGGTGAGGCCATTTACAAAGCACTTGCTGTAAATTGAAAGAAACAGCATGGAAACAGGCCCTTCGGCCCACTGTCCATGGTTGGCATGGACATGATGGGCCGAAGGGCCTGTTTTTATGCTGTAACTTTCAATTTACAACAAGTGCTTTGTAAATGGTGCTATGTTTACACTAGCTTTGTGCTATCGTACTTTCCCATCTTCCAATGTTACAGAGGGGCAATGTTACAGAGGGCCAATTAACCTACAAACCCGCACATCTTTGGCATGTGGGAGGAAACCCACATGGTCACAAGGAGAACGTGCAAACTCCACACAGACAGCACCCAAGGTCAGGATTGAACCCGGGCCACTGGCGCTGTGATGCAATGGCTCTGCCAGCTGCTCCACCGTGTCATAAAGGGAGTGAGTTGTGGAGTGGGCAATGAGACAATGAGATGACATTTAAATCATCCATCAGACTTCTCTGTTAATCTGTCATCACCACGATGGCACAACGCCAGGGACCCGGGTTCGATCCTGACTACGGGTGCTGTCTGTAAGGAGTTTGTATGTTCTCCCCGTGCCCTGCGTGGGTTTTTTCCGGGATCTCCGGTTTCCTCCCACACTCCAAAGACGTACGGGTTAGTAAGTTAATTGGCTTGGTATAATTGTAAATTGTCCCTAGTGTGTACGATAGTGTTAGTGCATGGCGATCGCTGGTCGGCTGAAGGGCTTCTTTCCATGCTGTGTCTCTAAACTAATCTTTACACCATTCCTGTTTTTGTTGCAGATCCCATTAGAATTGGATGTGAAAGGACCGATGCATCCCAAAAAACCAGTAATCCTCAGGTTTGTGCCGCGAGAAGATGCTGATTCACGGGAATAGGGCAGAAGTTTCCTACTTAGCTGTGAAAACATTTAGGAGCAAGCATACCTCTAACTACTGAAAATAACCATTTGACATAGGTTCTTAAGTGGGAATATATAGAAATGTGCACTTTTAAACATATGTTGGATCTGCATTGAGGAAATAATTAAACTCAGCATCTATACTCCATGTTGCTAAGAGTGACTATTGGACGAGTTGCTAATATTCTCAGAGATACTGTAACTAAATATCATTGTTCTACCGATTTTTGGTGTCTAATAGAATTAAGCATAAAGTTATTTTGAATTTTGAAATGAATCATCTGTGACAATTTCCACTTTGAAACTTTTTCTATACAAAGTTAATACTTTTCTAAAACTAAAGTTTTGTTTACATGCCAATAAAATTAACTTTAACAATGGATATGCCTTGTGTTTGGTTTTAAGTTAATCTGTGCTTTTTAACTCAATGAATATGTTTATGGGACTAAGGTTTATAGGTTTCAGGTGAAGGGGGAAAGATTTAATGGAATCTGAGGGGTAACTTTTTCACACAGAGGGAGGTGGGTGTATGGAACAAGCTGCCAGAGGAGGTAGTTGAGGCAGGGATTGTGCCAACATTTGGGAAACAGATGGATAGGACAGGTTCGGAGGGATATGGACCGAAGGCGGACGGGTGTACTTGGGCCATGTTGGCTGGTGTGGACAACTTGGGCTGAAGCGCCTGTTTCCACGCTGTATCACTCAATGACACTAGGGTAAGCAGTTCACCAATGAACAACCAGCTACTAGCAAATGTGAAATACCGCAGTTGATGAAAAGCTGAGTGAAGATAATTAAGTTTATGAGTTCTAGGAGCAGAATTAGGCCATTCAGCCCATCAAGTTTACTCTGCCATTAAATTATGGCTGTTCTATCTTTCCCTCTCAACTCCATTCTCTCCATAACCCTCAACACCCTTACTAATCAAATAACTGGAAATTCTCTGGAGAAAAGGAAAAGGAGACGTTTTGGATCAAGACCAGAAATGTCACCTATTCCTTTTCTCCAGAGATGCTGCCTGACCCGCTGAGTTACTCCAGCTTTTTGTGTCGGTGTGAACTGGCATCTGCAGTTCCTTCCTACACAACTGGAAATTCTCAGCGGGTTTAGTGGCATCGGTGGAGAGAGAAGCTGCGCTATTGCTTGAGTGCGGTGACTATTGGAACCAGCTTTTGGAAGATCATCAAGATGATATCTCTGCTACCGACCCAGCATGAACATTTAGGACATTTTCTGTTTTCATATCAAACCTCTGTCAACTGCTGTGCCCCGAGGAACGTGGGCAGAGTGACAAATATCCTGCGGTTCTTGGTCTCTCTGTTGTGTCTCCGTCAAGAGTAAGGAGTGTTTGACAATGGAACAATGAAATTATTACTTGCAGCAGCTTCGCAGTAAATGCAATACACATAGATGACATTATAAACAACAATAAATTAATAACCACAACACAAATGCAAAAGAACCCTTAGTGCAAACAATGACAATCCTTCAAAGTTCAGAGTTGAGGGTAGCGGGGTGTAAGGTTATAAGTGATAGGAGCAGAATTAGACCATTTGGCCCACCAAGTCTACTCTGCCATTCAATCACGGCTGATCTATCCCTCCCTTCTAACCCCATTCTCCTGCCTTCTCCCCATAACCCCTGACACCCACACTAATCAAGAATGTATAGTTTAGATACTTACCATGTATCTGTACACTGTCGAGGCCCGATTGTAATCATGTATTGCCTTTTTCGCTGACTGGTTAGCACGCAACAAAAGCTTTTCACCGTACCCCGGTACACGTGACAAAAACTAAATTAAAACTGATCCTGACTATAGTTCAAGTTCCTCCAGCAATTTGTGGTTTGGGATTCTGCTCCTAATTCTGTTCTGGGAATTAATAAACGTCTAAAACTAAGAACTCAAATCTGTAAGGCCAGAATACTGGGCACTATATGGAGAAATGACAGCAGGATCAACTCATTGATCTAGTTCCGTGTTCTCAGACTGAAGCAACAATATATTATCGGTGCCAAACTAAATATTTTTCAAATATTTACAGCCGGAATGATAGTAGTGAGTTCTTCACTGATTAATCAAGGTTTCAAGGTCGGTTTATTGTCACATTTAAGGGACAGTGAAATTCAGATTGCCAGACAGTCATACTAATAAAGAGAGCAAGACACCCAAATATTTTTTTAACATGAACATCCACCACAGTGACTCCCCCACATTCCTCACTGTGATGGAAGGCAAAAAAAAAGTTCAATCTTCCTTTCTTTGTTCTCCCGTGGTTGGGGCACTCAGACCTTCCGTTGACAGAACGATCTTGGCTCCCGCAACCAGCGGTCTTGCCCTCCGTGTCGGGGTGATCTAGCTCCCGCATTAGGGGAGATCTCAACTATCCAGACTCCCGAGTCGGGGCTGGTCGAACCTCCTGCGGCTTGGAGCTTCCCGACATCAGCCTCTACCCCAGACTGCGAGCTTCTCGATGTTGAAATCCGCAGGCCGGGTTCTCAGGTTGGAGCGTCGATCGCAGGCTCCGATGGTTTGTCCACGGCCCTATGCTGGGGCTCAAAGTCAGTCTCCAACAAGGTCGCCAGCTCTATGATGTTAGGCCGCAGAGCGACCCGAGATACGATCCGGAAAACAATCGCATCTCCGGCAAGGTAAGAGATTTTTTTAAAGTTTCCCCACTCCCTCTCCCCCACTCCCCCCCCCCCCCCCACACAAAACAAACCAGAGAACATTAACACAAACTTTTTAAAACACATTAACAATAACAAAAAAGACGAAAAGACAGACAGACTGTAGGCGAGGCTGCCACCGCTGACGGCGCAGACGGAAAAAGTCGTACCAATAATATACATCCCTTTGCAAGCAACATTAAATTAATAAAGTCTCATGTATTTATACTGTGTCCTGCTGTATATTGTCACAGCTGTGCTACTCTAACGGGTCAAGCTGCTAATGTAGATAGAACTGAAGACAGACACAAAAAGCTGGAGTAACTCAAGAGGGCCAGTCAGCATCAAGAGGGCCAGTCAGCATCAAGAGGGCCAGTCAGCATCTCTGGAGACAAGGAATAGGTGACATTTCAGGTCAAGACCCTTCTTCAGACATGGTTTAAACCAGCATCTGCAGTTCCTTCCTACACAATGTAGAAAGAACATTCTGAAGTAAAGTACTAATAAGGAGCAACCTCACTAAAGTTACTTTCACTTGAGTTTTCTGGCTTTTAACCTCTCACTTTCCACAAGGCTGAATCTGGCAAAGTGGAACTCTCTAAAGCCCCTTACTGACCCTGATCAGAGAGTCACACTCCCTACTCCAGGGCTTCAGTTCAGCAACCAGTCCAGAGAACAGGAGCCAGAAAACCCCCTGATGTATGAAAGATGCCGGGAAGAATGGTGAGCGTGGGGGCTGAAAGCTGAGAGATGGCCATCACCTCAATTATTTAATGTTTAGCCAATGTAGGCATGACAGGCCACATAACCTCTTTGTGTGCCATGGACACTGGGGTGGAACGGTGGCACAGCTGGTGGAGCCACTGCTCACAGCGCCAGAGACCTGGGCTCGCCCCCGACCTCGACTGCTGTCAGTGTGGAGTTTGCACGTTCTCCCTGTGACTGTGTGGGTTTCCTCCCACATCCCGGAGACGTGTAGGTTTGTAGGTTAACTGTATATTGCCCCGGCTGTGCAGGTGAGTGGTAAAATCTGGGGATCTTTGCTGACAGTAAAATTGAAATAGATTAGCGTAGGATTAAAGTCAAGGGGTGGTTGATGGTTAGTGTGAACTCAGTGGTCCAAAGGGCCTGTATCCATGCTGTACCTCTCAATGACTCTAAGAACTTCTATTCTTTGATTCTATCAATTAAAAGCCACCCTGACATTTTAAATTTTAATGGAGATGTGACCGCAATGATTTATGACGCACTATTCAATATTCTAACAACTTAATGTGAATAGACTATTAAATTATTAATAGATATATGTCAAATGTGGCGTCGCTCAAGGGGGGTAGACCTATCAATCTGACTATTTTGTTTGATGGGAAATGTAGAGCAGGAGGAAGCCTCCTGAATATATACATATGAAGGTCAGCAAAGGAACAAGTTAGTTTTAAACAGGGATTTGTTAGAAAAGCTGAGAGAGGCCGATCTTTAATCACAACTTTCAGGAATTTTTCAGCTGAAATATATGGAGAGATATGAGCTTATATTTTGAGGTAAATATTGCATTTAACTTTAGAGATACAGCATGGAAGCAGGCCCTTCAGCCCACCGAGTCCTCTCCGGCCATCAATCACCCGGTCATGTTAGTTCTATATTGTCCCACGACCTCGTCCACTCGACAACACACCTCCAACAATTAACCTACAAACCAGCGCATCTTTGGGATGTGTAAGGGAACCGGATCACCTGGGGGAAACACACAGTCACAGGGAGAACGTGCAAACTCCACACAGACAGCACCTGAGGTCAGGACCAAACCCGGGTCTCTGGTGCTGTAGAGCAGCAGCTCTACCAGCTGCAGCACTGTTGCCATGGTGAATACAGTGTGTACTGTTGTCAAAATGCTTTGCAGTTACTCATCTGGGTTGCGCTTTGATGGCAGCCTCGCCTAGTCTGTCTGTCCTTTTAGTTTTTTAGGGTGTTTTAAAAAGTTTGTGTTAATGGTCTCTGGTTTGTTTTATGTGGGGGGTGGGGGAGGGGGTCGAGGTAAACTTTTTTTCAATCTCTTACCTTGCCAGAGATGCGATTGGAGCTGGAGGCCTTGGTCGAGACTGACTTTGAGCCCCACCGTGGACTTACCCTCGGAACCGATTCCTTGCCTGGGATCGATGCTCCAACCACGGCCTGCGGATTTCAACATCGCGGAGCTCGCAGTCTCAGGTAGAGACCGAGTTGGGAAGCTCCAGCGACGCAGAAGGTTCGACCAACCCCGACCCGGGGTAGATCGCCCGGTGCGGGGGAGCTGAAATTCCCCCCCCCCCCCCCGATGCAGGAGCTTGATCGCCCCGATGAGGAGACCTGCCGCCGGCTACGGGAGTGAGATCATCCCGTTCACGGAAGGTCAGACGCCCCCGACCGCTGAAGGACAAAGAAGGGAGAGATTGAACTTTTTTTTCACCTTCCATCAAAGTGAGGAATGTGGAGGAGTCACTGTGGTGGATGTTTATGTTAAAATGTATTTTGTGTGTCCCGTTGCTTTTTACTGGTATGACTGTGCGGCAAATGAAATAACTCATATGTTGCAAAACATACTTGGCTAATAAAGTATGATTATGATTATGATCTGGGCTATTCAAACAACATCCCAAACGTGGGACCTTGAATTTGAGTCTGAGAAAGGGTCTGGACCTGAAACATTGCCTGTCCATGTTCTCCAGAGATGCTGCCTGAACTGCTGGGTTTTGTATCCTTTTATTTTCTAGAATGCTGCCTGGATTAGAGGATATTACCGATGAGGAGATTTTGGACACTTGGATTGTTTTCCTGGTGTGTTGGAGGCAGAGAGGAGATGTCTATATAATGTCATGGGTGTACGGGAAGCATAAAGGGCAGCACGTGGCGCAGCGGTAGAGTTGCTGCCTTACAGCGCTAACAGCGCCAGAGACCCGGGTTCGATCCTGACTACGGGCGCTGTCTGAACGGAGTTTGTACGCTCTCCCCGTGACAACGTGGTTTTTCTCCGAGACCTTCGGTTTCCTCCCACACTCCAAAGACGTACAGGTTTGTAGATTAATTGTCTTGGTATAAATGTAGAATTGTCCCTAGTGTGTGTAGGATAGTGTTAATGTGCGGGTCGGTGCGGACTTGGTGGGTCGAAGGGCCTGTTTCCGCGCTGTATCTCTAAAACAAGAACTATAAATATTTAAGGTGAGAGGAGCAACATTCAAAGGATTTGTACAACGGCAGGTTTTTTACACGTAGAGCTGCCTGGAACGGTGTGGTGGAGGTAGAATCTATAGTGGCGTTTATGAGCTTTTAGTTGGGCACTACATAGAAAACCTAGAAAACATAGAAATTAGGTGCAGGAGTAGGCCATTCAGCCTTCTTCGAGCCCAACCGCCATTCAAAAAACTATTGATCATGGCTGAACATCCAACTCAGTATCCCGTACCTGCCTTCTCTCCATACCCTCTGATCCCCTTAGCCACAAGGGCACATCCAACTCACTCTTAATACAGCCACTGGCCTCAACTACCCTCTGTGGCAGAGATTGCCGAGACTCACCACTCTCTGTGTGAAGGAATCTTTCTCATCTCGGTCTTAAAGGATTTCCCCCTTATCCTTAAGGTGACCCCTTGTCCTGGACTTCCCCAACATCGGGAACAATCTTCCTGCATCTAGCCTGTCCAACCCCTTAAGAATTTTGTAAGTTTCTATAAGATCCATTAATCTCCTAAATCCAGAGAGTTTAAACCGAGTCTATCCAGTCTTTTTTCATAAGACAGTCCTGACATCCCAGGCACAGTCTGGTGAACCTTCTCTGCTCCCTATACAGGGCATGGAGGGATATGGGCCACGTGCAGGCAGAAATGATGAGTTTAATTTGGCATCAAGAGTTCAACACAGAACACGGCTGTCAGGTGTTATGGGGAGAAGGCTGGAGGATGGGGTTGAGCGGGAATAGTTGATCAGGCATGATCGAATGGTAGAGTGGACTTGATGGGCCGAATGGCTTAATTCTGCTCCTAGAACATATGGACAGACATTTTGGGCCGAAGGGCCTGTTTCTGTGCTGCACTGTACTATGTGTAGGAAGGAAGTGCAGATGCTGGTTTATACAGAAGATAGGTCTGAAGAAGGGTCTCGACCCGAAACGTCACCTATTCCTGTTCTCCAGGGAAGAGATGCTGCCTGACCCGCTGAGTTACCACAACTATCATCTTGCACTGTTCGATGTTCCTCTGTATTCTTCCTCTGACAAGGTTCCTTCAGCCGAAGCACTCACCGTTTCTCTCCCCGCAGATGCTGCCCGACCCGCTGAGTGTTTCCCAGCATTTTTATTTCGCTAAATGGTCAAAGTCACAGCGCTGTTTTTGTGGCAAACAGCATTGATTTCACGCCCCCCACCCCCCCGTGCAACTGCAGGGTGTCTGTGCCCGGGTGAAGCCGCGGGACAGGCAGCATCTCTGGATGAGAGAGACTGGGGCGCGACTCATGCGGACAGGCAGACATCTCTGGAGAGACTATCTGGGAATTCCTCCTATTCTTCTGGGAGGACGTTTCGGGTCGAGACCCTTCTTCAGACAGAGTCTGAGACAGAGACGCTGCCGGCCCCGCTGAGTTAATCCAGCATTTTGTGTCTAATCTTCGGTGTAAACCAGCGCCTGCAGTTCCTTCCCACAGGTGGTGGGATGGGTCAAGTTGGGCTTCTTTGCTCCAATTGGGGGACACAAGCCCAGATATCAGCCCCGGGCAACGTCAGTGCAGGCGGGGAGTGTATATGAGAGAGACCCGCCTTCCTGCCTCCACACTCTGCACCCAATACACAAGATACCAGTATCTGCTCTGCACTGATCTCCGGGACACAGCCTACCCCGGCCCGGCCCGGCCATGCTCACCTTCCTCCTGGACACCGCGGGATGGATCTGGGTCACTCTGTCCCTCCACACCTGGGCCCTTCTCCTCGCCTTCCTGCTCCTGCTGGCGTGGTTCGTACCTCATTCCCACACAATGTTCCAAGTTTTACTTTGCTGCTCCAGCGTTTGCGTGTTGTTCATTAACCCGGTGCGTGAGTGTTTGGGAAAGTGAGAGACGAGGGGAGGGGGGGGGGGGGGGGGGGGGGGGAGTTAAGGCAATATTCATCTCAAGAATCTTGAGCAAAACGCCTCAGCGGGCCAGGCATGGTCTGAGTGAGGGAAGACCTCCTTTATACTACCCCCCCCCCCCTCTCGGCAACGCTTTCTCTCCTGCGCACCTTCAACAAGGCTGTCAACAGTAGCAGCAGCTTTAGAAACATAGAAATTAGGTGCAGGAGCAGGCCATTCGGCCCATCAAGCCTGCACCGCCATTCAATATGATCATGGCTGATCATCCACTCGTAATCCTGTACCTGCCTTCTCTCCCATACCCCGATCCCTTTAGCCACAAGGGCCACATCTAACTCCCTCTTAAATATGGACACGAACTACTGGCCTCAACTACCTTCTGTGGAGAGAATTCCACATTCACCAACTCTCTGTGTGAAAAAAAACGATTTTCTCATCTCGTCCTAAATGGACTCCCCCTTATACATATCACTGTGACCCCTTGTCCTGGACTTCCCCAACATCGGGAACAATCTTCCTGCATCTAGCCTGTCCAACCCCTTAAGAATTTTTTAAGTCTCTATGAGATTACCCCTCAATCTTCTAAATTCCAGCGAGTACAAGCCATGTCTATCCAGTCTTTCTTCATATGGAAGTCGTGCCATCCCAGGAATCAGTCTGGTGAACCTTCTCTGTACTCCCTCTATGGCAAGAATGTCTTTCCTCAGATTAGGAGACCAAAACTGTACGCAATACTCCAGGTGGGGCCTCACCAAGACCCTGTACAACTGCAGTAGAACCTCCCTGCTCTTGTACTCAAATCCCTTCGCTATGAATGCCAACATACCATTCGCTTTCTTCACAGCCTGCTGCACCTGCATGCCTACTTTCAATGACTGGTGTACCATGACACCCAGGTCTCGCTGCTTCTCCCCTTTTCCTAATCGGTCACCATTCAAATAATAGTCTACCTTCCTGTTTTTGCCACCAAAGTGGATAACCTCACATTTATCCACATTATACTGCATCTGCCATGCATTTGCCCACTCACCCAGTCTATCCAAGTCATCCTGCAGCCTCCTAGCATCCTCCTCACAGCTAACACTGCCCCCCAGCTTTGTGTCATCCGCAAACTTCGATGTTGCATTTAATTCCCTCGTCCAAATCATTAATGTATATTGTAAATAGCTGGGGTCCCAGCACTGAGCCTTGCGGCACCCCACTAGTCACTGTCTGCCATCCTGAAAAGGACCCGTTCACTCCTACTCTTTGCTTCCTGTCTGCCAGCCAGTTCTCTATCCACATGAATACTGAACCACCAATACCATGTGCTTTAAGTTTGTATACCAATCTCTTGTGTGGGACCTTGTCGAAAGCCTTCTGAAAGTCCAGATATAACACATCCACTGCTTCTCCCTTATCCACTCTACTAGTTACATCCTCAAAAAATTAAATAAGATTCGTCAGACATGATTTACCCTTCGTAAATCCATGCTGACTTTGTCCAATGATTTCACCACTTTCCAAATGCGCTGTTATCCCATCTTTAATAATTGACTCTAGCAGTTTCTCCACTACCGATGTTAGACTAACTGGTCTGTAATTCCCCGTTTTCTCTCTCCCTCCCGTTTTAAAAAGTGGGGTTACATTAGCTACCCTCCAATCCTCAGGAACTACTCCAGAATCTAAAAAGTTTTGAAAAATTATCACTAAGGCATTTGCTATTTCTGGGACTACTTCCTTAAGTACCCTGGGATACAGCCTATCTGGCCCTGGGGATTTATTGGCCTTTAATCCATTCAATTTACCTGACACCACTTTCCGGCTAACCTGGATTTCACTCATTTCCTCCATCTCATTTGACCCGCGATCCCCTGCTATTTCCGGCAAATTATTTATGTCTTCCTTGGTGAAGACAGAACCAAAGTAGTTATTCAATTGGTCTGCCATGTCCTTGTTCCCCATGATCAATTCACCCGTTTCTGACTGCAAGGGACCTACATTTGTTTTAACTAATCTTTTGCGCTTCACGTATCGATAAAAACTTTTGCAGTCAGTTTTTATGTTTCCTGCCAGTTTTCTTTCATACTCTATTTTCCCTTTCCTAATTAAGCCCTTTGTCCTCCTCTGTTGGTCTCTGAATTTCTCCCAGTCCTCTGGTAGGCTGCTTTTTCTGGCTAATTTGTACGCCTCATCTTTTTCTTTGATACTATCCCTGATTTCCCTCGTTATCCACGGATGCACCACCTTCCCTGATTTATTCTTTTGCCAAACTAGGATGAACAATTGTTGTAGTTCATCCATGCAGTCTTTAAATACCTTCCAATGCATATCCACCGTCAACCCTTCAAGAATCAATTGCCAGTCGATCTTGGCCAATTCACGTCTCATAACCTCAAAGTTACCTTTCTTTAAGTTCAGGACCCGTGTTTCTGAATTAACAATGTCACTCTCCATCCTAATGAAGAACCTTGTGTTTTGTTCAATATTCCTTTCAATTCCTTTGTATCCTCGTTACTGACCTGAGAGAGAATGCAGAACAGTTATAAAATTATAAAAGGACTGGGCAAGCTAGATGCAGGAAAAATGTTCCCAATGTTGGACAAGTCCAGAACCAGGGGTCACAGTCTTAAAATAAAGGGGAGGTAATTTAAGACTGAGGTGAGAAAAAACTTTTTCACCCAGAGAGTTGTGAATTTATGGAATTCCCTGCCACAGAGGGCAGTGGAGGCCAAGTCACTGGATGGATTTAAGAGAGAGTTAGATAGAGCTCTAGCGGCTAGTGGAATCAAGGGATATGGGGAGAAGGCAGGCACAGGTTATTGATAGGGGACGATCAGAATGGTGGTGCTGACTCGAAGGGCCGAATGGCCTCCTTCTGCACCTATTTTCTATGTCTATGCAACAGTTACAGCACAAGAACAGGCCCTTCTGCAGTCAGAAGAAGGGTTCTGACCTGAACCGACACCTGTTCCTTCTCTCCAGAGATGCTGCCTGACCCGCTGACTACCTCCAGCATTTTGTATCTATCTTCAGTTTACAATGTTGGGTTTCACACAGAGCGTCTTGTCCTTGCACACTTGTTGAGATCAGTGGCTGTGAATTCAGGAGCTGAAAATAAGACAAAAAGCTGGCGGCACAGTGGGTAGAGCTGCTGCCTCACAGTGTCAGAGACCCGGGTTCAATCCTGACCTCAGATGCTGTCTGTGTGGAGTTTGTACGTTCTCACTATGACCGTGTGGACTTGCTCCGGTTTCCTTCCACATCCCAAAGACGTGTGGGTTTGTAGATTAATTGGCCTCTGTAAATGGTGAAGTGGGATAACCTAGAGGTATATAGTGTGAACCGGTGATCAATGGTGGGCTAAAGGGCCTGTTTCCATGCTGTATCTCTCTGGCGCTCTGCTGTCCTCTAGTAGCCACTGTATTTGTGTGGCTGGGGCAGTTCAGCTTATGCTCAGTGATGATGGGATCTCGGCAATGTTAATGGGTAGATGGTTAGACTCTTGTTGAGGGCGGCACAGCCTCGACCCGAAATGCCAACCATTCCTTCTCTCCAGAGATGCTGCCTGCCCCACCGAATAACTCCAGCATTTTATGCCTATCTTCAAGGGGTTAGTAAGCTCTCTAAATTTATTTACAGACAGAAGCAACTTGTTAGCAGTTGAGAGAACCTTTAACTCCCCCAGTTTTCATGGCTTCTATTGTGTGTTCTCAGATGCACCTCTCAAAGTTGAACTGGGGTTCTGACTAACCCAATGTATGGTTTTGTCCCAAGTCCTGAGGGAGATCAGGAACCATCATCCGTACTAAAGCTCGCGGTCTCTTGTTCCACTGCACTTCTTCTGTTTCCAGTCCAAACCTTTATTGATTTATCATTCTTACAAAGTCCAGTAATGTTTATAGACTTTAAAAACAGAGGAATCTGAAGGGAGAATTTTGAGGGCTTTGTGTACGGGATCTGTGTTCAAGCGTATTTGATGTTCCAGCCCAAACTAATACATTATTATGAAGATGTTAACCATTTAATTTTGATTGCAGGTACAGTATTTCACCATATGGATTTTTCAGAAGACTCGGAATTCCAGGACCTAGGCCACTGCCATTCATTGGGACATTCCATAATTACAGAAAAGTATGATTTATTTTACATAGCATATTGATAACTGCTGAATTTCACAGCCTTTTTATTATTAAAGCCCCTCTTTATTATTGAGTTACTGAAGCTTTAGTACAAGAGACTTAGTGCGTGATATTCCATCTGGTGACATTGATGCAGAATGATCGTAAAGAAGCTGGAATTAGAGTTACTGCGTGGAAACAGGCCCTTTGGTTCAACTTGCCCACACCGACCAACATGCCCCATCTACACTCGTCCAAACTGCCTGCATTTGGCCCATATCCCTCTAAACCTGTCCTATCCATGTACCTGTCTAAATGCTGCTTAAACGTTGCGATAGTCCCTGCCTCAATGACCTCCCCCAGCAGCTCGTTTCATGCACCCTCGCCCTCTGTGTTTCTTTAAAATAAAGTTGCCCCTCAGGTTCCTATTAAATCTTTCCCCCATCACCTTAAACCTATGTCCTCTCGTTCTCGATTATTCCTACTGGGAGGGGGTGAGCAGATGTGGAGTAAGACAACAGGGTGGGAGATTGCAACCTTCACGTGGTCCGCCCTGTTTTGACTAATGCAATCAACTCGACGTGCACAAACGGAAGATCAAATAGAACAAGTCGTCCAACAACTTTAGGCTGTGCACGCCACACGACAGAAGGAGAAGACGAGTAAGACAACAAACCTGTAATCCCTTCCTCCAGCACATGGAGCTCACCACCAAATGATTGGGGGAAATAACACTTTGCATGAAGAAGTAGATAGATGAATGAATGAAGGATGAGTAAATGGAAGGGTTGTGAAGTTCTTGTGTAGACAATTACCCAACCGGTTTTAAGGTATTTCTATTGTAATTGGTTCTTCAAGGTCAGATTAATACATGGACTAATTTTTCTGTGGGGTGGGGGAAAGTGCAAACTGCTGCTCCACACTTTCTGAAAATGGATCAATTTAAGTCAATAAATCAGATTTGGTATTTGCCTCAATCTTTCCTTCACTACACAATCAGATGTATTTTTTCCACTCTTTGTGACCTGCAGATTGGGTGTTTGTACAATGTTAATGCCTTTCACAATTTGTTTCCTGGCCAGGGTGTGTTTGAGTTTGATGAAGAATGCTACAGGAAATACGGAGATATCTGGGGGTGAGTGAGTGGATCTCTTTTATTTTTCCCTCGCATTAATTTATAATTCAATATAAAAAGTGTTCCAATTATTAGCACAGAATAAAAGTGCGAAGTATTGGCACAGTTCCTTCCCATTATTACACTGCATTAGTTGGATGAAGGCTCATTATTGACGTGCGAGATTGCTTTTATTAATGCATTCGACAATTGTTATATTTGCATTGAATTGCGCAATGCTTGCTCAACCTTGATAGCTTTTGGTTCCTGTGCAAGCAATGTGGGAAAAAAAGGGGGATGTTTCCGTTAGCGGAATCGATATGCCCTGGTAGACCAAAATGACAATGGACAGTTAGTTAATTTCCCTATTCCAAGGGTCTGGAATAATGGGATTGTGCCTGAATCTACCAGTGTTTGGCTCATCTTTGGCTTTGCCTGGCACTGAGTGGGAGGGAAGGTGGAATGTTCAGTCCATGCTTCGTTCAACAAGGGAAGCGAGTTTGGGAGATTTTCCATTGTTACTCCAAGAACTCTGCCCATTAAGAACTGCTGGAGTCTTGGGGATATGTCCCAAAATTCATCCAAAGTTGATTGAGTTTGGAGGTGAGTTTTTTTTACTATGAAACCTTGAACTCTTTGAGCTGTTTAGCCCTGGTTGGGTGGTGATCCTTGATGGGGCACAAATGACTGAAACACTTGAGGGAGGCAGCAAAATATTGATGATAAGTTTGTGTGGTGCAGGCATAACTATGATAGAGTTGGCGAATACCTCATCAAAGCTGTAATGAGGAGCTTGGACGATGTCTGAACTCAAACTGAAGATGACTATATTGGTACTAACTATACCGAGAGCTATTCATAAGCCATCGTGGTTGAGAGCGAACCCAACAAGTTAATGACATTATGGTCCAAACATCATAAATAAGATATCCATAAATAGAAGAATCCCTGCACATCATGGTACATTTATTCCACAGTCCTTTACTGCTTTTGGAAACCTCAACAACTGCAAGTCCAGCCTACTGATTGGTTTTCTCAGACACTTTGAGGTTCTTCACTGTGACTGCTTGGGTCCCCAGTGCTGTGACCTTGAGACAACACAATGCAGGCCGGTGTCATTGTCAAATTGCTATACTAATCAGCGTGGAGTTTGTGTCGGAGAGCATATTGTTGGCTTGCATCACAGCCTGGCAATGGAAACTGCTCTGCTCAAGCCTGCACAGTTGGGGTTGTGGATGTGGCCCAGTCCACACACAGACTAGAGTCGCCACCATTGACTCCATTTACACTCCGCGCTGTATTGGGAAAACAGCCAACATAGTCAAGAACATTTTCTCACCCAGTCATTCCCTTTTCTCCTGATCCCATCAGGCAGAAGATACAAAAACTTGAAAGTGCGCACCACCAGATTGGGGAGTAGCTTCATCCCCTCTGTTCTTCCCACTTCTGAACAGTCCTTCAATAAGGGTACACAAAAAGCTGGAGAAACTCAGCGGGTGCAGTAGCATCTAAGGAGTGAAGGAGATAGGCAACGTTTCGGGCTGAAACCCTTGTCCTTCGATAAGCTTAGGTATAGTCCCGATCTTCCAACTGACCTTATTACAGACATTAGGCTTTTTTTGAATCTATAACGAATAAACTTGACTTGACTTGTGACATTGCTGTAAAACTATGTTCTGAATTCTGGTATCTTTCTCTCTTCTCTGCTTGATTGTATTTGTGAATAGTTTTAGCTGATTTCACAAGATAGCATGCGAACAAAAACGTTTCACTGTATCTCGGCACACATAAGGTCATAAGTTATAGAAGTAGAATTAGGCCATTCGGCCCATCAAGTCTACACCACCATTCAATCCTGGCTGATCTATCTCTCCCTCCTAACCCCATTCTCCTCCCTTCTCCCCATAACCCCTGACACCTGCACTAATCAAGGATCTATCTATCTCTGCCTTAAAAATATCAACATGGCATTGGCAATAATATACCAAAAAGAGACGCAAAATGCTGGAGTAACTCAGCGGGACAGGTAGCATTTCTGGATAGAAGGAATGGGTAATGTTTCGGGTCGAGACCCTTCTTCAGACTGAGTCTGGGGAGAGGGAAACGAGAGATATATAGAAGGGTACAAAGAGAATGTAAGGCGTGAAAAGGATGGATCAAAGCAGATGTTGATCGAGGTAATGTAGAATGATTCATCATTGGCTGAGGGGTAGGTGACAACGAGGCATTCAATCAGTAAAATTAATGAGTAGGACAGTGAAAGTCGGAGAACTAGGGTGGGGAGGGACAGAGAGAGAGGGGAAGCAAGGGATACTTGAAGTTAGAGAAATCAATATTCTATGCTGGGTTTTAGGCTGCCGCAGCCAATACCGGATTGGGCGGTGCAGTGGTGAAGTGGTCAAGTTGCTGTCTTGCAACGCTTCAGCGCCATAGACCCGGGTTCGACCTCGAGCACGGGTGCTGTCTGTCTGGAGTTTGTCCGTTCTCCCTGAGACCTGTATGGGTTTTCTGTTTTTTTTGTTTCCTCCCACATTCCACAGACGTACAGGTTTGTAGGTTAATTGGCATGGTATAAGTGTAAATTGTCCCTCGTGTAGTATAGTGTTAATGTGCGGGGATCGCTGGATGGTACGGACTCGGTGGGCCGAAGGGCCTGTTTCTGCGTGATACCTCTAAACTAAACCTAAACCAACTGAAAATTGGAAAAAATTTAAAGGGAAAAATATCTAGTTTAAATGTTGCCCCAGGGGGTAAATTTCGACAACCCAGGGGTAAAGGTGGTGATTCTGGATTTGTACATTTTTTTTCTCATTGACTGACAGTGTTTGGTTCTGGTATACCGGTATCTGTTCATAAATTAGTGAAATAACATTGTTATGTGCTACTTTACTTCGGAGTCACGTGAGTCACTATGTGAAGAAGGCTGTCAGTCGTCATGCGCGTCATTACGTCTGAAGCATGCGCCAACGACTGACTGGTAGGCGTGTCGCGTCCTTCCAGCGATAAGTTTTAAAAACCCAGGTAAGTGTTTTCAAAAACTACTCTGCGGTCGTTTTGGTGGGTTTGTATTTCTTGTCTCTCTAGCGAGAAGAACATACTATGTTGAAGGTGAGGAGATGGTCTGCGGGGAAGCCGGCTACAGAAGACCGCGGAGAGGCGGGCACCTTCCACCTTGGCGGTGGAACCAGCGGCAGCAGACGTGGTGTCTCAGGAGAGCACCGTGGCAGTCTCTCCAGGGCGCAAGGCCACTCACAAGTCTGCCAGGCCCGTAGACTCAGACGGGTCCGGGCCGGAGGGATCCCCTCCAACACTGGGAAGCGTCTACGGGCAACTCTCCTATTGGAGAGGTGGCTCCGGACCGATCTGCTCCAGAGGAGGGAGCAGTATCAGCCTGGATCTCCACGGGAGCCCGCGCAAGCAGCACCGTACACAGGGCTGCGAAGTGTCTCCCTCTCTGGAGAGGGAGGACACAGAGTCAGTATTATCCTGACTCAGAGCAGGGAGGCACATCAGGTGAACACTCTCGGGGGCATGGGGCCGAAGTGCCTCTATTGGCTTCCAAATTCGCCATTCCAACTCCAACAGGAGCACCCCTGGACGAAGAGCTGGCCACCATAATAAATTACCTGGTGTCACATCAGCTCAAAGACCTGGCTATGGAAGAGACCTCCAGCAGATACCATACACCTGCCAACTGTGCCTCCCTCAATGTGCCGGCTGTCAACCACGCCATCTGGGGCCAAGTTGGAGAGGGTGTAAGAGCCCAGGAGGTCAAACTCCAAAAATTTTTTTAATTATTGGCCTCAGGGGTAACGGCCTTTGCGAGGTCCATAGATGGAGGGCTGCTGATGGAGACGCAGCAGGACTCTGTGGGGCTTCTCTGTAACGCCCTTTTTGAAATCAACTGTCTGCGTAAAAACGCAATACAGCCGTCACTCAACCCAAAAGTTGCTGTGCTGTGCAAGGCCAGCAACGTCCAGCCGGCCAATTATCTATTTGGGGCAGACCTGGCGAAGCAGGTTCGCGAGCTGGATGATGAGGCCAAGATCTTACGCCTCATGAGCCGAGCCCCAACACAACAGGCCCACCCCTATGCCTCCTTTAACACCAGGCAAAACCAGCCTAGTGGCCCTGGGACAGGAGAAAGACTCGAGCTGGAAGCACCAAGCTCTTTTTTAGGGGTAGGCCCCAGCCGGCCCACGGCTCGGATACACGGGGGGCACCCGCCATCAGCCCTCCTTCCGAAGGCACGAGGACAGAAGCCAGGACCACACCGGCAGTAACGCCCAAGGTAGGAGAACCTATGGAACACCTAACACATCGCTCACTCACAAGTTAGGGGGAGATTGCGACATTTTTTGAATGAATGGAACTGGATCACAGCAGACTCATTCATACTGCACAGTATACAAGGTTTTAAAATTGAGTTCCTTCTTGATTCATCACCACCCACTCATAATTTACCAAATCGCACATATGTGTTCTCACAACAGGAAAGATTTGAGGTACAAGCTGAAATTCAGGCTTTACATACAAAAGGGGTGATTCAGAGATCGAACCAGGAATCACACCAATTTGTATCCAACATATTCACCAAGCGGAAGAGGGATGGAGGATGGCGTATCATCCTAGACTTGACGGAACTCAATACCCATGTGCAGTATAAACATATTAAAATGGATAACTTTGATACAGCTATCCAATTAGCTTCCAAAGGATGTTATATGGCATGCATAGATCTAAAAGATGCATACTACTGTATCCATTCACAGGGAGCACAGGAGATATTTGAAATTTAACTGGATGGGGCAACTGTGGCAATTCAAAGCATTGCCTAATGGGCTGATTTCAGCTCCCAGACTATTTACAAAATTACTAAAACCAGTTCTGGGGCTACTACGAGCTCAGAATCACATGGTGATGGCTTATTTGGATGACATTCTAATAATTGGGGACACCAAGGAATCAGCGGTTTCAGCTACCAAACTCATGTTTGAGAGGATGGGATTCCTATTCCATCCAGTTAAGTCAAAATTGACTCCAATCAGGTTAATTGATTACCTGGGGTTCACAATTAACTCAACTCAAATGTCGGTGACACTGCCAAGTGGCAAGCAATCAGAGTTAATGGAAGCCTGCAATAAGCTAATTGTTAAACAGCAGCCAACAATCAGACAAGTAGCAAGTGTAATTGGCAAGCTTGTGGCAGCTTTTCCAGCTGTACGCTCTGGACCTCTGCACTATCAAAATTTACAACGTGCAAAGGAACAGGATCTCAAATCCCACGCAGGCCAATTCGGAAGACCTATGCAATTACCACCAGAGGCCATTGCAGAATTACACTGGTGGGCTACGAATATACATCACTGCTCTAAGAAAATTCAAATTGATACACCATTGGTAATATTACAAACTGATGCAAGTGGCCTAGGCTGGGGAGCAACTGATACCATCACCAGTTGCGGGGGCAGATGGAATGTGCAAGAGTCTTTAATACTACAGCACTATGGCATTAACTACTTAGAGTTGTTGGGAACACTCTATGGATTAAAGACTTATTGCAGCAATATGCATCATGTGTATGTTCAACTACAGGATTGACAACACCACGGCAGTGGTGTATGTCAATCACATGGGTGGAATAAAGTCTGTATCTTGTGACAAATTGGCAAACCTTCTTTGGGATTGATGTATTGCAAGGAACATTTGGGCCAAGGCAATTTACCTACCAGGTAGATACAATATGGTGGCGGACACTAGATCAAGGAATTTCAATGATAGAAACAGACGTTGAAAATAGGTGCAGGAGGAGGCCATTCGGCCCTTCGAGCCAGCACCGCCATTCATTGTGATCATGGCTGATCGTCCGCTATCAATAACCCGTGCCTGCCTTCTTCCCATATCCCTTGACTCCAATAGCCCCTAGAGCTCTATCCAACTCACTCTTAAATCTATCCAATGATTTGGCCTCCACTGCCCTCTGTGGCAGGGAATTTCATAAATTCACAACTCTCTGGGTAAAAAAGTTTTTTCTCACCTCAGTCTTAAATGACCTCCCCTTTATTCTAAGACTGTGGCCCCTGGTTCTGGACTCTCCCAACATTGGGAACATTTTTCCTGCATCTAGCTTATCCAGTCCTTTTGTAATTTTATATGTTTCTATAAGATCCCCCCTCATCCTTCTAAACTCCAGTGAATACAAGCCTAGTCTTTTCAATCTTTCCTCATATGACAGTCCCGTCATCCCAGGGATCAATCTCGTGAACCTACGCTACACTGCCTCAATCACAAGGATGTCCTTCCTCAAATTAGGAGACCAAAACTGTACACAATACTCCAGATGTGGCCTCATGTGAGCCCTATACAACTGCAGAAGAACCTCTTTACTCCTATACTGAAATCCTTTTGTTATGAAGGCCAACATTCCATTAGCTTTCTTCACTGCCTGCTGTACCTGCACGCCAACTTTCAGTGACCGGTGTACAAGGACACCCAGGTCTCGCTGTACTTCCCCCTTACCTAACCTAATCCCATTGAGATAATAATCTGCCCCCTTGTTTTTGCCGCCAAAGTGGATAACCTCACATTTATCTATATTACTAGACTAAGTGGGACCCGTTGGATCCCAGCTTCACACGGGAGGACTGGTCCCCCAATGCAATATTCCACCTCTCCACCAATTCCAATATTGCTGGCCAGTGGGGGGAGGGGGCTTTCTGCAGCGCTAGTATGTGTTGTGGGTCAAAGGGACTGGTTTCCAGAGGGCTAGTATGGATATTGTGGGCCTGAATGGATTCTTGGGCTAGTAGCTAAGTCACTCTGGCCAGGCAGCTCAGTCACTCTGGCAAGGCAGCATTTTAGATCCAATAGAACACCTTTTGCAAGTATTTTAGATCCAATAGAGACAATTTTGCAAGCATTTTAGAACCAATAGAGACACTTTTTGCAAACATTTTAGACCCAATAGACACTTTCTGCAACTATTTAGACACAATAGACCCTTTCTGCAACCATTTAGAACCAATAGAGACACTTTTTTGCAACCATTTAGAACCAATAGACACTTTTTGAAAGCATTTTAGAACCAAGAGACACTTTTTGCAAGTAATTTAGAACCAATAGAGACACTTTTTGCAAGCAATTTATAACCAATAGAGACACTTTTTGCAAGCATTTTACAACCAATAGAGACACTTTTTGCAAGCAATTTATAACCAATAGAGACACTTTTTGCAAGCATTTTACAACCAATAGAGACACTTTCTGCAACCATTTTACAACCAATGGACACTTTTTGCAAGTATTTCAGAACCAATAGAGACACTTTTTGCAAGCAATTTAGAACCAATAGAGACACTTTTTGCAACCATTTTAGACCCAATAGACACTTTCTGCAACTATTTAGAACCAATAGAGACACTTTTTGCATTTTAGAACCAATAGAAACACTTTCTGCAACCATTTTACAACCAATAGACACTTTTTGGAAACATTTTAGAACCAAGAGACACTTTTTGCAAGCATTTTAGAACCAATAGAGACACTTTTTGCAAGCACTTTAGAACTAATAGACCATTTTTGCAACAATTTTAGAACCACATTATGGGCACTCACAGTTGAGTAGGCATGTGTTCCGTGCTATTCAGAGCTCAGAGAGACTGAGTGAGGCATACCACTGGCTTCCTCCATCTTGCAGAGGCTGAGTGAGGCACACCACTTCCTGGTTTTATAGTTCCTCCGCCTCCCTCCAGCAGGGGCAGCAGAGAGAATGGGGAATATGTAAAAAACAGTAATATCTCTCTGATTTTTCATCGATGGAAAAAATCCTCTGGTCCTGGAAGTTGGAGGAGGGCTCTGAGCGAGGTGGCCAAAAATGACGGCCGTAGGTGGCGGCGTTCTCTCGGAATCACAGCACAGCGAGCCAAAAGCGGTCAAGATCAGACTTTTAGTTATATATATATATATATATATATATATATATATATATATATATATATATATATATATATACTGCATCTGCCACGCATCTGCCCACTCACTCCACCTGTCCAGGTCCCCCTGCAACCTCCTAACATCCTCTTCACAGTTCACACTGCCACCCAGCTTTGTGTCGTCCGCAAACTTGCTAGTGTTGCTCCTAATTCCCTCTGCCAAATCATTAATATACATCGTAAACAGTTACGGCCCCAACACCAAGCCGTGCATCACTCCACTCGCCACTGCCTGCCATTCTGAAAAGGACCCGTTCATTCCTACTCTTTGCTTCCGGTCTGCCAACCAATTTTCTATCCATGTCAACACCCTACCCCCAATACCATGTGCTCTAATTTTAGTCACCAGTCTCCCATGCGGGAACTTATCAAAAGCTTTCTGAAAGTCTAGATGCACTACATCCACTGGCACCCCTTCATCCATTTTACTTGTCACATCTCCAAAAATTCCAGAAGATTAGTCAAGCATGATTTCCCTTTCATAAATCCATGCTGACTTGGACTAATCCTTTTACTGCTATCCAAATGCCCCATTATTACCTCTTTAATAATTGACTCCAACATCTTTCCCACCATCGCAGTCAGGCTAACTGGACTGTAATTCCCCGTTTTCTCTCTCGTTCCTTTCTTGAAAAACGGGATAACATTAGCTATCGTCCAATCCACAGGAACTGATCCTGAATCTATTGAACATTGGAAAATGTTCACCAATGCGTTCACTATTGCTAGAGCCACCTCCCTGAGGACCCTGGGATGCAGACCATCAGGCCCAGGGGATTTATTATCCTTCAGTCCCATTAGCCTACCCAATACTATTTCTCGCCTAATGAAAATTTCTTTCGGTTCCTCTACCCCCTTAGATCTTCTGTCCTCCAGTGCATCTGGGAGATTGTTTGTGTCCTCCTTAGTGACGACATATCTGAAGTACTTATTCAACTCTTCTGCCATTTCTGTTGCCCATAATGATTTCACCCGTGTCTGCCTTCAAGGGACCCACATTTGACTGCTACTCTTTTTCCCTTAACATATCTAAAGAAGCTTTTATTGTCCTTCTTTATATTCCTGGCCAGCTTCCCCTCGTACTTCATCTTTTCAGCCCGTATTGCCCGTTTTGTTTCCTTCTGTTGTCCTAAGAAAGTTTCCCAATCCTCTGGCTTCCGGCTACTCTTTGTTGTGTTATACATCTTTTCTTTTAGTTTTATTCTATCCCTAACTTCTCTTGTCAGCCACGGTTGCCTCCTACTCCCCTTAGAATCTTTCTTCCTCTTTTGGAATGAAATGATCCAGCGACTTCCAGATTATGCCCAGAAATTCCTGCCATTGCTGTTTCACCGTCATTCCTGCTAGGATCCAGTCTTAAAGAAGGAACCTTGGCCACAAAAAGCTGGAGAAACTCAGCGGGTGCTCGATCTTTCGGGTCGAGCCCTTCTTCAGTCCCTTCAGATGCTGCTGCACAATTCTTTGGCCAGCTCCTCCCTCATGCGTCCCCTTGTTCACTGCCACTGCCACTTAATTTAACGTTCTCCTTCTCAAATTGCAGATTAAAACTAATCATATTATGATCACTACCTCCAAGCGGTTCCTTTACCTCGTGTTCTCTTATCATATCTGGTTCATTGGACAACACTAAATCCAGAATTGCCTTTTCTCTGGTCAGCTCCATTACAAGCTGCTCTAAGAATCCATCTCGGAGGCATTCTACAAACTCTCTTTCTTGGGGTCCTGAACCAACCTGATTTTCCCAGTCTACCTGCATATTGAAATCCCCCATCACCACAGTGGCATTCCCTTTGTTACATGCCAGTTTTAACTCCTGCTGCAACTTACACCCTACATCCGGGCTACTATTTGGGGGTCTGTAGATAACACCAATTAGTGCCTTCTTGCCTTTACAATTCCTCAACTCAATCCACAGTGACTCTACCTCGTCAGTCCGTATGTCTTCCCTCGCAAGGGACTGAATTCAATCCCTCACCAGCAGAGCTACCCCCCTCCTCTGCCCACCTGCCTGTCCTTTCTATAGGATGTATAACCCTGAATTTTTAAGTTCCGAGGCCCAATCCACGTGTCTCAGTAATCCCCACAATGTCATATTTAACAACCTCTAACTGAGCTTCAAGCTTATCTACTTTACTTCTTATACTTTGCGCATTCATATACAGTGATAACACAGAATGGATGTTGAATCATGTCGTGTTCACGAACATTGTTGCCCGATATGGCACGCCGGATATTGACTTGTTTGCATCCAGATTGAATCACCAGTTACCCAAATATGTGTCATGGTACAAAACATTAAAACAATCAGAGCCAAACAAAGGACCAGGGACCAGCGCGGAGTAGCGTGTTCCCTCTCTAGTCGATGCATTCACACCCGCGAATGCATTGGGGAGAAATCCTCCCTCCCTGTTCTTGTATAAAATGGAGCTTTCCCTCCATTTTGTCTCATCAGCCGATGCTTGGTAAAAATAAGGTCAAGAGAGACTCCCTTAAGAGACCTGCCAGGTGTAACACGGCATTTTGGTACAACCTGCCAGATAGGCCTACGCAATCTTGGTTCCCACTCATCCTGGGAATAATGACACAGCCTTTCATGGCTGTCCCCAAAAGCAGGGATCTGCTGGAACACCCAGTAACGGGGGGCAACCACCCACTACATGACCGAATCAATTTATTGGTTTACAGATTCTGAGGAGACCATAGCTGGGGCTCGGACTGGCTGACCGAACAGTGGATGTCAATACTGCGACCTGGAGGGACAGTACACAAAGGCAGTACGTCTCTCACATCAAGAAGTGGGAGATGTACTGTCATGCCTCCAACATATCATATGACACAGTGTGCATCGCAGATGTACTGGAGTTCCTGTCTTCTTTATATTATGACCATAAATTAGGCTACAGTGTCAACTACAGTGCCAGGAGTGCACTATACTCATATTTAGTGCTGGGAACGGGGCACCATCCGGTGGGAACACATCCCCTTATTCCAGGTTCATGCAGGGATTATACAACACAATACCCCCCAGGCCACGGTATACAGACACATGGGATGTTAGCTTGGTGCTAACACTACTTCGCCAGTGTGCCCTAGCCACCGCCCTATCCTTAACCAAGCTCACCCTCAAGGTGGTCATGCTGATGGCACTGGTAACGGCGCAACGAGTCCAGATGTTGCACAAGCTACAATTGGAACACATGACCACCAATTTTAACACCATAACCTTTGTCATCTATGACTTAATTAAACAGAGCAGGCCAGGGGTACCAGGGCCCAAGCTTGAGTTCCTGGCATACCCCACGATTATGCATAGTATCACACTTGCACCAGTACATTAAAGTCACGAGGAACCTCAGAGGCTCTGAGAAACATCAGAACTGTCCTAATCAGCCACAAAAAAACACCACAGGGTATCAGCACAAACCATCTCCAGATGGTTAAAGGAGGTACTGGCAGGTGCAGGAGTGAATACTGACACTTGCAAATCTCACTCCACCAGGGCTGCATCAACATCGGCAGCAAGGGCTATGGACGTGCCCCTCGACAACATCCTAGCGGCTGCAATGAAAGGATGTTTCACAGGTTTTATAATAAACCCATTGCCAGACCGGGGGTGTTTGCACGTACCATTTTAGATTCTGTTTTATAGTTTCCCCCCGGGTGGGGTCACTATTATTTTGTTTTTCACATTAAAGGATCAGTATTGTTACCTAACTACGTTATGTCTTTTTTTATGTAATTTTTTCTCACTCATCCATGGTCAATCCATTCAGTGTGTGACCCCTGGACTCAAACCAACATGAAATCACAGAGCTTTAAAATTTTCACATAGTCACTCACATGGCTCCAAAGTAAAATAGTAAGATTAAACGAGAACTTACCAGTTTGAAGTTTGATCTTGATTTTATGAGGTTTTACGATGAGCGATTACGTGCCCGCTCCCAACCCTCATATTATCAGGTCATCTGGTAGTTCTAGTTCTCCAAATCTTACTATCTACAGGTCAACCCCTCTTGTCTGTGATTTCACACCGCTGCTTTGAAGATTGACGCGCAGGCGGACTGACGGCCTTCTTCACGTAATCGCTCATCGTAACTCCTCATAAAATCGAGATCAAACTTCAAACTGGTAAGTTCTCATTTAATCTTACTATTAAAATTGCCTGGGGTAAACGGGACAAAAAAGGTTGGGAACCCCTGATCTAGTCATAGGTGTTTAACAAGATCCTGATCTGAAACATTCTTTTGTTTACAGAATCTATGATGGACGTCAGCCTGTTCTGTGTGTTGCAGAGCCTGACCTGATTAAGACTATTCTCATAAAAGAATTCTACACTCTGTTCACCAACAGGAGGGTACGTTCTGCGCCCGGGTGGTTTTAGACCACATGTTGTCCACGGAATCTCCGGGACTGTTGGCCACCTCGGGGGGGGGGGGGGGGGGTGCAATGTAACCTCAATAAGGATGGGGAAATAGTAATTTAACATTCAATATTTGAGAATGTTTGCTTTATTTTGTATTATGGTGGTGGGTTTGTTTGTATTTTTGTACTGTACATATAATTTTTATAAATACAAAATGCTGGAGTAACTGAGCGGGGCAGGCAGCATCTCTGGAGAGAAGGATTGGGTAACGTTTCGGGTCGAGACCCTTCTGATTTAAACCAGCATCTGCAGTTCTTTCCTGCACATGATTTTTGTAAATAGTTGATTAAAATTATCTTTGGTAAAAAAATTAAAAACCAGGAGGGTAGGTATAGGAGAGGACTGCTGACTACAAGCGGTTTGACATTGCTATGTCTCCCATGCTGCCATGCCCATTCTTTTCCTTTGCTAGCAGTTTGGAACAGTGGTGGTGGTTCGGTCAGAGTGTGTTCATATTTTCACTCTAGTTTTTAGAGTTTTGTAGACACAGCGCGGAAACAGGCCCTTCAGCCCACCGAGTCGCACCGCCCAGTGATCCCCGCACACTTTCACTATCCTACACACACTAGGGACAATTTACAATGATTTTAAAATGGAAATTGTCACAGTTAAATTTATAAATGATTCATTTCAAAGTTTAAAAATATCTTTATGCTTAATTCTATTACACACCAAAAACTCATCGAACAATGGTGTTTTGTTATAGTATGGCCGAGAACATCAGCAACTCGTCCAATGTTCACTCTTAGCAACAAGAGTATAGATGCTGAGTTTGATTATTTCCTCAATGCAGATCCTACATATGTTTAAAGGTGTATGTTTCTGTATATTTCCACTTAAACATCTATGCCAAATGGTTATTTTCAGTAGTTCGAGGTTTACATGCCTCTAAATATTTTCACAGCTAGGTAGGAATCTTCTGCCTTATTCCTGTGAATCAACATCTTCTAGCGGCACAAACTTGAGGATTATTGCTGTTTTAGGATTTTAAACTCCGTACAAACAGCACCCGTAGTCAGGATCGAACCCAGGTCTCTGGCGCTGTGAGGCAGCAATGCTACCGCTGCGCCATCGTGCTGATCCTGTGATGTGTAGAGAGCGCAGGTGTGGGTTATCAGTGTGAGGGTGGTGGGGATGTTGATGTATGTGGTGAAAGTCTCCATTGAGCGGTGGCATCGGGTCGAGAGCTCGGACGACCCAATACATCGGCAACGAATGAAAGATACAGCATCGATCACCCTTTCATAGAATCATAGAAAATAGGTGCAGGAGTAGGCCGTTCGGCCCTTCGAGCCTGCACCGCCATTCAATATGATCATGGCTGATCATCCAACTCAGTATCCTGTACCTGCCTTCTCTCCATACCCCCTGATCCCTTTAGCCACAAGGGCCACATCTATCTCCCTCTTAAATATGGCCAATGAACTGGTCTCAACTACCTTCTGTGGCAGAATTCCACAGATTCACCACTCTCTGTGAAAAATTATTGTCTCATCTCGGTCCTAAAAGACTTCCCCCTTATCCTTAAACTGTGACCCCTTGTTCTGGAGTTCCGCAACATCGGGGACAATCTTCCTGCATCTAGCTTGTCCAACCCCTTAAGAATTTTGTAAGTCTCCTATAAGATCCCCCCTCAATCTTCTAAATTCCAGAGAGTACAAGCCCTGTCTATCCAGTCTTTCTTCATATGGAAGTCCTGCCATCTCAGGAATCAGTCTGGTGAACCTTCTCTGTACTCCCTCTATGGCAAGAATGTCTTTCCTCAGATTTGGAGACTAAAACTGTACGCAATACTCCAGGTGTGTACTCACCAAGACCCTGTACAACTGCAGTAGAACCTCCCTACTCTTGTACTCAAATCCTTTTGCTATGAATGCTAACATACCATTCGCTTTCACACTAGTTCTATATTATCTCACTTTCTCATCCACCCCTGACACGAGGAACAACTTAGAGGCCAATTAACTTACAAACCCACCTGTCTTTGGGATGTGGGAGGAAATCAGAACACCCAGAGAAACCCACATTGTCACAGGGAGAACGTACAAACTCCCCACGGACTACACCCGAGGTCAGGATTGAAACCGGGTCTCTGGCGCTGTGAGGCAGCAGTTCTACCCGCTGTGCCACTGTGCTGCACCTCAAGGGTGGAGAGGATTAATGTTCAAACTGAGATATTGATAAGCCGGTGATTTAGTGCTGTGTTCCTACTGCTGTCGTCCTGGATCGTACAGAATCTTATCTGTGGTGGAATGAATGATAAACTTTGAGTAGAATTCCATTTCCAATGTGTTACATGGGATGGATGGACGTAGCCGGCTCTCATGAAGCCACACCGTCATGATTTGGCATTCCACTAAGACTAATCAGAACATTTGAGGATGTCATTACTTTTATATAACGGGAGAAGGGATGCACAAGGGAAATAATCGCTCCTCTGACAAGAAACAAATGGAATATTAGATTTATTTTTACGTTTAACACGATGTCAAACTAAACTAATCACCTTCCCCTCTGTAAATGGCCCTTCCATAAGCTAGGGTGCTGTCTGATTCACCGCTATCCCAGAGCGGACATTGGACTTTTGTCTATGGAACTTGTGCACTACAACGCTGAGCTATATTCTGCACTCTGCATCTTACCATATAACCATATAACAATTACAGCACGGAAACAGGCCCTCTCGGCCCTTCCAGTCCGTGCCGAACATTTATTCTCCCCTAGTCCCATCTACCTGCACTCAGACCATACCCATCCATTCCCTTCCTGCCCATATACCTATCCACTTTACTTTTAAATGTTAAAATCGATCCTGCCTCCACCACTTCTGCTGGTAGCTCATTCCACACAGCCACCACTCTCTGAGTAAAGAGGTTCCCCCTCATGTTACCCCTAAATCTCTGTCCCTTAATTCTCATGTCATGCCTTCTTGTTTGAATCTTCCCTACCCTCAATGGGAAAAGCTTATACACTTCAACTCTGTATATCCCTTTCAACATTTTAAAGACCTCAATCAAGTCCCCCCTTAACCTTCTGCGCTCCAAAGAATAAAGACCTAACTTGTTCAACCTTTCTCTGTAACATAGTTGCTGGATCCCAGGCAACATTCTAGTAACTCTCCTCTGTACTCTCTCTATTTTGTTGACATCCTTCCTATAATTAGGCGACCAAAATTGTACACCATACTCCAGAATTGGTCTCACCAATGCCTTGTACAATTTTAACATTACTTCCCTACTATATTCAATGCTCTGATTTATAAAGGCCAGCTTTATAAGCTTTCTTTACCACCCTATCTACATGCAATTCCACCTTCAGGGAACTATGCACAGTTATTCCTAGATCCCTCTGTTCCACAGCATTCCTCAATTCCCTACCATTTACCATGTACGTCCTATTTTGATTTGTCCTGCCAAGATGTAGCACCTCACACTTATCAGCATTAAACTCCATCTGCCATCTTTCAGCCCACTCTTCCAAATGGCCCAAATCTCTCTGTAGACTTTGAAAATCTACTTAATTATCCACAACATCACCTATCTTAGTATCATCTGCATACTTACTTATCCAATTTTCCACCCCATTATCCAGATCATTGATGTACATGACAAACAACAGTGGACCCAACACAGATCCCTGAGGCACCCCACTGGTCACCGGCTTCCAACCTGACAAACAGCCATCCACCATTACTCTCTGGCATCTCCCATTCAGCCACTGTTGAATCCATCTTGCTACTCTGCCATTAACACCCAAAAATTGAACCTTCTTAACCAACCTTCCATGGGGAACCTTGTCAAAGTCCTTACTGAAATCCATATAGACAACATCCACTGCTTTACCCTCATCAATTTCCCTAGTAACCTCTTCAAAAAATTCAAGAAGGTTTGTCAAACATGACCTTCCAGGCACAAATCCATGTTGACTGTTCCTGATCAAACCCTGTTTATCCAGATGCTTATATATATTATCTCTAAGTATCCTTTCCATTAATTTGCCCACCACTGATGTCAAACTAACAGGTCTATAATTGCTAGGTTTATTCTTTGAACCCTTTTTAAACAATGGAACAACATGCTCAGTACGCCAATCCTCCGGCACTATTCCCGTTTCTAATGACATTTGAAATATTTCTGTCATAGCCCCTGCTATTTCTACACTAACTTCCCTCAATGTCCTAGGGAATATCCTGTCAGGACCTGGAGACTTATCCACTTTTATATTTTTCAAAAGTGTCAGTACTTCCTCCTCTTTGAATCTCATAGTTTCCATAGCTACTCTACTTTTTTCCCTTACCTCACAGAGTTCAATATCCTTCTCCTTGGTGAATACCGAAGAAAATCAATTGTTCAATATCTCCCCCATCTCTTTTGGCTCTGCAGATAGCTGTCCATTCTGTCTCTCTAATGGTCCAATTTTATCCCTCATTATCCTTTTGCTATTAATATAGCTGTAGAAACCTCTTTGTTCTACCCATTGTATTTGAGTTTGGATTGATTGTGTTTATGTTAGTCATGGAGTCGTACAGCTCAGTCTGAAGAAGGGTCTCGACCCGAAACATCACCCATTCCTTCTCTCCAGAGATGCTGCCTGTCCCACTGAGTTACTCCAGCATTTTGTGTTTATCTTCGGTGTGAACCAGCATCTGCAGTTCCTTTCTACACATGGAAACAGGCCCTTTGGCTCAACCTGTCCATCCTGACCCATCTAAACTAGTCGCATTTATCCATCTTTGGCTCATATTCCTCTAGTCTAAACCTTTTCTATCTATGTGCCGTCCACATTTGTTTTAGTGCTGTTACAATACAGTACCTGCCTCAACTACCTCCTCAGGCAGCTTGTTCCATATACCCACCATCCTCTATGTGGGAAAAAGTTGCCCCTCGGGTTTCTATTAAATCTTGCCCCTCTCACCTTAAACCTATGTCCACTGGTGTTTGATTCCCCTCCCCTGGGTACAAAACTGTGCATTCACCTTGTCTATACCCTCATGATCTTGTACGCCTCTAAGTTGCCCCTCAACCTCCTGCAATCCAAGGTATAAAGTGCTGGGAACTTTCTTCTTAATCTTCTCTGCACTATTTTCAGCTTCATGACATCCATCCTTAGCAAGGTGACCAAAACTGAACCTAGTGCTCCAAATACGGCCTCACAGACAGCTTGTATAATGGTAACATAATCTCATACATTATTATCTGATTAGACAGCATGCACATCAAAGCTTTTCACTGTACCTCGGTACACGTGGCAATAAGAAACCAAAACCTATATAGCCACAGCTGTCATGTTAGAGGAACACAGAGAGATTGCCAGCTTTCTGTGCTTGCCATTGTAACCCCAAAAAGGACATGTAGCCCATTTAATCCCACTGTCCTGTCACCCATTGATAGCCCAAAACGCATGGTATTAGGAAAGATAAATTCAATGAAGTAACATTTCATTGAATGCTATCGAGATTCAGGAGAACTACAGATGCTGATTTACAAAGAAAGTGCTGGAGTGACTCAGCAGGTCAAGGAGCCTTGACGTCAACAAGCGACGTTTCAGGTTCTGGCCTTTCTGTGGACTGAATCCCACCTGTTTTGTTTTAAACTAATGGGTAAACCTTCCTGTCTTTCTGTGTAGGATTTTGGTCTGAGTGGACCATTGGAAGACTCTGTGAGCGTTGTTACAGATGAGAGGTGGAAGAGAATTCGAAATGTGCTTTCGCCATGGTTCACCAGCGGGAAACTGAAGCAGGTAAAGATCCTGAATACCTGTGTGGCAGAGCGTTGGTGTACAATTAGATCCACATCACACATGGCTTGATAAATAGATAGTGAGGAGTAACAATAAAGTTAACCAGAGAGTTCATGACAGCGTAGATTGCTTTTCAAAGTGACCATATTCTGAACAAATTGTGTACACTGAACATTTTCATAAGTTCTAGAAGCAGAATTAGGCCATTTGATCTATCAAGTGTACTCTGCCATTCAATCATAGCTGATCTATCTCTCCTTCTCAACCCCATTCTCCTGCCTTCGCCCCATAACCACTGGTACTAATCAAGAATTGTCAATCTTCGCCTTGATTGGCCTGGTTCGGCAACTTGAACGTCCAGGAGCAAAATGACTATGAGCTGCGTAGTCGGTGAGGTGAAGCAAAACAATCGAGTTCCTGTTTGCAAGTGCTTTTATTTTGTATTGAAAATTGAAAAACTAGTTGGCACATGATGTAAAAATGTTGGATGTGAGTTAGTCATTGATCACAAATGGTGCTATTTGGGAATGGGATGGGTTTCTGGATGGTGTTGGGGAACGCTTTAGCTAGGGATGGGTCAGTCTACGGATCCAGTGCAGAATCGTAAAGCGAAGTGCTGAGAGACGGGAGGTCCAGTGATCAAACCTCCAGCAAAACAGGTTTGGGTCCAGACCAGTACATTGTACACCCTTCCCTCACATTGGTCTCTTATTTTCCCCTTTCCTAGATGAGTTCAATCATTAAACACTACACAGAAAACCTTGTGAAAATTGCTGAGAAGAAAGCGAAGCAGAATGAAAATGTCGTCGTTAAAGAGTATGTATTTTGTCTGGTTGTTCAGTTTTTTCCTCCACCCCTCTCCACTTTACAATACCTAGTGCTACAGTAACTCAGCGGGTCAGGTAGCATTTCAGGAGGTCAGGGATAGGTGATGTTTCTGGTCAGGACCCTTCTTCCGACACCTCTGATGTTGCCTGGTCTGAGTTCTTCCAGTGGTCCGAATAGCCGCTATATTTCCCTTCAACTTATTCTCTTTTGGTGGTTGGCGCCAGAGACCTGGGTTTGATCCTGACAGGTTCAAGATTCAAGAGAGTTTATTGTCATGTGTCCCAGATAGGACAATGAAATTCTTGCTTTTCTTCAGCACCACAGAATATAGTAGGCATGATATAATACAGAACAGATCAGTGTGTCCATATACCATTATATAAATATATACACACATGAATAAATAAACTGATAAAGTGCAAATAAACAGATAATGGGTTATTAATGTTCAAAGTTTTGTTTGAGGAGTTTAATAGCCTGTTTGTGGAGAAGTAGCTTTTCCTGAACCTGGACATTGAAGTCTTCAGGCTCCTGTACCTTCTACCTGAAGGTAGCAGGGAGATGAGTGTGTGGCCAGGATGGTGTGGGTCCTTGATGATGCTGCCAGCCTTTTTGAGGCAGCGACTGCGATAGATCCCCTCGATGGTAGGGAGGTCAGAGTCGATGATGGACTGGGCAGTGTTTACTATTTTTTGTAATCTTTTCAGCTCCTGTGCACTCAAATTTCCGAACTAAGCCACATTCTCCCTGTGACCACGTGGGTTTCCTCCAGCTGCTTCGGTTTCTTCCCACATTCCAAAAGACACATGGCTTTGTGTTTCGGTCAAGATTGCAGCATCTGTCAATTCTTGTCTCTCCAGACTCGGTCATTTATTTGGATTCCATACAATTTCTACTCCTTGAGTTCGTATCTATTTTAAAAAGCCTTTTTTGTTTCCCATGTTCCAGTCAACCGGTGGAGGGTGTTTGAGTTTCGACCCTCGATCAAGTTTTAAATGTAGATTCTCATGGTTTGTGTTTAGTTCAGGTTTGGTTTGGAGATACAGCATGGAAACTGGCCACAGAATCCACACTGACCATCGATCACCACTCACACTAGTTCTGTTTTCGCACTTTCTCATCCCAATCTCCACACACTAGGGGCAAGTTACAGAGGCTACGGACCTTTGGGATGTGGGAGGAAACCGGAGCACCCGGAGGAAATCCAGAGTCACAGGTAGAAACGTGCAAACTCCACACAGACAGAACCTGAACCCTTTCCTTCCACCTTTATTCTCTTTGCCTGTCTGTATAGTCAAGGCTGGTGGGGGTGTTTCTGTGTACTAGATCTGATTGTGCAAGTAATCTGGAACGAGCTGTCAGAGGAAGCTACAGAATCTAATACAATTATGACTTTAAAAGGCATTTGGCAGATGTTTGGATAGGAAGCGTTCAGATTTTATTTCTCCTGTCATCTGTTAAGCAATTCCAATGAACATATCAAAAATAGACACAAACTGCTGGAGTCACTCAGCGAGCAGGCAGCATCTCTGGAGACAAGGAATGAGTGACGTTTTGGGTCGAGACCCTTCTTCAGACTGTGCATCAGGGGGGAGGGAGGTACAGAGATAAGGAGGTGTAAGAGATCAAAAGGCATGCAGATCAAGGAAGGGATGCAGACAGTCAGACTGGTTGGAGAACTGGGAAGGGGGGGGATGGAGATGGTGGGCAGATAACAGATTCTTGAGGTTAGATAAATCAATGCTCATACCGCTGGGGTGTAAGCTGCCCAAACGAAATATGAGGTGCAGTTTCTCCAATTTGGTCAGTGTGGGAATGAGAGAGGGCGTTAAAGCGTTTAGCAACCGGAACATAATGAACACATCTCCCTTCTGCCAGTATCTTTGGGCCTTATGGCATGGATGCAATCGCCAGCACCTCCTTCAGTGTGGATGTGGACTCCATCAACAATCCTGATGACCTGTTTGTCACCAATATCAAGAAGTTGATTCAATTCTCCCTCTTCAACCCTGCTTTTCTTCTGACTTGTAAGTAATTCAAAGTATTAGTTGATACTTTTGTGCGGCTCGGTGGTGCAGCGGTAGAGTTGTTGCCCGACAGCTTACAAACCCGGGTTTGATCCTGACTAGGGATGCTGCATGGATGGGTATTGTACCTTTTTTTATGTGTAAATCTCAAATTTAATGAGAATGTAGGAAAAAATTGCCTGTTAAATCCTGCCTCTCACCTTAAATCTGTCCTCTAGTTCTTGATTCCCCTCCCCTGGGTAAGACTCCGTGCATTCACTTTATATATTCCCTTATATATAATCACCGCTAAGCTTCCAGCACTCCAAGGATTATAGTTCTCGCCTGCCCCAACCTCCCCCTCTAACTCCAGCATTCTAGTCCTGACAACATCGTTAAAAATATTTCACTCTTTCCGGCTTAATGGCATCCCTTCTGTAGCAGGGTGACCAAAAGTGAACACCATACTAACATCTTATACAACTGTAACATGATATCCCAACATCTATACTCAATATGTAGGAAGGAACTGCAGATGCTGGTTTAAACCATAGACACAAAATGCTGGAGTAACTCAGCGGGACAGGTAGCATCTCTGGAGAGAACGTATGGGCGACATTTCAGGTCGAGACCTCTTCAGTCCTAAAGGGTCTTTAGCAACTGAAATGTCAGCCATTCCTTCTCTCCAGAGATGCTGCCTGTCTCGCTGAGTTACTCCAGCATATTGTGTATCTATACTCATGAGACTAATGTACCAAAAGCCTTCTTCCCTCCACTTCCTCCATGCACATTACTGCTTTATTTCTGCTCGATTACTCCTCATTCAGTTCCTCACAGTCCCTCCAAATGTGTGCATGCAGGTCTGCTCATGTTACACGATATTTTCCCGTCTTATTTTCCAGTGATATTTCCTGCCGTCATTCCTATCCTGGCAAAACTCGACATTGGTTTTTTTTCGAGTGATACGACTCAGTTTTTCATGAGAACCGTGGCGACTTTGAAGGCAAAGAGGCAAAAAGACGTGCATGCGGTGAGTGTGAAACTGGAACAGGTTGTATTCCTGTACCTTTTTGTATTTTAACCACCATCAGCTCACAACCCCCTTGACTGACCACCCAACTCCATTCAATTTCATAACTCTAAAAAATGGGTTGAAGGAAGGGGTTCTTCCTTGCAGCAGCATCAAAGACCTGTAAACACAATACACGTAGATGACACATAATTTATTGCATGTTTGTTTGTTAATAATCTCCCCCCCAAAAGTCCTTGGTGCAACCAAAACCCGTCACAGCGACTTGGGCACACGATGGCGCAGAGGTAGAGTTGCCGCCTTACAGCGCCGGGGACCAAGATTCGATCCTGACTACGGGCGCTGTCTGAACGGAGTTTGTACGTTCTCACCGTGAACGCACGGGTTTTCTCAAAGATCTGTTTCCCCCCACACTCCAAAGACGTACAGGTTTGTAGGTTAATTGGCGTGGTATAAATGTAAATTGTCCCTGGTGTGCGTTGGACGGTGTTAATGTGCGGGTTCGGTGGGCCGAAGGGCCTGTTCCCACTCTGTATCCCCAAATTAAACTAAACTGGTCATAGTTGAGGTTAGTGTTGTGTAGGTTGTTGGGAAGAAGCTGGTCTTGAACCTGGAGGGCACGGTTTTCAGGTTTGAATGTGGATGGGTTGCTGAATGAAACAGGAACCAAGAGGTGCAGCATCATTGCTACTGCAAACCTGCAGCATTGTGTGCAGTTTTGGTCCCCGAATTTGAGGAAGGACATTCTTGCTATTGAGGGAGTGCAGTGTAGGTTAATTCCCAGGATGGCGGGACTGTCATATGCTGAGAGAATGGAACGCCTGGGCTTGTATGCTCTGGAATTTAGAAGGATGAGAGGGGATCTTATTGAAACATATAAGATTATTAAGGGTTTGGACACGCTAGAGGCAGGAGACCAGAACCAGGGGCCACAGTTTTAGAATAAGGGGTAAGCCATTTAGAACGGAGATGAGGAGACACTTTTTCACACAGAGTGTTGTGAGGCTGTGGAATTCTCTGCCTCAGAGGGCGGTGGAGGTCAGTTCTCTGGATACTTTCATGAGAAAGCTAGACAGGGCTCTTAAAGATAGCGGAGTCAGGGGATATGGGGAGAAGGCAGGAACTGGGTACTGAGTGGATGATCAGCCATGATCACATTGAATGGCGGTGCTAGCTCGAAGCGCCGAATGGCCTACTCCTGCACCGATTGCCTATTGGTCGCCCAATTATTTAGTTCCCCCAATGTGGATGAAACCACATGGTGAACACTGAATCAGGACAAGGAAAGATACAACAATACTGGAGCAACTCCGTGAGTCAGGCAACATGCCGGGAGCACATGGAATGGTGATGTTTCAGGTTGGGACTTAACCTGAAACATCATCTATCCACGTTCTCCTGGGATGCTGCCTAACCCACTGAGTTACTCCAGCATTTTGTGTCTTTCCTTGGTAAACAAGCATTAACAGTTTATTTTGCAGGAGGCTGGTTTAAATCACAGAAAGACAAGTAACTCAACGGGTCTGGCAGTAGCTCTGGAGATTGCTTTTCTCCTGAGATGCTGCCTGACTCGCTGAATTACTCCAGCTTTTTGAATCTGTTAGCAGTTTCTTATTTCTTTACACTACATTGATACAGTGTATAAAATCATGATAGGAATAAATCGGGTAGATGCTAGGGGAATCGAGGACCAGGGGACATAGGTTCAAGGTGAAGGGAAAAGATGTAATAGGAATCTGAGGGGTAACTTTTTCCACACGAAAGGTGGTGGGTGTATGGAACAAGCTGCCAGAGGAGGTAGTTGAGGCTGGGACTATCCCATCATTTAAGAAACAGTTAGACAGGTGCATGGATACGACAGGTTTGAAGGGAAATGGACCAAACGCAGACAGGTGGGACTAGTGTAGCTGGGACATGTTGGCCGGTGTTGACAAGTTGGGCTGAAGGGCCTGTTTCCACGCTGTATCACTCTATGACATGATGACTCTAAGACTATTTTACTTCGGAGTCACGTGAGTAACTACATGATGAAGGCCGTCAGTCGTCATGCGCGTCATTACGTCTGTAGCATGCGCCAACGACTGACTGGCAGGCGCGTCGCGTCCTTCCAGCGGTAAGTTTTTAAAACCCAGGTAAATGTTTTTAAAAACTACTCTGCGGTCGTTTTGGCGGGTTCGTAGTTCTTGTTTCTGTAGCAGAAAGAACCTACCATGGGAGCTCGCGTCAGCAGCACCATACACAGGGCTGCGAAGTGTCTCCCTCTCTGGAGAGGGGAGTACACAGAGTCAGTACTGTCCTGGTGAACACTCTCGGGGGCATGGGGCCGAAGTGCCTTTACTGGCTTCCAAATTCGCCATTCCAACTCCAACAGGAGCACCCCTGGACGAAGAGCTGGCCACCACAATAAATTACCTGGTGTCGCATCAGCTCAAAGACCTGGCTATGGAGGAGACCTCCAGCAGATATCATACACCTGCCAACTGTGCCTCCCTCAATGTGCCAGCAGTCAACCACACCATCTGGGGCCATATTGGAGAGGGGGTAAGAGCCCAGGAGGTCAAACTCCAAATTTTTTTTAAATTATTGGCCTCAGGCATAACGGCCTTTGCGAGGTCCGTAGATGGGGGGGGTGCTGATGGAAACACAGCAAGACGCTGTGGGGCTTCTCTGTAACGCCCTTTTGGAATCAATTGTCTGCGTAAAAATACAATACGGCCGGCACTCACCCCAGCAACGTCCAGCCGGCCAATTATCTATTTGGGGCAGACCTGCCGAAGCAGGTCCGCGAGCTGGATGATGAGGCCAAGATCATACGCCTTATGAGTCGAGACCAAACAACACCCAGGGGCTCATCACAACGGGCCCACCCCTATGCCTCCTTCAACACCAGGCGAAGCCAGCCTAGGGGCTCTGGGACAGGAGGAAGACTCGACTGGAAGCACCGAGGTTTTTTTCAGGGGTAGGCCCCAGCCGGCCCACGGCTCGGATGCAGGCCCGGGGGGGGGGCTTACCCGCCATCAGCCCTCCTTCCCAAGGCACGAGGACATAAGCCAGGACCACACCGGCATTAACGTCCAAGGTAGGAGAACCTAGTTCCTTGTGGAACACCTTACACATCACTCACTCACAAGTTGGGGGGAGATTGCGACATTTTTTGAATGAATGGAACAGGATCACAGCAGACCCGTTCATACTGCACAGTATACAAGGTTTTAAAATTGAGTTCCTTCTTGATTCATCACCACCCACACAAAATTTACCAAACCGCACATATGTGTTCTCACAACAGGAAAGATTTGAGGTACAAGCTGAAATTCAGGCTTTACATACAAAAGGGGGTGATTCAGAGATCGAACCAGGAATCACACCAATTTGTATCCAACATATTCACCAAGCGGAAGAGGGATGGAGGATGTCGTATCATCCTAGACTTGACGGAACTCAATACCCATGTGCACTAGAAACATTGTAAAATGGATAACTTTGGCACAGCCACCCAACTGGTTTCCAAAGGATGTTATATGGCATGCATAGATCTAAAAGATGCATAATACTCAGTATCCATTCACAGATATCACAGAGCACAGGAGATATTTGAAATTTAACTGGATGGAGCAACTGTGGCAATTCAAAGCATTGCCTAATGGGCTGACTTCAGCTCCCAGACTATTTACAAAATTACTAAAACCAGTTCTGGGGCTACTACTATGATTTCATAATCACATGGTGATGGCTTATTTGGATGACATTCTAATAATTGGGGACACCAAGGAATCAGCTGAATCATCTGTTTCAGCTACCAAACTCATGTTTGAGAGGTTGGGATTCCTAATCCATCCAGTTAAGTCAAAATTGACTCCAATCAGGGTAATTGATTACCTGGGGTTCACAATTAACTCAACTGTCGGCGACACTGCCAAGTGGCAAGCAATCAGAGTTAATGGAAGCCTGCAATAAGCTAATTGTTAAACAGCAGCCAACAATCAGACAAGTAGCAAGTGTAATTGGCAAGCTTGTGGCAGCTTTTCCAGCTGTACGCTTCAGACTTTTGCACTATCACAATTTACAACGTGCAAAGGAACAAGCTCTCAAATCCCACGCAGGCCAATTCGGAAGACCTATGCAATTACCACCAGAGGCCATTGCTGAATTACAGTGGTGAGCTACGAATATACATCACTGCTCTAAGAAAATTCAAATTGATACACCATCGGTAATATTACTAAACTGATGCAAGTGGCCTGGGTTGGGGAGCAACAGATACCATCTCCAGTTGTGGTGGCAGATGGAATGTGCAGGAGTCTTTAATACTACAGCAATATGGCATTAACTACTTAGAGTTGTTAGGAGCACTCTATGGATTAAAGGCTTATTGCGGCAATATGCATCATGTGCATGTTCAACTACAGATTGACAACACCACGGCAGTGGCGTATGTCAATCACATGGGTGGAATAAAGTCTGTATCTTGTGACAAATTGGCAAACCTTCTTTGGCATTGGTGTATTGCAAGGAACATTTGGGTCACGGCTATTTACCTACCAGGTAGATACAATATGGTGGCGGACACTAGATCACGGAAATTCAATGATAACACAGAATGGATGTTGAATCATGTCGTGTTCACGAACATTGTTGCCCGATATGGCACGCCGGATATTGACTTTTTTGCATCCAGATTGAATCACCAGTTACCCAAATATGTTTAATGGGAGCCACACCCAGGGGCAGTGGCAGTCAATGCGTTCACACTGTATTAGGGAGGAATGCTCTTGTATGCTTTCCCTCCATTTTGCCTCATCAGCCGATGCTTGGTAAAAATAAAGCAAGACAATGCCACAGGCATTTTGGTAGTGCCAGACTGGCCTACGCAATCGTGGCTCCCACTAGTCCTGGGAATTATGACACAGCCTTTCATGGCTGTCCCCAAAAGCAGGGATCTGCTGGTACACCCAGTAACGGGGGGCAACCACCCACTACATGACCGAATCAATTTATTGGTTTGCAGATTCTGAGGAGACCATACCTGGGGCTCGGACTGGCTGACCGGACAGTGGATGTCATAACAGCGGCCTGGAGGGACAGTACACAAAGGCAGTACATCTCTCACATCAAGAAGTGGGAGATGTACTGTCATGCCTCCAACATATCATATGCCACAGTGTGCATCATGGATGTACTGGAGTTCCTGTCAACTTTATATTATGACCATAAATTAGGCTACAATGTCATCAACAGTGCCAGGAGTGCACTATCCTCATATTTAGTGCTGGGAACGGGGTCCTACCCAGTGGGAACAAATCCCCTTATTATCAGGTTCATGAAGGGAATATACAACACAATACCCCCCAGGCCAGGGTATACAGGTTAGTGTGGTGCTAACACTACTTCGCCAGTGGGCCCCAGCCTCCGCCCTATCCTTAACCAAGCTCACCCCCAAGGTGGTCATGCTGATGGCGCTGGTAACGGTGCCACGAGTCCTGACATTGCACAAGCTATGACTGGACAACATGACCACCAATGTTAACACCATAACCTTCGTCATCTATGACTTAATTAAACAGAGCAGGCCAGGGGTACCAGGGCCCAAGCTTGAGTTCCTGGCATACCCCACGATTATGCATAGTATCACACTTGCACCAGTACATTAAAGTCACAAGGAACCTCAGGGGCTCTGAGTTAGCTGTCCAAATCAGCCACAAAAAAACACACCATAGGGTATCAGCACAAACCATCTCCAGATGGTTAAAGGAGGTACAGGCGGGTGCAGGAGTGAATACTGACACTTACAAATCTCACTCCACCAGGGCTGCATCAACGTCGGTAGCAAGCGCTATGGACGTGCCCCTCGACAACATCCTAGCAGCTGCAGGATAGGCAAATGAAAGGATGTTCGACAGGTTTTATAATAAACCCATTGCCGGACCGGGAGTGTTTGCACGTACCATTTTAGATTCTGTTTTATAATTTCCCCCCAGGTAGGGCAGGGTCACTATTATTTTGTTTTAAACATTAAAACATCAGTATTGTTACCTAACTACGTTATGTCTGAATGCATTAATTTTTTCTCACTCATCCATGGTCAATCCATCTGTGTGACGCCTGGACTCGAACTGGCTTGAAATCACAGAGCTTTGAAATCTTCATGTAGTCACTCACGTGACTCTGAAGTAAAATAGTAAGATTAAATGAGAACTTACCAGTTTGAAGTTTGATCTTGATTTCATGAGGAGTTACGTTGAGCGATTACGTGCCCACCGCTCCCAACCCTCATATTATCAGGTCATCTGGTAGTTCTCGTTCTCCAAATCTTACTATCTTCAGGTCAACATCTCTTATCTGTGATTCCACACCACTGCTTTATGACGACTGACCGCCTTCTTCACGTCATCTCTCATAGTAACTCCTCATAAAATCAAGATCAAACTTCAAACTGGTAAGTTCTCATTTAATCTTACTATTAAACAGTACACACACCAAGTGAATCAAACTGTCTTGGACTAGGGACTTTGGACTTTTGCTTTGTTTTCCACTAATGTTTTTTTTACTTATTGAACTTTTCCTGTTTTTATGTTAACCATTGACTACTGTGTATACAGACCTGCTATGCCACAGCAAGTAAGAATTTCATTGTTCTGTCTTGGTACAGATAACAATTAGGCAGTCTCGACTCTTTTCGAATGAATGACTGCTTCATTGGGGAGAATTGTTTTGGTTCTTGGAACGGTGGGAAGGGAAGAGGTGAATGGGCGGGTGTTGTTTCTCCTGCACTTGTTTAGGAAAGGGCCTGAAGACAGTGTTAGAGTTGACAGAGGTTCAGAACAGAGTCGGTCACAAAGGGAGTTTCTGCAGTTTTCTGATTTGCTTCAGCTCGATGTCTTTTTGGTGGGCCCTAAGGTTCTTGTCCAGACTTTCTATTTGCTGGCCTGTACGACCAAGAGAAAATAGACATTGGCAGATACACAATGGCGATCAGGAACTCCCTTTGGCACCTCCACTGTAGCGTGGCACACTTACGTCAGGTTTATTATTGTCACCGAGGTGCTTTTATTATACGTGCACCAAGGTAGCTTTAAGCCCGTCCCACTTTCACGACCAAACTCTGCCGAGTTTGCTCTTGACTCATACTCGCAGCATGGTCGCCACGAGGTCGTAGGTCTTCTTAACTCTTCCTCATGCTCGTGAGTGGTCTCCGCGTACTCGTGGCCTCAAGTAGGTCATGGCGTTTTTTGCAGCCCGATAAAAAATGTTCAGGAATAAAAAAAAAGGTCGGCATGGAAAAAACTGATACTTTTTACTCTTAGGTAGGTTGTAGTAGGTTGTGATGGTAGTCGTAGGTGGTCTTAGGTAGTCGTAGGTCGGTAACTGGCCCGAGAAATGCAAACATGACATCATTTTATCATGTGATCATTTCCACTCGTAGCTGTTTGTAGTTGGTCTTAGGTGTGGAAGACTGAGGTCGAGAGGGGTCGTAGGAGGTCGTAGACATAGTCGTAGGAGGTCGTAGACATAGTCATAGGAGGTCTTTTACTTTGGCGAGTCAACACGACCGTGACATTTTTTTCAACTCGTCCAGGGTCTCTAAACTCGTGAATTAGGTCGTCCAGGTGGGACAGGCGCTTTACTTTGCATGCTACCCAACTGTATAAATAATACTAAACATAAATACAATCGAGTCAAACTCGAGTACAATAGGTAGAACAGAGGGGAAGATAAGCGTGCAGAATGTAGTTCTCAGCATTGCACTGTTCTATATTCTATGTGAGAAACCCATGGGAGTCAAAGCTCACAACGTTCTTATTTATCTCAGGATCGTGTGGACTTTCTACAGATGATGGTTGATTCTCAAGCAACCGACACCAGCTCAGAGCTACAGGACAATGGTGACAAATCTACGGATAAACGTACTGGGATCTCGTATCCTGACTCCATGTTTCTTTCTAGTCTGCAATGAGTGTTCCTCATTCAGTTACTTGATCACCTTGGATCCACCTTAACCTATCTGGATAACAGCTTGGTCACAACTCTGCCATTTTCCCTGCACTTTTTCTCCAGAGATGCTGCCTGATCTGCTGAATTACTCCAGCACTTTGTGTCGAGCAATAGATCTGTAATTTATTTGATCGATGGGGATGTAAAAGAAAATATGAGAGGAAGCTACAGACTGACTCTTAAAATACATTTGGACAGATATATGGATAGGAAGGGTTTAAAGGACTTTGGGCCAAATGCAGGCAAATGGGACAAGTTGAGTATGCTGACTTGCTTGGCACAGACAAGCTGGGCTGAAGGACCTGTTTCTGTGCTGTGCAGCTCTGACTATCTTTCAGGGAAAGTAAAGAGGGGGACAGGGACTGGTGAGATGGTTGTGGAAACCACCACAGACCTGATGGGCTGTCCTGTAGTAAGTAACTAACTAGCTCTCTGGCTGAACATTCATGTGTAACCATTCCAGCTGCTCACTGGATACACCTTCAATGAATTTAGTCTCAACCCAATGACCAATGACCAAACAATTAGCTGAAGCTTAGACAATACCTAAGTGACTTGGGTATTGCAATACATATACAATTAATAGGATGACCCTTAACAGCATTGATGTTTAGTTTGGTTTAGAAATACCGCGCGGAAACGAGCCATTCGGCCTCACCAACCAGCAATTCTCGCACATTAACACTAGCCTAGACACACTTTTTTTTACATTTACACCAAGCTAATTAACCTACAAAACGTCTTTGGATTGTGGGAGGAAACCAAAGATCTCGGAGGTAGGGGAGAACGTACAAACTCCGTAGACAAGAATCCGTAGTCAGGATCGAACCTGGGTCTCTGGCGCTGTGAGGCAGCACCACCGTACTGCTGCGTATAGAGGGATTTTGAGATCCAAGTCGGTAACTCCCTTAAAGTAGCAGCACAAGCAGTTTGGTAAAGAGGGCAGATGGTATATTTGCCTTTACTGGTCGGGGCATTGAGTATTAAGGTTATGGAAGTCATTCTGCCGCTTCATAGGACTTTGGTTCGGCGGCATTTGGAGTATTGCGTGCCTCATTATACCTCGGTACACGTGGAAATAAACAAAATCAAGTTCTGGTCGCCCCCATTACAGGAAGGGTGCAGAGGCTTTGGAAAGAGTGCAGGGGAGGTTTACCAGAATGATGCCTGATTAGAAGGTGAGGTTGGACATCCTTGCATTGTTTTCTCTGGAATGCTGTCGGGTATGGGGAAACCTGATAGAAGTGGATAAAAATTAAGAGGCAGAGAAAGGTAGGCAGTCAGAACCCATTTCATAGGATGTCAGGATCAAAGACTAGAGGGCATAGGTTTAAGATGAGAGGAGCAAAGTTTAAAGGGGATGTGCAGGGCATGCTGTTTTTTATACTGCAGATGGTAGATGCCTCCATGGAGCCAGGGATGGAGTTTGAGGCAGATATGGTTGAGCCATTTGTGATCTTGGGATAAGCACATAGATGTGCAGGGAATGGAAGGAAATGCATTACGTGCTGGTAAAAGAGAAATTGTCTTGGTTGGCATCATGTTCGGTACAGAGGTTTAGTTTAGTTTAGAGATACAGCATGGAACCACCGAATACGCACATTAACACCATCCTACACACACCAGGGACAATTTACATTTATACCAAGCCAATTAAGTTTTAAGTTCTTTGTACGATGAGCCTTCATTTACAAATGCTGGTGTTTTTTCTAACTGCAGCTCTAAGTGACTCTGAGATCCTGGCCCAGTGCTTCATCTTTATCTTTGCCGGTTACGAGACCACCAGTACCACGCTCTCCAACGTTGCGTACAATCTCGCTCTTCATCCCGATGTGCAGAAGAAACTACAGCAGGAAATAGACGAGGCTTTTCCCGACAAAGTGAGTCCTAGAATAAAAATTAGTATTTCTACCATAGCTCGTCATGTAGCTGAGATTCCCGAAAGCATTCTGTAGCCAATTAATTTTTAAGTTTAGTGTTGGAGTGTTGAAGCTGGGAAGAGTTTGCTGCCTCAGTACCAGAGATCTGGGTTCGATCCTGACCTTTGGTGCTATATCTGGGATTTGCACGTTCTCGCTGTGGCTGCGTGGTCTGGTTTTCTCCCACATCACAAAGATGTGTGGGTTTTGTAGGTTAATTGGCCCTAAATTGCTCCGAGTGTGTAGAGAGTGGATGCAAAGGTGGGATATAGAACCGGTGATTGTGGTCGGAATGGACTCGGTGGGTCAAAGAGTCTGTTTCTATGCCTGTATCTGCAATCATTCAGTTGTAACAATTGTTATAATGCAAGGAATTCAGAATCCAACATGCATACAGGTCCTGTAGGTCAAGCTGAAACGGGTAGAGAGAAGATTTACTAGGATGTGGCTAGGACTAGAGGGTCTGAGCTACATGGAGACGTTGAGTAGACTGGGACTCTATTCCTTGGAGTGCAGGAGGATGAGGGGTGATCTTATAGAGTGTATAAGACCATGAGAGGACTAGATCGGGTAAATGCAGAGTCTCTGGCCTAGAGTAGGTGAATGGAGGACCAGAAAATATAGGTTTAAGGTGAAGGGGAAAAGATTGAATAGGAATCTGAGCGGTAACGTTTTCACTCAAAGGGTGGTGGGTGTATGGAACAAGCTGCCAGAGGAGGTAGTTGAGCCAGGGACTGTTCCAACATTTAAGAGACAGTTAGACAGGTACATGGAGAGGACAGGTTTGGAGGGATATGGACCAAATGCGGGCAGGTGGAACGTATAGCTGGGACATGTTGGCCGGTGTGGGCAAGTTGGGCCAAAGGGCCTGTTGTCATGCTCTCTCTAAATTAAACTAAAACTAAATTCCTGGGTTCTGGATTTCCTGCAAGTCAAAATATTTTTTTCTAACAGTACATGACAAAAAGTATTCTTCCTGCTCAATGTATTTTAATTTCCTACATGACTGGCTTCCGTAATCATCTCCCATATGTACTGATTTCCCGTGCAGTTGTTAAGTGTTTTTCTCTGTGAAGGCTCCTCCCACATACGATGGCGTGATGTATTTGGAGTACCTGGAAATGGTGATTTGTGAAACACTTCGAATATATCCTCCTGCGCCCCGTTTGGAAAGAACCTGCAAGAAAGATGTCAAACTCAACGGGGTGACCATTCCGAAGGACACCGTGATTGTGATTCCTGCTTATGTCCTGCACCGTGATCCAAAGTACTGGCCGGAACCAGAGGAGTTCAGACCCGAGAGGTGTGTAACAATGATGTTCTCTCTTAAAAATGAGCAATCTCTAAACCAGTACATGTCACCATCTGTGTTCTTTGATAACCAATTGAGGTTTATTGTCATTTGTTTCCATGGATAGCTCGAAGCAATGTCTTTCCAAATGCAGACAGACACAAAATGCTGGAGTAACTCAGCGGGACAGGCAGTATCTCTGGAGAGAAGGAATGGGGGACGTTTCTGGTTGAGACCCTTCTTCAAACCCTTTCAGAGTTGCTCCAGCATATTGTGTCTACCTTCAGCTTAAACCAGCATCTGCAGTATATGCCTGTATATCTAATTCTTTGATTCCCCCCCCCCCCCCCCCCGCCTGGGAACTGGTGCACAGAGTGGGTCTAGGTCCAAGAAAATAGCTGACAACAAAGGTTTTGCAGGCAGCTGATGGAACTTAAAGACGTTTGCTCGTCATTGACTGCGGAGATTAAGTTATGGGGTTCCCTCCGTCAGGTCTTCCGGATCTTGCTCATGGAAGCTTGATGTGTTGGAGCATGACTCGGCTGCCTGTCAAAGACTATCTGTCTGGGGCCAGTCCAGGATCGGCAGATACAGGGTGGACTATGTTTGCCAACACTGCCGTGTTGAACTTCACTGTGTTTGTAAATGTTTCTGATACAACTTTCCCAATCTGGGAGCCTGCAAGGATGAAGCGCTGAACCTGACAGACTTCAGGGCAATCAGTGGCAAGTGTTTTTGGCTGAAGAGGGGGCATTAAGGAAAAATAGACAGAGAGCGCTTTGTCTGTGATGGTGCACTGTAAGGCGTACGGGCATCTCTGTCGTACATATATTAATCATACATAGTTAATGGATAATGTAAGTGGAATTAATTAAAACATTTATTTCTTTGAACTTGTAGTTAGGTTATCATATTATAAGTTAGTGTACCCATTGAAGGAAAAAACCTGTTGATAAATATAGCTTAAGTAGACAAAAGTGCTAGAGAAACTCAGCGGGTGAGGCAGCACCTATGGAGCGAAGGAAACAGGCAACGTTTCGGGCCGAAACCCTTCTTCAGACTGATGAGCGAATAATAGATAACTCTATAATTCTATAGACAAATATGGCTTAATTGAATTAATTGAGGTTTGCTTGGAGAAATGTTCCCAGCAGGTAACTTTGGGAACTATTTGAATCTTTCCCACCAGCACGTTGCACATCCTTCCAAAAACCTCTGTCTTTAATCGACGAACAATGTTACTAAATCTTTGGCGCTAAAGATCCACAGGCTAGGGTCAGAGGGTGGTGGGTATATGGAATGAGCTGGCAGAGGAGGGAGTTGAAGGAGGTACAATAACATTGTTTAAAAGACACTTGGACAGCCACAAGGGCAGGAAAGGTTTGGAGGAATATTGACCAAATGCGGGAAGTGGGACTAGTTTAGAAGGGGCATTTTGGTCAGCATGGACAAGTTGGGCCGAATGGTCTGTTTCCACGCTATGTGACTCTGACATTGTTCATGAAGCTTGGCATCCAATATCTATGGAACTCAAACACTAGGTCCCTTTGAATACGAGGGAGAAGCTAAGACAGAATGCAAGACTATAGTTTCAATGTGTTCCACTCATCATCCATATCTTCTTGCCAAATTTGATAGTTATCCATGTTTTATTTGGTTCCTTAGGTTCAGTAAGGAAGAAAGGGAGTCTAGGAATCCTGCCGTCTACCTGCCGTTTGGGATGGGTCCTCGGAACTGCATTGGGATGAGGTTTGCTCAACTTGTGATCAAGATGGGACTTGTTTCACTCCTGCAACGCCTGACATTTGTGACTTGTGACGAGACGCCGGTGAGCTCTTCAGACAGAGGAATTACATGAAAAAGTCATTTGCACTGTGAAATTCCATTTTAAACAGGTTTTTACAGAATCATGTTGTAGAGGAAGTGAATTATGGAAAGATAGACAGGGCACTCTTTTTTGTGATGGTTTGCATCATCTCTCACATTACATATGTTTATTAATTATACCTGGCTAATGGATAACGTTTTAACAAATTAGAAGATGTATTTATTTAGCCTGTACAATTCAATTATTAGATTATAAAGTTTAGCACCCCAAACTTTGAGTACGATGGAAAAAAATTCCTAATCAGGCTTGTCCTACCCAGGGCATTCCTCCTTCTCCTCTCTCCCATCGGGCAGGAGATATATAAGCCTGAAATCTCACACCACCAGAACTGCTCCTTCCCCTCTGTTATCAGACTTGTGAACGGTCCTGGTGTAGTCCCAGGTGCAACATTGGACTCTTTCTCTGGGAGTGTTAGGCTTTGATGCTGAGAACTATATTCTGCACACTGTATCTTTCTCTTCGCTCTACCCATTGCTTTTGAGTCTGGCTTGATTGTATTCATACACTATCTAATTTGATTGGAAAGCTCTTCATTGTACCTCTGTACACGTGGTAATAACAAACCTAAACCTACTGCACCGTTAGATCTGCAAAACAAAAGCACTGGAGTGGATAATGAGATGAAACTTTCACCAATCTCAGCTTGAACTTTTCTGTTAATGTATTGTTTGCTTTTTCTGTTCCAGATCCCATTGGAAATGGATGTGAAAGGGCCCATGCATCCTAAAAAACCCATAGTCCTGAAATTTGTGCCACGAATTAACACCGATTCAATGGAATAAACGACCAGCATGAGGGGAGCGGTGAAAATATTTAGGAGCGTGTACATCTTGTGATTGCTATGTCACATTGGGGAAATATATCGATTTGCACATCTTTAAAGATTTGAATGGCATGTCTAGATGGAGGAGGCCATGGAGATTCACAATGTGTAGATGAAGCAGTGGGGGAGAGCTCTAAGTGATTAATCAATGCAAAGTTACTGCAGTCTTAACAATAGAACAATATATTTTTAAAATGTACTAACAATTTACTTCACAATCCAATCATTTTAGGACTATTGCAACATTTTAATCTGTCTTTTCGAGAGAATGCCTGCAAAAATAGTTTTGTAACTAATTTTTTTAATGATTAACGATAAAACATGTAAAAGTGGGTATCAATAGTATCCTGTTTTGAATGCTTGTGTATCAATGAACAAATCTGAGTGATCAATGCTGGGCTGTCTAATAAACCTCCTTTCATGTTTCAAAGAAATTGGGCTGTGTGCTAAGAGCTAGTTATTTTATTATTTAATATTGAGGAGATTGGTGGCATGTTTGGCCTGGGCATTGTGGGCCAAAAGGCCGGTTCTTGTTCATGGAACAACTCTAATTCTCAGCTATTCACTCATTCTCTTTAAATGGGTGGAAACGTTTCTGTGAATAAATGTGTCTAAAGAAAGGTGAACATATATGAAATTCTTGATGAGAGACAAAATGCTGGAGAAACTCAGTGGGTGAGGCAGCATCTATGGAGCGAAGGAAATAGGTGACGTTTCGGGTCAAGACTCTTCTTCAGATTGATGTGGGGGTGGGGGGGCTGGGAAGAAGAAAGGAAGAGGCAGAGACAGTGGGCTGTGGGAGAGCGGGGAAGGGGAGGGGAAAGAAGGAGAAAGCAGGGACTGGAAGTTCTTGATGGGTAGATTGGGACAATGCTGCAGTCTCTAACAGGCAAATATCACTTGTGTGCACAACTACTGTCTCTTAGCATCAAAGACCCGGGTTCAATCCTGACCTCTGTGTGGTGTTTGCACTTTCTGCCCATGACCGAGTGGGTTTCCTCCTGGTGCTCCACATTCCTCCCACATCCCAAAGTGTGGGTTTATATAGAAACATAGAAATTAGGTGCAGGAGCAGGCCATTCGGCCCTTCGAGCCTGCACCGCCATTCAATATGATCATGGCTGATCATCCAACTCAGTATCCTGTACCTGCCTTCTCTCCATATCCCCTGATCCCTTCAGCCACAAGGGCCACATCCAACTCCCTCTTAAATATGGCCAACTAACTGGCCTCAACTACCTTCTGTGGCAGAGAATTCCACAGATTCACCACTCTGTGTGAAAAACGATTTTCTCATCTCGGTCCTAAAAGACTTCCCCCTTATCCTTAAACTGTGACCCCTTGTCCTGGACTTCCCCAACATCGGGAACAATCTTCCTGCATCTAGCCTGTCCAACCCCATAAGAAGTCTCTATGAGATCACCCCTCAATCTTCTAAATTCCAGCGAGTACAAGCCAAGTCTATCCAGTCTTTCTTCACATGGAAGTAGTGCCATCCCAGGAATCAGTCTGGTGAACCTTCTCTGTACTCCCTCTATGGCAAGAATGTCTTTCCTCAGATTAGGAGACCAAAACTGTACGTAATACTCCAGGTGTGGCCTCACCAAGACCCTGTACAACTCCAGTAGAACCTCCCTGCTCTTGTACTCAAATCCTTTTGCTATGAATGCCAACATACCATTCGCTTTCTTCACAGCCTGCTGCACCTGCATGCCTACTTTCAATGACTGGTGTACCATGACACCCAGGTCATGCTGCATCTCCCCTTTTCCTAATCGGTCACCATTCAAATAATAGTCTACCTTCCTGTTTTTGCCACCAAAGTGGATAACCTCACATTTATCAACATTTACTGCATCTGCCATGCATTTGCCCACTCACCCAGTCTATCCAAGTCATCCTGCAGCCTCCTAGCATCCTCCTCACAGCTAACACTGCCCCCCAGCTTCGTGTCATCCGCAAACTTCGAGATGTTGCATTTAATTCCCTAGTCCAAATCATTAATGTATATTGTAAATAGCTGGGGTCCCAGCACTGAGCCTTGCGGCACCCCACTAGTCACTGTCTGCCATCCTGAAAAGAACCCGTTCACTCCTACTCTTTGCTTCCTGTCTGCCAGCCAGTTCTCTATCCACATCAATACTGAACCACCAATACCGTGTGCTTTAAGTTTGTATACCAATCTCTTGTGGAAACCTTGTGGGACCTTGTCGAAAGCATTCTGAAAGTCCAGATACAACACATCCACTGCGTCTCCCTTATCCACTCTACTAGTTACATCCTCAAAAAATTCAATAAGATTCGTCAGACATGATTTACCCTTTGTAAATCCATGCTGACTTTGTCCAATGATTTCACCACTTTCCAAATGCGCTGCTATCCCATCTTTAATAATTGATTCTAGCAGTTTCCCACTACCAATGTTAGACTAACTGGTCTGTAATTCCCCGTTTTCTCTCTCCCTCCCTTTTTAAAAAGTGGGTTTACATTAGCTACCCTCCAATCCTCAGGAACTACTCCAGAATCTAAAGAGTTTTGAAAAATTATCACTAAGGCATCTGCTATTTCTGAGGCTATTTCCTTAAGTACCCTTGGATGCAGCCTATCTGGCCCTGGGGATTTATCGGCCTTTAATCCATTCAATTTACCCGACACCACTTTCCGGCTAACCTGGATTTCATTCATTTCCTCCATCTCATTTGACCCGCGATCCCCTGCTATTTCCGGCAAATTATTTATGTCTTCCTTAGTGAAGACAGAACCAAAGTAGTTATTCAATTGGTCTGCCATGTCCTTGTTCCCCATGATCAATTCACCCGTTTCTGACTGCAAGGGACCTACATTTGTTTTAACTAATCTTTTGCGCTTCACATATCGATAAAAACCTTTGCAGTCAGTTTTTTATGTTTCCTGCCAGTTTTCTTTCATACTCCATTTTCCCTTTCCTAATTAAGCCTTTTGTCCTCCTCTGTTGGTCTCTGAATTTCTCCCAGTCCCCTGGTAGGCTGCTTTTTCTGGCTAATTTGTACGCTTCATCTTTTTCTTTGATACTATCCCTGATTTCCCTCGTTATTCACAGATGCGCCACCTTCCCTGATTTATTCTTTTGCCATACTGGGATGAACAATTGCTGTAGTTCATCCATGCAGTCTTTAAATGCCTTCCATTGCATATCCACCGTCAACCCTTCAAGAATCAATTGCCAGTCCATCTTGGCCAATTCACGTCTCATACCCTCAAAGTTACCTTTCTTTAAGTTCAGGACCCGTGTTTCTGAATTAACAACGTCACTCTCCATCCTAATGAAAAACTCAACCATATTATGGTCACTCTTGCCCAAGGGGCCACGTACAACAAGGCTGCTAACTAACCCTTCCTCATTACTCAATATCCAGTCTAGAATAGCCTGCTCTCTCATTGGTTCCTCCACATGTTGGTTTAGAAAACTATCCCGCATACATTCCAAGAAATCCTCTTCCTCAGCACCCCTGCCAATTTGATTCACCCAATCTATATGTAGATTGAAGTCACCCATTATAACGGTTTTACCTTTGTTGCACGCATTTCTAATTTCCTGTTTGATGCCATCCCCAACTCCACTACTACTGTTAGGTGGCCTGTACACAACACCCAATAGCGTTTTCTGCCCCTTAGTGTTTCGCAGCTCGATATCGATTGCACATCCTCCAAGCTAATGTCATTCCTTTCTATTGCGTTAATCTCCTCTCTAACCAGCAACGCTACCCCACCTCCTTTTCCTCTCTGTCTATCCTTCCTGAATATTGAATATCCCTGGATGTTCAGCTCCCAGCCTTGGTCACCCTGGAGCCACGTCTCCGTGATCCCAACTATATCATAATTATTAATAGCTATCTGCACATTCAACTCATCCACCTTATTACGAATGCTCCTCGCATTGAGACACAAAGCCTTCAGGCTTGTTTTTACAACACTTTTGGCCCTTTTACAATTATGTTGAAAAGTGGCCCTTTTAGATTTTTGCCCTGGATTTGTTTTCATGCCACTTTTCACCTCGCTACCTATTGCTCCTATCCTCATTTTACACCCCTCTGTCTCTCTGCTCACACATTTAAGAAACCCTCCACTTCTTATTCTCCGTTTGTTATTTTATTCTTCTTTCCTCCCTACGTGTTGCGTCTGACTGCTTCTCTTCTCTGCCTCCTGCCTCACAAACGGACTACTTGCCTTCTCTATTTGAGTCCCCCCAACCAACCTAGTTTAAAGTCTCCCCAGTAGCCTTTGCAAATCTCCCCGCCAGGATATTGGTTCCCCTCGGGTTCAAGAGCAACCCGTCCTTTTTGTACAGGTCACACCTTCCCCAAAAGAGGTCCCAATGATCTAGAAACTTGAATCTCTGCGCTCAGCACCAGTCCTTTAGCCACGCATTTATCCTCCACCTTGCTCCATTCCTACTCTCACTGTCGCGTGGCACAGGCAGTAATCCTGAGATTGTTACCTTTGCGGTCCTTCTCCTTAACACTCTTCCTAAGTCCCTAAATTCTCCTTTCAGGACCTCCTCTCTTTTTCTACCTATGTCATTGGTACCTATATGTACCACGACCTCTGGCTCCTCTCTCTCCCATTTCAAGATATCTTGGACACGTTCAGTCACATCCCGGACCCTGGCACCAGGGAGGCAAACTACCATCCGGGTCTCCTGACTACGTCCACAGAATCGCCTATCTGACCCCCTAACTATAGAGACCCCTATTACTGCTGCCCTCCTCTTCTTTTCCTTACCCTTCTAAGCAACAGGGCCGGTCTTTGTACCGGAGGCCCGGTCGCTGTTGCTACCCCCAGGTAGGCTGTGCCCCCCAACAGTACTCAAACAGGAGTACTTATTGCCAAGGTGTACAGCCACCGGGGTACTCTCTAGTCCCTGCCTCTGCCCCTTGCCTCTCCTAACCGTGACCCACTTTTCTGCCTCCTGTGGTTTTGGAGTGACCACCTGTCTGTAGCTCCTCTCTATGGCTTCCTCACTCTCCCTGACCAGACGGAGGTCATCGAGCTGCTGCACCAGGTACCGAACACGGTCCATTTGGAGCGCCATCTTGACGCACCTGGCGCAGATGTGGACGTCTGGAGAGCTATCTGACTGCATGACCTCCCACATCTGACATCCAGAACAGTAAACTGCCCTGGCACTCATCCTCCCCCTTACCCTGGATACAATACAATACAATGTACAATACAATGCAAGGATTTTAGCTGAAAGAAATCAGCAGGGATCTGACTGCCGATCAGCTGCTCCCTCGAGTCGTCTTCCACAAATCAGCGGCTTCAACTGCGAGCTGCGAATGGAACGTTACGGGTTTGGGCTCCTCCCACTGCAACCGCTCCTGGGCCTCTGTCTATATATAATCTGTATTATATATATTTTTTTTTATTTTTTATTTTTATTAAACACAAAACGTTATCCTTTAAACTTTACTAATAAATACTGAACCCTTAACTCCCAGAATCCTTAACTCCCAGTTATGTTAATTGACCTCTAAATTACCCCCTGGTGAGTCGCGAGTGGACGAGAAAGTGGGATAACATAGAATTGGTGCGAGTGGAGTGATTGATGGTCGCTGGGCCAAAGGGCTTGATTCCATGCTGTTTCTGAACTTTGAAAGCCAAGCAGTTGTAGATTTGTTTGGGTCATCTTACCTTGACCATCTCTACCCTCTTTCATCATTACAGCACCTCACACGTTGAGGATTCACATTTTATGAAGCTGCAGGGATAAAAACTCCACCTCATGATCTTCCTTCTTAAAGTACTGGAATAAAATAGGAACTGCAATTGAGTAATGGCAGGAAATTAACAGATTTGCACATGAGAAGGTACGGAAAGGCCATAAGTGAAAGGAGCAGAATTAGGCCATTTGACCCATCAAGTCTATGCCATTCAATCATGACTGATCTATCTCTCCCTCCTAACCCCATTCTCCTGCCTTCTTCCCATCGCCCCTGACCTGTACAAATCAAGAATTATCTATGTCTGCCTTAAAAATATCCATTGACGGCCTCAACAGCCTTCTGTGGCAAAGAATTCCACAGATTCCTAAGTAAATAAATAGATAAATAATTCCTCCTCATCTCCTTCCTAAAGGAATATCCTTTAATTCTGAGGCTGTGACCTCTGGTCCTAGACTCTCCCACTTGTGGAAACACCCTCCCCACAACCACTCTATCCAAGCTTTTCACTATTTGGTAAGTTTCAATCAGGTTTCCCTCATCCTTCTAAACTACAGCGAGTACAGGCCCAGTGCTGTCAAACGCTCATTGTATGTTAACCCACTCATTGGGTTCATTCTTGTAAACCTCCTCTGGACACTCTCCAAAGCCAGCACTTATGGGGGCTAAAATTGCTCACAATATTCTAAATGCTGCCTGACCAGTGTCTGATACAGCCGCAGCATTACATCCCTGTTTTTGTATTCTAGCCCTCTTGAAATAAATGCTAGCATTGCGTTTGCCTTCCTTACTACCGATTCGACTTGCAAATTAACTTTTTGGTTATCCTGCACCAGCACTCCCAAGTTCTTTTGCACCTCTGATTTCTGGATTCTCTCCCCATTTCAAAAATAGTCTACACCTTTATTCCTACTACCAGAATGCATGACTCCACACTTTGCTAGCCCTGGAATAATGACAAGAAATTTATTCTGACAGTAAGTTGGTGATAAGCTGGAGAGCAAAAGCAAAAATAACAAAAAAATATGCTGGAAACGCGTGTTGTGTGAGTTATGGAGAATTAGTGGAGAATTAATTTGGCGATTAATTTTGAGCTTTGGATTTGGCAAAACTAAAATAGAGTCACAGTGATAGGTTAAAAAATAGGAAAGCTGAGGAGTGGGCAGCATGTCTTGAAAGAAACACTGAACACTGGAACATGGTCACGAGGGTATGATATAGTTGGTGCTGAGGACTGAATACTAACACTGTCTTTAAGGGATCAATGGCCGTACTTAGCAGGCGGCCGAATGCCCAGAAATGATTGTATAATCTTTCCACACTCTCTGTTTCAGAAACTTTTCCTCCCTATTTTTCCAGTGCTGTAGCAGAATTCAAGTCAGGACTGTTCCATTCCCCTTGTGCTCAGCAATGCTTGAACATGTGATGAGTCTGCAACAATGTTCCTATTGTTTCAAGTTTCCCACATTCACAGCTTTGCGCTCATTAACTGAGTGACCGTTTCTCTATTAAGATGCCATGGTCACTGCCAGTTGTAACAAGGGTCCTGCTATGTTTTACTCAGAGTTGAAAGCTTATTTCTTAACAATACCCTGAGAAAGAGCTCTGGTGGTTTGGTTGATATTCATAGCCTTGGCCAGTTCATGGTGTTTTGTTGGAAGAGGCAGAGGAAGTAAACATCTGACTAAACTTTCTCTCTTTCTAATGTTTTGTTTCAACAGATTAGAGCACCATAGAGTGATACAGTGTGGAAACAGGCCCTTCGGCCCAACTTGCCCACGCCGCCAACATGTCCCATCTACACTAGTCCCACCTGCCTGACTTTGGCCCATATCCCTCTAAACCAGTCCTATTCATGTACCTGTCTAAATGTTTCTTAATGTGTAGGAAGGAACTGCAGATGCTGGTTTAAACCAAAGATAGACACAAAAAGCTGGAGTAACTCGGTGGGTCAGACAGCATCTCTGGTGAATAGGAAAAGGTGATGTTTCAGGTCGAGACCCTTCTGTCGACCAAACCTTTCTTAAACCTTGCTAACTGTTGCTAAATCTACACTGAAGAGAAAGTCCACCTTTCTTATCTGTGGGGTGGGCCACTGAAGCAGCCTGAGGCTCCAATAGACCGAGCCCCGCTGGAGGCCCTGCAGCAGCCTGGGACTTGAGTGGGTCAGGGGCCACTCTGAGAGTGCGGATCGGAACCAGCCTGCAGCGGCACAGAGCGGCGGTGGACGACATTGTCTGGTCAGGTCAACCTCTGAGACTCCGACCGTGCCGTTGCCAGGATAACGGATCTTTATGGCCAAGCTAAGACCCTACATTTTTAACAACTTTAAACTTGAATCATACAAAATGGCGCTGGAGGCGTGGCGACCCTTGTGTACAGTCACGGTGTAATCTACGGTTCTTACACTTTTGTATTTAAGTATGATTCTGTCTTTGTATGGTAAGATTTTTACTGAAGTTATGCAAAAAAGGAGTTTTACTGTGCCAGGTACACATGACGATAAAGTACCATTGAACTGTTCAAATGCATTGTGCACCATCTCCCACCGCCCCACCCTCTCACAGCCACCCTACTCCATTCCCCTCCCCCCCCACCTGTATCCACCTATCACTTGCCAGGCTTTGTCCCGTCCAATCTCTCCGTTACAGCTTTCTCACCCCTTTTACTGAAGAAGGTTCTTGACCTGAAACGTCGCCTGTCCGTTCCCTTCACAGATGCTGCCTGACTCGTTGAGTTCCCCCCAACGCTTTGTGTCTTGCTCAAGATTGCTGACTGGATAGCACGTAACAAAAACTTTTCACTCGAGTACCTCGGTACACGTGACAACCTAAATTGAACTCCAGTAGCTGCAGTTCCTCATGTCCTCATTGTTAGAACCTGGTCTGTAATATTCCAGAAAAGGTTACACAATGAAAAGAGGATGTTTTCAGACTGTTTCAGTATTATATTTATAATTTTCTTTATCATTCACTAGCTGCTCATTCCAATCTTGTTCCCAGATTATACTTTAATTTTCATTATTTCTTCCATTCACACTATTTCAGCATTTTTGTGCCACAGTGGATCAGCAAATTAAAACTAGAAAGCTAGGTCCATCAGTGTGATGTACCAGGTGCTTACTGGCCCTGCTTTCACCACTGAGTTCTGATAAAGAGTCCTGGCCCTGAAACTTTAGTCGATTCTCTTTCCATAGATGCTGCCTGACCTGCTGAGTAACTCCAGCAATTCCTAATTTTATTTCAGATTTCCAGCATCTGCAAGTTCTTTCTTGACTTTCACGATCCCTGTATCTTTATTTGAAGTAATAGTTTTGCCACAGCACATTTTCAACTTATCCTTCAAATGTTGAGACTTTTAAATGTGAGGGCCATTGCTTTCCATCTCAATCTTCTAACATTCAGCAGGCACTAAATCTCTCTATGAACACATCAATGTGGACGTGTAACTATCATCGATCATTTCAAATGTCTTTTGAAGTATACTTTAAATCAAGACTCTGGTTTCAAAGTGAACATAAAAGATTCCATCACACTGTTTCAAAGGAAGGCGAGGTATTCTACACAGTGCTTTGGACAGTATTTATTCCCTAACCAATTTACTAAACATTGTCTGGTCATTATTGCATTGCTGTTGACACCAGGAACTACAGATGCTGGAATCTTACATAGAACACAAAGTGCAGAAGTAACTCGAAGATAGACACAAAAAGCTGGAGTAACTCAGTGGGACAGGCAGCACCTCTGGAAAGAAGGAACGGGCGACGTTTCAGGTCGAGACCCTTCTTCAGACCAAAAATTATATAGGTCAGACTCTGAAGAAGGGTCCCGGCCTGAAACCATGTCGTCCTGAGATGTTGCCTGAGCCGCTGAGTTATTGGATTGCTGTTTGTGTATCTTGTTCTGGGCAGTTTGCCCAGTTATGTCACCGCACTACTAATAGTTCACTGATTGTAAAATGCTTTGGACCGTTCCAAGTTTATGAAAGTTGTGAGACAGATACTTCATTCAAATCCTTCTTTTTCATTTTTATTCCGATCAGAATCAGCTAAGGTTCTGCGTTACAAATCTACAAAGGATAGACACAAAAAGCTGGAGTAACTCAGCGGGTCAGAAAGCATCTTGAGAAAAGGAATAGATAATGTTTCAGGTCGAGATCCTTCTACAGGCTTCGGTTTAAACCAGCATCCGTAGTTGCTTCTTACAGATCTACAATCTGCAGATACAGTCTCCTTGTTTAAATCTCCGCAGCATGTAGTCTTAATCCAACAGCCGATGTATGATACAATTCCCTGGCACAGATAGACAAGAGTTTAAGCATATATTAGACTAGGCATTTCCTGTTGAGTACAGAGTTAATGTAAACAAAAGCAGATCTCTTCAGAAGAGTGGCTACGAGACAAGAAAACTCTGGTAGAGAAGCCAAAGGTTATTTCACAGTTGAACTTTAAGCAGTGCAGATGTTTGAGATATATTGACTGAGATCATCAGATTATGACACGGCCTGATCAGAATAATTCCTGCAAGGGCCTTGAGACCGTTGTTGCTTTTCTTGCGCCAATGTTTCTGTTATTTTAGGATCAGGACAAGGACGTCGGAAGGAACTGCAGGTGCTGGTTTACACCGAAGATAAACACAAGATGCTGGAGTAAGGCAGCATCTCTGGAGAGAAGGAATGGGTGATGTTTCAGGTCGAGACCCTTCTTCAGACTGTGAGTTGGGAGAGGGAGACATCGAGATATGGAAGGGTAAGGTGTGGAAACGAGAGATCAAATGGACGAAGATCGAGGAAAATGTCGAATGGATCATTGTTAGCTGAGGGGAAGGCGTCAACGAGGCATACAATCACTAAAATCTGGAGGACAGTGAAACTAGTCAGATACCTAGGATGGGGGAGGGATGGAGAGAGAGGAAAAGCAAGGGTTACTTGAAGTTAGAGAAGTGAATATTCATATCGCTGAATATTCAAACCTTTATCCTAGGATGGCAAAAATCAAATACGAGGGAATAGCTTTGAGGTTAAAGAGACAAAGTCTAAAAAAGATGTGTAGGGCTCATTTTATTCACACAGAGGGTGGCAAGTGCCTGGAATGTGTTGCCAGGAGTTACGGCAGTTATGCTAGTGGTATTTAAGAGACTTTTGGATAGGCACATGGATATGCAGGGAAAGGAGGGATATGGAATATGTGCAGGCAGGTAAGAGTTGGTCTTGGCATTATGTTAGGTACAGACATGGTGAGCCGAAAGGCCTGTTCTTGTGTTGTACTGTTCAATATTTAGATCAGATAATACTACACATAAATATAAGCAAGTCAAACTCAAGAACAATATATACAGAACAAAGAGGTAGATACAGAGTGCAGAATATAGTTTTCAGCACTGTGGCGCAACAGATCCTTAGACAAAGTCCAATGGCAGCAAGCAGATGATGATCAGGCCCGCAATCATCCGTACCTGCCTCTCACTGGATGTTGACATGATGTAGCAGACCTGTGACACCTAGTCTGAAGAAGGGACCCAACCCAAAATGTCACCTGTCCATTCCCTCCATAGGGTGGCACAGTGGTAGAGTTGCTGCCTTACAGCGCAGAAACCTGGGTTCAATCCTATCTACGGGTGTTCTATGTACGGAGCTTGTATAGTCTCCCTGTGTACAGGTGGGTTTTCACCAGGTACTGTGGTTTCCAAAGATATGCAGGTCTGTTCATTGTAAATTATCCCTAGTGTGTAGGACAGTGCTAGCGTACAGAGTTATCACTGATAGGATCAGACTTGATGGGCATAAGGGTCTGTTTCCACACTATCTCTAAAGTCTAACGGTGCTGCTTCACCCGCTGAGTTCCTCCAACACTTTGATTGATTAAGGTTTATTTATTTGTGTTTTTACTGAAAATTCTGGCATCTGCAGTTCCTCGTGTCTCCGAGGCCATATCATCACCCTACACTTTCTTAAATCTTCACCTCCGACACACTTCCCATTGGAGTGGACCTACTCTCCAGGGCAAGTGGTAACCTTGTGTCATCTCTCCATGAGGAATAACTACTTGGACCTTCATTGACTTGGTAGCATCCCAAGAGGGAGAATGCCATTGCTGATTGGAACTAACAGCAACGCACGTTGCCACATTTTAAGAGCTTTGGTAAATAGCATTTGGGATATTGCATTTCAATGTCAGAAAACAGGCCAGATGGAATTCATCATCAGTGCATCATCCTCACAACGTACTTTCCCACCCGCCTTCACATCATCGGTCAACATCGACACAATAGACTCCAGCACTTGTATTGGTAGACATATCAATGGAGGGATATGGATCATGTGCAGGATGAAGGGGTTTGTGTAACTTGGCATCATGCTTGGCATGGACATTGTGGGCTGAAGGGCCTATTCATGTGCAACTGATCCTTGAAATTGCCCAATCAGTAACAGCTTTTCAACTTGGAAATTACTTGTTTTTCCCTGCCCTTTGTTTTCTGCTTGTTAAGCAACTCTCTATCTAAAGTAATTACTTATCTCCATTAGCTCTTTCTTGTGTTATAAACTTTTAACTGGCACCTGATCAAGTGCCATTAGGAAAGCTAGACACACTGGTTCACTTTTGATCCACCGGACTATATTAAAATACAACTCGAACAAAATGATGAAACATTAATTCCCTTTCATAAACCAGGTTGACACTTTTTGTGTTTCCACCAATCTCTAATTGAAAGGTTTTTTTTACAAAATGCAGCAGCATCTCAGCAGGCCAGGCAACGTCTCTGGAGTGCATGGATAAGTGATGTTTCCGATCGGGACCCTTCTTCAAAGTCTAACTCAAAACGTCACCTATCCACGTTCTACAGAGATGCCTGACCCGCTGAGTTACCACAACACTTCACATTCTGGGCCGGAGGGCCTGTTCCTGTGCTCTACTATTTTCTGTGATCTCTCACTATCTTTCCCTCGTGTTGCTACACTGGGCTGGGGAGACTGCAACCTTCATGTGATCCACCCTGTTTCGACAAATGCAATCAACCCGGCGTGCACAATCAAATAAGATCAAATAGAACAAGTGTTAAAGAAGAAACTGCAGATGCTGGAGAATCGAGGGTTACACAAAAAGCTGGAGAAACTCAGCGGGTGCAGCAGCATCTAAGGAGCGAAGGAGATAGGCGACGTTTCGGGTCGAGACCCTTCTTCAGTGGTCAGGGATCATGGAAACGAGAGATATAGACGGTGATGTGGAGAGATAAAGAACAATGAATGAAAGATATGCAAAAAAATAGTTGGAGGGAAGGGGGTATCACAGAGGGGTGTCCGACAACTTTAGGCTGTGCACATCATACGCAAGAGGAAGAAGTGTTGCTAAACTGTTGTGGATAATCAACATGTTGGTGCTAGCTCGAAGGGCCGAATGGCCTACTCCTGCACCTATTTTATATGTATCTATGCAACTGCTCAGTGCTTTGCCTTTGCTGAGACATTCTGCAATGATGCAGCTTCACGTATAACACTGTTCATTCCTCTTTACATTTTCAAACTTCTCCTTCCTCCCATTAGTATTTGGTTTAAATTTTACACTCAGCCCCAGTTTTGCCAGGATGCAGTTTCCAGTGAAGTCGCGAGGGAAATCACAAATGTTTGAGGTGAGTGAGGCAAGATTTGATACGAACCCGAGGGGCAACTTTTTTACTCATGTTGGTGTGCGGAACAAGCTGCCAGAGGTGGGAGTTGAGGTGGATACTATAACAGCATTCTAAAAGAAACTTGGACAGGTACATGGATAGGAAAGGTTTAAAGGGATATGGGTCATATGTGGGTAAATGGGACTAGCTTAGTTGGGGCATCTTGGACAAGTTGGGCTGGTGCCTGTTTCCATGCTGTATGATTCGAGAACTCTATGATACAGATTCAAGTGAAACCAAGCTTAGTAAAACACTTCACTCTTTCCCTGTTACCAAACACTTCCTTCTCAATTGAAACCCTTTCTCCCACAAAACTCCTTGAATTTCACATTTAATTCTCAGATCTCTTTGATTCAATGCCAACACAGCTGAGATCAGATATCAATCCACATATCCAATGTGGGCCTGCTTGTTGGCTTCAACCTTTGTTATTCTTAATTTCTCCATTTAATGTATTTCTTATTTGTACATTTGTTGTTGTCGCAACAGTAATTAGATCCTTCCTTCCCTCTCTCCAGCCCTGACATGTCATCAGTCACATGGCATTCAGGACTCGAGCCTGTTCCTGTACAGAATAATATCTCCTCCTGAGATAGACACACAAAGCTGGAGTAACTCAGCGCGTCAGGCAGCATCTCTGGAGAAAAGGAACAGGTGACTTTTTGGATCGAGACCCTTCTTCAGACAGAGAGTCAGGGGAAAGGGAAACCAGAGATATAGACCAAATGAATGAAAGATATGCAAAAAAATAACGATGATAAAGGAAACAGGCCATTGTTAGCTTTGGGCTGGGTGGAAACGAGGAACTTGGATGTCTGGAACCAGAGTTGGAATCCCCGAGGTAGAACATGGAGGCTCGGGCACCTATTCCTTTTTTCCAGAGATGCTGTCTGACCTGCTGAGTTACTCCAGCTTTTTAAGTCTATCTTCGGTTTAAACCAGCATCTGCAGTTCCTTCCTACACAATATCTACTCCTTTGTCTCTATTGCCTCCCGCCTCAACCAATATACATGTCTGTATGCTGTCAAATGCTGTCATGTTACATGGAGTAATTTTCAGATTGCCCACTCTCCCCACAGTTGTAGTTCATGCCCATACTGGCAGAATAAATAACTGGGTGGCACAGCTGTTACTTCACAGCATCAGAGATCTGGGTTCAATCCTGACCTCAGGTGCTGTCTGTGTGGAGTTTGCACCTTCTCTCTGTGACCGCATGGATTTCCTCCAGGTGCTCTGGTATCCTCGCAACTTATGGTAATGCCACAGGTATGATTGTTCTCATGCATGATATGATTCGCCTGGATAGCATGCAGAACAACTATCTCAGTCCATGTGATAATAATAAACCAGTATCAGTATTGGCTCTTCATTTAAACTTATTCACTCATTCTCTCATTAGGTCTGTCACAGCTGCAAAGCACATTTTTCAAGCACATTTCTGCTCTCATACAACCATGCTGACTCTGCTTGATGATGACAACATTTTGTATTTGTTCTCAAAGGTCGAGTTTGAGATTTCAGTGTTAGCCACCCTGAGCCAACATTCCTGGGAACGTCAATGATTGCCACTAAATCACACATGGTCTGGCCACCCCTTTCAGTTCCTGATTTATATGATCAATTAATTTAGGTTTTGTGCACTGGAGAGCTGAGGCTAGTTTTGGTGTTGGGCTTTACCTGCACTGCTGCTGCGTGGCCCATGATGTCCACATTCTTTGGGCTGTTGCCCCTTTCATAAAGTAGAAGCAGAATGTCTTGGAAATCTCAACAGGGAACGCAGCATCTGTGGAGAGAGAAACAGGGATAATGATTCGCTCCTGCCATTGGCAAGAAGGTTTAGGAATCTGAAAACAGTGACTTCCAGTTACAAGAATAGCTTCTTCCAATCAACTATTAGACTCTTGAACACCACACAACACAAATCTTAAATTGTGAACTTCTATGGACTGTCTTTGGTCGCACCAAGGACAATGATATTTTGCACTAGTATTGTGGTTATTCATTTATTGATTTTTTTTTTAGCAGGCAAGCAAGGGTTGGTCTTAGCATCATGTTCGGCACAGACATTGTGGGAGAAGGGTCTGTTCCTATGCTATGTTCTATGTTTGCTTATTACATTTTATCTGTGTGCACTGCGTTTACAGGCATGTTAACCTGCTGTAAGTAAGAATTTTACTGTTCCCTTGTTGGTGCCAATGACAATGAAACACTCTAGACTCTTGAATGCTTTGTCAATGACAGGGAGGAGTTATAAAGACTCTAATCCTCCGACCACACTCTAGTGGTATTCTGAAACGATATCGTGTTTAAACTTAGAAAAAATTAGGAGTGACATTGTTGAACCCTTGGTTACATTTGATAGGACTTGGGGAAGATTTATTCAACATTTTCACACAATTTAATTGTCCCCTCTCCAACCGTTATAATTATTTTACCTTTATACGGTGAAACGGACTTGACGACAAACAGGGACTTAAATTGTTGAAATTCTT